>CM033718.1:57806969-58258285 GCA_019671005.1 Hibiscus mutabilis | reverse complement strand
ACATGTTTTACCCAGACAAGTCGGAAGGGGGACATACTAAGGGTGTTTTGAATGCAAAGTCAATAAGCCTTCCTTGAGTCTTTGACAACTTTCTCGAGAATTTACAACTTTCCTTCAACTCTCGGTTGGAAATTTCTGCTGCCCGTTGGTTTGTGGGTGATATGCCGTGGCGATCTTGTGTGATATGCCGGCGTTGCAACATCTTGGCAATTAGTCATTGTCAAAATGCTTGCCCCGTCGCCGATAATTGCTCTCGGCATCCCAAACCGTGTAAATATGTTTTTCTGCGGAATCGTTGCACGGTCTTGGAATCGTCGTTGGGAAATCGCAGCTGCCTCTACCCATTTAGACACATAGTCGACGGCGAGTAAGATGTAGAGGTTGCCGAATGAAGATGGGAAAGGTCCCATAAAATCGATCCCCATACATCGAACAGTTCCACCTCGATGATGTTCTGGAGTGGCATCTCATGTCGCCTAGAGATATTGCCCGTCCTCCGCAACGATCACATTGCTTGTAAAAGTCTTGGGCATCTTTGTACAATGTTGGCCAATACAAACCGGATTGCAAGACTTTGGCATGATGCGAGTTCCTCCAAAATGTCCTCCATAGGGTGAAGAATGGCATTGCCGGAGTACATTCTGTTGCTCTTCTTCAGGGACACATCGGCGTATAACCTGATCTGCACATTGTTTAAACAAAAGAGGCTCGTCCCAAAAGTAATGCTTAGCATCATGGCGGAACCGCTTCTTCCCTTGGTGAGTAATGCCATATGGAAATATACCACAAACAAGGAAGTTAACTAAATCTGCATACTAGGGTATTGCCGAGGCATGTCTTTGCCGTAGTGTTCGCTCCCAAAATTGCCGAGGCGTGTGCATCCATGGTTGCCGAGGCGTCATGGGCTGCCGAGGCGTCAAGGGTTGCCGAGGCGATTAGAATTTGTTCATCCGGGAATGCATCGCATATCTCTAGATCCGCGTCTTTCTCCCTATTGCGTTCCAGACGTGATAAGTGATCGGCCACTTGATTTTCTGTTCCTTTCCTGTCCTTAATTTCAATATCAAATTCTTGTAAAAGTAATATCCAACGAATCAAACGAGGTTTAGCATCCTTTTTAGCAAATAAGTATTTGATTGCCGAATGGTCCGTATGAACAATTACCTTTGTACCAATTAAATAGGATCTGAATTTGTCAAATGCGAAAACTACAGCTAGTAACTCTTTCTCCGTTGTTGTGTAATTCACTTGAGCATCGTTAAGAGTTTTACTAGCGTAGTATATCACATGGAAGGTCTTACCTGTCGTTGGCCTAGGACTGCTCCTACCGCAAATCACTTGCATCACACATGAGCTCAAAAGGTAGCGTCAATCTGGGTGGAACAACAATGGGTGCCGAGGGCAAGCTTTTTCTTTAGGGTTTCAATGCTTGAGTGCAAGAATCATCAAAATCGAAGACTTTATCCTGTTCAAGCAGATTACACAAAGGTTTAGTGATTTTAGAAAAATTATGAATGAACCTCCTCCAAAAACCTCGCATGTCCGAGAAAACTTCAATTCCTTAACCGAATTTGGTGGGGTAATCTCTCGATCACGTCCACCTTGGCTTTGTCTACTTCAATTCCCTTGGATGAAATCTTATAGACGAGCACTATTCCTTCATCTACCATAAAGTGGCATTTCTCCCAATTGAGGACTAAATCTGTTTCTTCGCATCTTGCCAACACCCTCTCTAAATTGCCGAGACCCGCCGTCGGTCATTACAAAAACCGAAAAATCATCCATGAAGATCTCAAGGAAGTCTTCGACCATGTCTGAAAAGAGCGCCATCATGCATCTTTGGAAGGTTGCGGGCGTTACACAATCCGAACGGCATCCTTCGGAAGGCATAAGTACCGTAGGGGCATGTGAAGGTTGTCTTTTCTTGATCTTCTGTGCTATGGCAATCTGATTGTAACCTGAATAACCATCAAGAAAACAAGAAAAGGGTTTACCCGCAAGACGGTCAAGCATTTGATCAATAAAGGGTAATGGGAAGTGATCTTTCCTAGTGGCTTTGTTTAGCTTTCGATAGTCCATACAAACCCTCCAACCGGTCACATCTGGTTGGGATAAGTTCATTATTTTCATTGCTTACCACTGTTATACCTCCCTTTTTGGTACACATTGTACCGGACTTACCTACGCACTATCGGAGATAGGGTATATAATGCCACG
Organism: Hibiscus mutabilis; assembly: GCA_019671005.1. Lineage (NCBI taxonomy): Eukaryota > Viridiplantae > Streptophyta > Magnoliopsida > Malvales > Malvaceae > Hibiscus > Hibiscus mutabilis. Next base: position 58,256,068 of record CM033718.1, on the reverse strand, counting down.
TCAAGCCATTTGATGATTTCTTTCATTACAACCCCTTTCATGGCATGATTCAGTCTCCTCCGGGCCTCAATTGAAGGTTTGTGATCATCTTCCAACAAGATCTTGTGCATGCACACCGCCGGCTAATTCCCTTCAAGTCGGCAATTGTCCACCCTATTGCCTTTTTATGTAGCTTCAACATGTTGATCAGCTTCTTTTCTCGCTCGAGCTGTAACTTAGAGGAAATAATTACAGGTAATGTATTATCGATCCCTAAGTATACATATTTCAGATTGCTCGCAATTGTTTCAACTCAAGAATTGGTGGATTTTTGATAGAGGGTTTTTCGATCTTACCTTCCTTACCCGAGTAGTCCAGTGGTTCAAAGTATGTACCGGGTCGATTGACTAGCCAATTTGCCTCTTCTGGTTGTTCCTCATCGACCGGTTCTTCATACTCCTCAGGTTCCTCTTGATCGGCAATGTAGTTGCCGAGGCAACTAAATTCCTCATCGGCTAAACTCTGCCGTGGCATGAAGTAGTTGGCATTCTTCCGGATCATCGGCATGCCTTAGTGTTTGGAACACATTTAGTTTTACTCGCTGGTCATTCACCCTCATTGTGAGTTTTCCCTTTTCAACATCAATCAAAGTTCTCCCAGCCAGCTAGGAATGGTCTCCCGAGAATGATAGGTGCATGCTCATCTCGCTTCACAATCCAAAACAATAAAGTCAGCGGGAAAAATGAATTTATCAACTTTTACCAAGATGTCCTCGATTTTTCCCTCTGGATGCACATAGGATCTGGCTTTCTAGCTGCGCAGCAGATAATCATTGTAGGTCTTGCCTTCCCGATTCCTAGTTTCAAAAAACCGATTTAGGCATCAAGTTTATGCTAGCCCCTAGGTCGCATAGTGCTTTCCCGACATAGTGATTTCCAATAGAACAGGGTATTGTGAAACTTCCGGGATCCTTCAACTTGGGCGGCATGCGATTGTGCAACATTGCTATGCATCCCTCATCGCGCAAATCAAGCTTTTCAAACTCTCCTAGCCTTGTTCTCTTGGACACAATGTCTTTAAGAAACTTGGCATAGTTTGGCATTTGTTCAATTGCTTCCACCAATGGCAAGTTGATGTGATTTGATTTAGGATATCAAGAAACTTCTTGAATTGGTATTCTTGCGTTTGTCGCTTCAACCTTTGTGGGAATGGTGGTGGAAGTCGGATATCTTCGATCCTTTCATTGGTTTGAAATTTGATTGACGGCATTGCAGGGACATCTGGAGTTGCCGAGGCATTATCAACTGGGGTGGCCGAGGCATGCTTATCGCAAGTTGCCGAGGCGTCTTTATCGTTGGTTGCCGAGGCATGCTTATTGCCGGTTGCCGTAGCAATTCCTGGTTCAGCATCTGAGGCTTTGCCGCTAGGTTCGCCTTGATCTTTTTGTGGTTTTTGTTTGACGAGCGGGTTTGAATTTCTCTAAGTTGTTGGCCACTTCGGTGGTGATTGCCTTACATTGCTCATGGCCGGTTCCTCTTGCGACTTGATGTATCGCTAGGTAAACCTCCTTGTGGTCTAGTGTTCAAATTTTGAGCAAACCGTCCGACTTGATTTTCCAATGATTTGATTGCCGCCTCTTGGTTTTGCAATCTCATCTCGGTCCTGTTAATAAAAGCATCGATTCTTTTTATGAAATTACTATTCTCACCATATAAGATTCAGTTTTCATCATAAAAGCATTTAGAGAATTTTCCAAAGAACTAGATGTTGTCGGTTGTTGTTTGCGGCATCATCATTGCCGTGGCATATTCTCTATGGAATCCCGATGCTTGTGTATTCTGATTGTTCCGGTTTAGAGCATTGTTGGGATTACTCCATGAAAAAATCGGTGCTTCTTCCAAGCTGGATTGTATGTATTGGACATCATGTTGTTGCCCCGATTGTAATTCCCCACATAGAAGCCGGATTCGGATTCTCGCATACATTCGTAAGAATTATGGTTATCACCACATAACTCACAAAAAGAATCCATTACCTTGACTTCATGTGTGTTGTTTGGTTTTTGCATGTTCGGACCATCTTGGTTAAAGCGGCCAATTGTGCGAAATTGAATCGATGATCCTAGTTCATGTATTGTGGCTTGGCGTCTAACTCCTCCTCTTCTAGTAGATGGGAATTGATAGTCATTCTTGGCCAGCCTGTTTAAAATTTGCATTGCTTCCTCCGGCGACTTATCTAAGAGTATGCCGTTTGCCGAGGCGTCTAGCATCATCCTTGTTGGTGTATTCACGGCATTGTAAAACATTGTCACTTGAGTCCACACCGGGAATCCGTGTAGAGGGCATTTGTGTAGAAGTTCTCTATATCGCTCCCAAGCCTCGTACATGGATTCATCATCCGCTGCCGAAAAAGAAGTAATGTCGTTCGAAGCTTATCGATTAAATTTGTAGGATTAAATCTAGCAAGGAAATCGGGACAAAGATCAGTCCAAGATGCTATGGATCCGGCAGAATGCTATTTAGCCATGCTTTCGCCTATCCTCGGTGAATAGGGAATAATCTTAATCGTAAGACATCGGGGTGACTCCGTGTATCTTGAACGAGTTGCAAATCTCGAGGAAAGATTTCAGATGTTGTCGTGCATCTTCGATTCTTTGAGCCGCCAAATTGACCTATTGTGTTGATCATATTAAACATTACCAGTTTCAACTCAAAGTGGTCGGCTTCAATTTCGGTGCGACAACTCTGGGTTAAGTCCATCAAGATCTTCTTCAAGATAGTCTCGAATAGTTCTGTTTCATGCAAGAATCACTCCTCCTCCTGCTCGAACATCTTGATTAATATTGCCGTCTTGATTTGCCATTGCTTCTCTTATCCTTCGTCTAAGTCTTTGTAAGGTTCGTTCGATTTACGGGTCAAAGGGATATTACGGTGAAGTCGGTCTCGCCTGGTCATATACCAATGCAAAACCAAAGTTTGTTAGCCCTTTGAATTTTAAACAAGAAAAATAAAAGAAAGTGCAAGAAAGTAAAAACAAAGTCGCTATTGCCAATCCCGACAACGGCGCGCCAAAAAACTTGCGCATAATAAGTATTACGCAATTGTGCAAGTATACACGTCGCAAGTTATAGTATAAAAAGATATCGTCTCCACGAGGATTGGTGCCACTTCAAGAATCTAGTCTCTTGCACTTTGTAAAAAGTAAAAACACAAGTGAAGGATTATAGAAGTTTTAACTAATAACTAATCTAAAAAGCAATTAAGTAAAAGAAAAGATGAATTGAATGAGAGAGATAGGCTAGGTTATCGTGAGTTGAGGTGTGATAGCCGATTGGATTGTCTTGGTAAAAGAGTGCACGGGCAACTCAGATTTGCCGTGGCAACTTGCACGACGGGGTTGCCGTAGCAAATAATTGATGGTTGCTTGGGCGACTAGTTGGGCAACTACTTGGGCAACTGGGCAGCAACTTCAAGGTTCGGCGGAGCGTTCTTCAATGGTTTCTTCTTATCCCTAAGTCGAAACTCTAGCTATTTGTGCATGCCTTGATAATACATCCTGCGTGAATCAAGGGTGAACAACAACCAATCTTGCGCTCCTCTTAGCCGTTGAAATCCTTAACTTATTCCTAAGCCGGATTAATCTTCACCATCATTGGATTGAATAAAGATCATATTCATTCGTTTCTTGAATCTAACTCTCCCGATATTAGATAAATGGATGAAATCACGAGATCCTCTCCCAATTCACTCATAAACAATAATAGGAACCAAGAATGAATAAACCTTGAAATAGAAAAGTGCAAACTCTTATTACCTAAACAAAAACCAATAGTTTCTCACAACCACAAAACACAATAACCATAGCCAAGTAAATTTAGTTCATGGCTAGGTTCCAAAGAAACACAAGATAATTAATCCCTAGCATGAACCCAATCGAACAAAGATGAAGGAAGAGGCTTGTCGAAATCCTCCTTGCCCTTGATGCTTGTCGAAAATTCTCTCCTCTTGCCCTACTTGGACTTGCCGAAATTTCCCTCTTGCTCTCCCTTTGAATTGTCAAAATCTCCTTGATATTTATAGGGCTAGGCCAAAGTCCTTCTTTGAGGAGGAGTTTGAGTTGGAATTAAATTATCTTTAAAGAATATAATTCTTTATTATAATTTTATTCCTATTAGAACTTCTCCTATCCTCTTGGAATTTAATTCTTCTTTAATCTCTGCATGGCAATCAAATTCCTTTGGGCTTGGACCTTGCTCCATGTCATCTTGGGCTTGTAAAATCATGAATTTCGACATCCATATTGCTTTTGGTCTTTGTCGACAAAAATGCCATGGCAACTGCTCTCGCCTCTCCTTCATGCACCGCCGGCAACTAGCTCGGCATATCCTTCATGCATTGCCCTGACAACTAGCTCGGCATTGCTTTGGCAAGTGATCCTGCACATACACACACAAAAACACACCAAAGCAGCATCTATTTCTACAAAAAATCACCAAGTTATGTAATCAAGCTCAACGATTGAAGGAAACATGAATTAATGCATGAATGGCTAACTATGCAACTAATATGAGCCTAAGTCTAACAATAATATGAGTAAAAAGGGTAAGAAAAATAGTACTTTTGAACACTTATCAGATGTATTATCAAGGCATGCACAAGTAGCTAGAGTTTCGACTTAGGGATAAGAAGAAACCATTGAAGAATGCTCTGCCGAAACTTGAAGGTTGCTGCCTAGACGCCCAAGTAGTTGCCCAACTAGTCGCCCAGGCAACCATCGATTAGTTGCCAAGGCAACCCCATTGTACAAGTTGCCACGGCAACTGAGTTGCCCGTGCACTCTTTTACGAAGACGATCCAATCGGCTATCACACCCCAACTCACGATAACCTGGCCTATCTCTCTCATTTAATTACATTGCCTTTTAGTTATTTGCTTTCTAGTTTAGTTATTAGTTAAAACTCCTATAATCTTCTACTTGTGTTTTCTTTTACTTTTTACAGTGCAAGAGACTAGATTCTTGAAATGGCACCAATCCCTGTGGAGATGATATCTTTTATACTATAACTTGCAACGTGTATACTTGCACAATTGCGTAGCACTTATTACGCGCAACAATGTCCGTATATGCTCCTTACTCCAACCATTTCTTCTTTCCTATGTGTAAAACAGTTACACGCTAAGTATTTACTTAGTGAGGCAACAATTCGAATTCAAGTGCAATTGCCATAATATCAATATTAATGATTAACAATGCATATGATCACCTTACCATTATATGCTCGTTAACATAAATAAATATGTATATCAAAGTAATAAGATTAGATCTTACCAATACCGTTTCCATTTCCATCCGAAAGCTTTCAATGCTTACCTATACCTTTTTCCATTTCTATTTGCATGCTTTCAAGCGTATCTTCCTGTTTCTTTTCGATTCTTTTCAATTTATTTAGCCTAAGGTATCGAGTTAAGAGATTCTATGTACACGAGTCATCCCCCATACCCAACCTTTCTTGTGTATGTATATTATTTGCACTCTACCGGGAGTGCTTAGCACCGAAGTGCTTCTGTATACTTACCGGAGTATACAATATATCCCTTATTTAGTTTTTATGAAATTACTCCGAAGTGCTTAGCACCCGTAATAAGTCCTTATACTAAAACCATGCATGAGTATACTCCTCAATGAGTATTTATAGAATTTGCACTTTACCTGTAGTGCTTAGAATCTTTATACAGCTGTTTATGACTCTATGGCTAGCCAACTAAACCTTTGAACCTCTATATCATACTTGGGCTTTATATCATCAAATATTTCATCCATGGCAATGTATATCAATTTATATTAACATGAAGCAGTTCAAAACCGAATAACATTAATAGTAAATCATCATCAATAACTAGTGATCAGTGCATTTATTTTCAACCTTTGACATATTTAAAGTATGTCAAATGTATGATCAATGACATAATTATCATGACAATATATAAACAGGTAGACTCATCGTAAGTCTTACCGGTGATGTATAAAACATCTATGTATAATGTTATGTATGCATTGCACTCACCTGGGCCATGTATTAGTATGCCTCACTAAGTCCTCTTCGATCCTTTCCTTCATTGTACCTTGAACCTCCCTTGATTCGAACTTAACTTAATAATTCAAATAAATAAAATATTTGTTAGATCCCAATCTAACAATATGTTACATATTGTCCAATATAATCATTCGAATACAAAATCTCCAAACATTTTCTTTTCTTCCTTGTATTGTTCAAAAACTCATTACGGACCTTAGTGACCAATTTGAACTTCCATTAACCCTTTTCAAGCTTACTAACCAACCTTAGATACAAAGTGTATCAATTCTCATTTTCTGGCAGTTTGCAGTACCTCCAAAGAAATATTTCTATAAAATAATCTACAACTTGGAATTTGATTATGTTTGTTCTTAAAGAAACTAGATTCAATAAGCTTTTCAACCACATAAATTAATATCCCAAATTCAACTTGTACGATTTATGGCAAATTTTCAAAGTCAATTTCAGTATTGAATTTCGGAACAGCCTGCTATACTGTTTTCTTACCTTTCACCACTTAAAAATTCATATCATTTTACTCGGAACTCGAAATCAGTTTCCGTTTGTTGGACACGAAACTAGACAAACAAATCTTTACATCGGTATAAAATTCACCTTCTAACCATTTTTTTAGAATTTATGGTGAATTTTCAAAGTTACTGCCATAAACCAGTTTTTCTACACAGCTTCCATAAACAACTTCAACTTTTATACTAACTTCTCCTTACTTCTCTACTTTTCAATTTAGTCCAATCACAAGCTTTAAACCACCAACTCATCACATTCTTCACCAAATAATTATTCACAATAATTCTCCCTAATTTTCCTTATTTACCGAAATAGGTACTAAAATGCAAAGATAAGGATTCATGCTTCTTAACTTTGCAATTTAGTCCTCAATTCAACATTACTACCTTAATTTCATCATTAAAACTAAAAATCAGATTTATCCCCCATACAAAACTTCAATTTCGTGTTGGTCACTTAACTTTAACAAATTATCAAAATGGTCACTAATTCAATTCAACACCAATTTGGCATTCTAACTTCATTTTCTTATCTCTAATATCATTAATAACACAAATACACTCCAAATTCTAAAAATTCAAACTTGGTCCTTCAACTTTTCAAGTTGCCAAAATGGTCCTTACACAATTTAACTTAGGGTTTTGCTTCCAAACAACAATTCAAGCTTACTAGATCATTATTTCAACATCACAAACCCTAAATTAAACTTGAATCTATAAACCCTAATCATCTTCATAATAATTAAAACATATAAAACTTAATTCCCAACTCAATATCATGATTTTAACATCATACTAGCTTGATTTCAACTTGAATTTAATCATGGAATCATAAAATCTCAAAAGCCCCAATTTGATCCATAAACCCTAATTTCTTTCTCATGTAAATTCTCATCAATCAAGAATGGATTCCATGAATTATTGATATCAAAAGATAGAGCTTGAAGAGTAGAACAACTTTGTAGTTGAAGAGATTACATGAAAATCGAGTTTCGGGGCTTGAATCGAGCTTGGAAAATTTTTCTCTTTTTTCCCTATCCGTCACATTTTTGGCTGGAAAAGATGAACAAAATCTTCATCTTTTCACCATTATTTTACAGATATATCTATTAAATGAATATTAAATTCATTTAATAGTGAAATTACAATTTTGCCCTTTTATCCAATGGTTGAGATTGATTTTATCATTAATCAAGGGCCAAGATTTAATCTTCCATTTTATCTTTCCAAAATCTCCCTTATAACTTTATAAATATTTCAATATTGTCATTAGGGCCAAATGACCAATTTGCCCTCCAACAAGTTTTTATTTACTAGTTTGCCATTCTTGTAAAAATTCAACTAAATCTAGTTGGAATCCAACCAAATATAATAAAATATTCTTAAAATAAAATTTTATGACTTTTCCATAGCTTTTGGATCAATCTCCAAAATTTCCATTCGATCCAATATATCGATAAATAATCCTTTACTCAGAAATAAACTGTAGGATTCATCTTGAATCGAACTAAAAATATTTACAACACTTGGAAATTACTTTTATAACATTTCTCTATCATATGGAAAATTTTCAAAATTTTCTAGTTCAGTCCGGGTATCCGAATTTCACTTAAACTTTAACTACGATTTTCCCAATAATCGAAGTATCAGATCGAACCAATAATTCTGCATTCGATTCAAACCCTTAGGTGATCTGTTTATTTATGAAATAAAAACCCTTAACTTTTGGGAAATTACAACTTTAGTCCCCAAACTTTTCCAAAGTTTATACTTTAGGCATAAAATTTTCAAAATTTACATTTTGGTGACTACCTTTTTAAACTTCAATTCCCATTCCAATTTTCCTTGGAATTCAACCAAACTTTAAGAATAACTTATTCAATTCTCTATCTATCACATGAGACCTTAAACCTTATAAATTTCCTTTCCAAAACCCATAATTAAAGAAATCCCAACTTTTACATTTTTGTCATTTTAGTCACTAAGTTAGCTAGCTATTATCTTAGTACTAAATGACACTTAATCAACTTAGAAAATTTTGGGGTATTACAATTCTATCCCCCTTAAGAAAATTTGTCCTCGTATTATCAACAGGCACCTGATTCAAAAAGTGTGAAAACTATTTTTTATATTTTCTTCTTATTTCTCTCAATTCGTTTCTTTAACCTTGTGATTTTTGTCAAAGAAATTTTAAAAAACGGGATTGTCTTGATTTCTTAGTTCTTTGACTCCATGCGCTAGGATCTTTACCAGTTCTTTTTCATAGCTTAAATCCGGCTGAATCTCTATTTTCTCCAAAGTTACAACATATGAGGGGTCTAATCAATATTTCTAGAGCATCGATACATTATGAATCTTGTTCATTTCTAAATATAAAGCTAACTATTAAGCTTAACTATCAGACTAACTCCTTTCACAATTTCTTATAGCCCAATAAATTTTGAACTCAACTTTCTTTTTGTCTAAACCATAACACCTTCTTCCAAGGTGAAACTTTTAAGGAATACTTTATCCTTAACTTCATATTAAATATCATTTTCTTTCAGGGTCAACATATAGTTTCCATCGTTGAGATAGAAAATCTTCCATGATAATACAAATATGTATCAAACCTAACTTCCAAGTTTTCAGTTTCACCCTTTTCCACTTATTTGAACCTTGACAACATTTCTCATCTTTTCTTTAAAGATATCTTATTTAATCCAATATGGTAAATTTTATTCCTAACTTGACAATCAAAACACCATATTCTTTTAATGTCAATCTTGCATTCACAGCTTTTAAGGCAATAATTATCTTTCGACTAAGAGCGTCAGCTATCACATTAGCTTTTTCTAGATGATAGTCAATGACCATATCATAATTATTAAAAAGCTCAATCCAACTTCTTTACGTCAAGTTTAACTCTTCTTTAGTAAGCATATACTTTAAACTTTTATAACCTATATAAATGTAGCATCGTTCATTGTATGAATAATGATGTTATATCTTTTAAAATAAATACAACCATTGCTAGCTCCAAATCCTAAGTAATATAATTTATCTCATATATCTTAAGTTGTCTCAAGCATAGAGCATTACTTTTCCTTCTTGCATAAGTACACTCCCAAACCGTTATGCAAAGCATTACTATACACCACATAATCTTTACCCGATTTTGGTTGTACTGGTACTGTAGCTTCTATTAAGATCTCCTTTAATGTCTCAAAAATTTCTTAGCATTGATATGTTCAACTGAATGGTATTTCTTTCCTCAATAGCTTGGTCAATAAGGGGGCAATCATCAAGAAATTATGAGCCTCTAAAACATTCTTCAGAGGTTTCCATTCAACTATAATTTGCACTTTCTTGGGGTCAACTCTTATTCCCACTGCCAAATCCACATAACTAATAAGACAACTTTTGACAACCAAATTCACACTTTAACAAACTAGCATATAGCTTCTTTCTCGAAAGGTCTGAAGAACAATGCAAAAATAGACATCTTATTCTTCCTTTTTCCTTTGAATAGACCAAAATATACTCAATGAACTCTACCAAAAATTGGTCCAAGCAAAATTATAATACTTGGTTCATTAGGCTTATAAATGCCGTAGGTATCATCACGAACTCATAGTATTCATTCCGAGTTTGAAAAGCTGTCTTTAGAATTTTCTTTCTTTCTTTTTTTTAACTGATTAAAAGATCATCAGTCTTCGGAAGAAGATATTTATTCTTTACTATTACCTTCTCGAGCTGATGGAAATCAGTCTTTCTCTTTCAAAATTAACACCGGTGTGCCCTTAAGATGACACACTTGACTTTATAAAACATCGACCTAATATTCCTTGCAATTTGTACCTTTAAATCTCAAAGTTCAGTCGAAGCCATTTTATACGGGGCCATTAATTTAGGCGCAATGCCTGGTAACATCTTTATTTTAAATTTCACCTCTCAATCTAGAGGTAATTCTGAGTAACCCATCTGGGAATACATCCGGATATTTTTGGACAGTCGAGTTATTTTCCAAATTAACTTCAACAGCCCGAGTATCCATTATATTTGCTAAGAAAACTTAACAACCTTATAACAACAATTTCCTTAATAAAAAAAACTAAAATTACATTAGAAAAGGGATTTACCCTTTTATCAACTACTACTATTTTTGTGCCTTCCATGTTTTTCAATATTAATCACTTTATACGACAATTCATCATGACTTGATAGGAAGGTAACCAATTTATGCCCACAATCATCTTAGACTTATCAAAAGATAATTCTATTAAATTTATCGGGAACTCTATTTCTTATGTTTTTATCGAGCAATTCCACATGTTTGGCTCGCCCTTACATTACAACCCAACAAACTCGTGAACGCTATATTACTTAAAATGGGTCCTAAAAGGATATCTCGTTCACCACTAACATTCGTACTTATATACGAATGTGTAAAGCTAGGACCCATACAGGTTTATCCAAAAAGATGAGATGTACCTTCTATGATTTTTGAATCCTCACAATCTTTATCAGTCCTGATGTTATAAACTCGGACTGATATGTGCAATCCTGGCTATGAAGCAAATTCAGATGGTTTTCTAATCTAGCTTAAATCTCAGAGCAATAAAATAGCTCCATCCAATTTCTCGGTATCCGAACAGTGGAATCCGTCCAATGTAATCCTTAGATTATTTAGTTATAAATCAACAATCATTGGACCTTAATCTGCTTTTCCTTTCAATTCAGGTGTTTCTGAACTTTTCAGTTCCTTAATCAGGCACAAGCACTTCTTGTTGTACCAGTGCCCCTTTCTTGTTCTGATTTATCGAAGGGTTATCATTAACCTTATTGTTACTACTCTTGATTCCTTCTAAGATTCCAATTTGCCAGTTCATCACGCTTTCTTGGCTCAAATATTTCTTATAATTCCTCCCAATTTACATTAGTAAGGAGCAACATCAATCGGGCCATAAAAACATCAGATCAGTAATATTGATATCCTAGTGGCATGTATACTCTTTTTAACATAAAACCATTTCCATTTAGGTCGAGAATTGGCTAAACCTGTAGCTCTGATACCAATAAATGTAACACCCCTTTTCCCGTATTCACACTGAATACGAGTCAGATGTATCACAAAACATTCGTAAAACCCTCTACAATTGTAATTCGGTAAAATTTTGTTTCTTTAAAAATATTACAATGTATTTAGTTTTTTTTACAAATCTAGTTATTCGCGTAAAGTTTAAAAATAATATTTTCATCATCAAATCGAGATTATTTTCAGGCAGCAACTTATCAATTTAATTTTTCTTGATATAATTAATAAAACTGCTTAAAAACTGCATGATATAAAATTCATCCAGATACTAAATAAAACACAATTCTATCAGAGCAGACATACCCTTTTAATATACATGCCAACTAGTAAATATCAAACAGTATTAAAAGATATCTTACTGATACTGATGTACCTGTTATTGATTGATGATGTCCGTATATGCTCCTTACTTTAACCATTTCTTCTTTCCTACGTGTAAAACAGTTACATGCTAAGTATTTACTTAGTGAGGCAATAATTCGAATTCAAGTGCAATTGTCATAATATCAATATTAATGATTAACAATGCATATGATTACCTTACCATTATATGCTCATTAACATAAATAAATATATATATCAAAGTGATAAGATTAGATCTTACCAATATCGTTGCCATTTTCATCCATAAGCTTTCAATGCTTACCCATACCTTTTTCCATTTCTATTTGCAAGCTTTCAAGCTTATCTTCCTATTTCTTTTCGATTATTTTCAATTTATTTAGCCCAAGGTATCGAGTTAAGAGATTCTATGTACACGATTCATCCCCCCATACCCAACCTTTCTTGAGTATGTATATTATTTGCACCCTACAGGGAGTGCTTAGCACTAAAGTGCTTATGTATACTTACCGGAGTTTACAATATATCCCTCATTGAGTTTTTATGAAATTACACCGAAGTGCTTAGCACCCGTAATAAGTCCGTATACTCAAACCATGCATGAGTATACTCCTCAATGAGTATTTATAAAATTTGCACTTTACCTGAAGTGCTTATAATCTTTATACAGCTATTTATGACTCTATGGCTAGCCAACTATAACTTTGAACCTCTATATCATACTTGGGCTTTATATCATCAAATATTTCATCCATGGCAATGTATATCAATTTATATTAACATGAAGCAGTTCATAACCAAATGACATTAATAGTAAATCATCATCAATAACTAGTGATCAATGCATTTATTTTCAAGCTTTGACATATTTAAAGTATGTCAAATGTATGATCAATGACATAATGTTATGTATGCATTGCACTCACCTGGGCCATGTATTAGTATGCCTCACTAAGTCCTCTTCGATCCTTTCCTTCATTGTACCTTGAACCTCCCTTGATTTGAACTTAACTTCATAATTCAAATAAGTAAAATATTTGTTAGATCACAATCTAACAATATGTTACATATTGTCCAATATAATCATTCGAATACAAAAACTCCAAACATTTTCTTTTCTTCCTTGTATTGCTCAAAAACTCATTATGGTCCTTAGTGACCAATTTGAACTTCCATTAACCATTTTCAAGCTTACTAATCAACCTTAGATACAAAGTGTATCAATTCTCATTTTCTGGCAGTTTGCAGTACCTCCAAAGAAATATTTCTATAAAATAATCTACAACTCAGAATTCGATTCTATTTGTTCTGAAAGAAACTAGATTCAATAATCTTTTCAACTATATAAATTAATATCCCAATATCAACTTGTACGATTTATGGCAAATTTTCAAAGTCAATTTCTAGTATTGAATTTCGGAATAGCCAGCTATACTGTTTTCTGACCTTTCACCACTTAAAAATTCATATCATTTTACTCGAAACTCGAAATCAATTTCCGTTTGTTGGACACGAAACTTGACAAACAAATTTTTAAATCGGTATAAAATTCACCTTCTAACCATTTTTGTAGAATTTATGGTGAATTTTCAAAGTTACTACCATAAACCAGATTTATACACAACTTCCATAAACAACATCAACTTTTATACTAACTTCTCCTTACTTCTCTACTTTTCAATTTAGTCCAATCACTAGTTTTAAAACACCAACTCATAACATTCTTCACCAAATAATTATTCACAATAATTCTCCCTAATTTTCCTTATTTACTGAAATAGGTACTAAAATGCAAAGATAAGGATTCATGGTTCTTAACTTTGCAATTTAGTCCTCAATTCAACATTACTACCTTAATTCCATCATTACAACTAAAAATCAGATTTAACCCCCATAAAAAACTTCAATTTCAATTTGGTCACTTAACTTTGACAAATTATCAAAATGGTCACTAATTCAATTCAACATCAATTTGACATTCTAACTTCATTTTCTTATTTTTAACATCATTAATAACACAAATACACTCCAAATTCTAAAAATTCAGATTTGGTCCTTCAACTTTTCAAGTTGCCGAAATGGTCCCTACATAATTTAACTTAGGGTTTTGCTTCCAAACAACAATTCAAGCTTACTAGATCATTATTTCAACATCACAAACCCTAAATTAAACTTGAATCTATAAACCCTAATCATCTTTATAATGATTAAAACATGTAAAACTTAAATCCCAACTCAATATCATGATTTTAACATCATACTAGCTTGATTTCAACTTGAATTCAATCATGGAATCATAAAATCTCAAAAGCCCCAATTTGATCCATAAACTCTAATTTCTTTCTCATGTAAATTCTCATCAATCAAGCATGGATTCCATGAATTACTGATATCAAAAGATAGAGCTTGAAGAGTAGAACAACTTTGTAGTTGAAGAGATTTCCTAAAAATTGAGTTTCGGGGCTTGAATCGAGCTTGGAATTTTTTTCTCTTTCTTTCCCTAGCCCTCACGTTTTTGGCTGGAAAAGATGAACAAAGACTTCATCTTTTCACCATTATTTTACACATATATCTATTAAATGAATATTAAATTCATTTAATAATGAAATTACAATTTTGCCCTTTTATCCAATGGTTGAGATTGATTTTATCATCAATCAAGAGCCAAGATTTAATCTTCCATTTTATCTTTCCAAAATCTCCCTTATAACTTTTTAAATATTTCAAAATTGCCATTAGGGCCAAATGATCAATTTGCCCTCCAACTAGTTTTTATTTACTAGTTTGCCATTCTTGTAAAAATTCAACTAAATCTAGTTGGAATCAAACCAACCATAATAAAATATTCTTAAAATAACATTTTATGACTTTTTCATAGCTTTTGGATCAGTCTCCAAAATTTCCATTCGATCCAATATACCGATAAATAATCCTTTACTCAGAAATAAACTGTAGGATTCATCTTGAATCGAACAAAAAATATTTCCAACACTTGGAAATGACTTTTATAACCTTTCACTATCATATGGAAAAATTCCAAAATTTTCTATTTCGGTCTGGGTATCCGAATTCCACTTAAACTTTAACTGCGATTTTCCCATTAATCGAAGTATCAGACCGAACCAATAATTCCGCATTCGATTCACACCCTTAGGTGATCTGTTTATTTATGAAATAAAAACCCTTAACTTTTGGGAAATTACAACTTTAGTCCCCAAACTTTTCCAAAGTTTATACTTTAGGCATAAAATTTTCAAAATTTACATTTTGGTGACTACCTTTTTAAACTTCAATTCACATTCCAATTTTCCCTGGAATTCAACCAAACTTTAAGAATAACTTATTCAATTCTCTATCTATCACGTGAGTCCTTTAAACCTTAGAAATTTCCTTTCCCAAACCCATAATTAAAGAAATCCCAACTTTTGCATTTTTGTCATTTTAGTCACTAAGTTAGCTTTTAAGCTATTATCATAGTACTAAATGAAACTTAATCAACTTAGTAATTTTGGGGCATTACAGTCCTTGATCTAAGGCTCTTATTTGTCGATGTTTGCCGGATGTGGTTGTGTTGGTCTTAGTGGCGATGCTGGCAAGTATTGACCATTCGTTGTTGGCGATGTTGGTTGGGAATTTGCGTATCCACATTGCATGTCGATCCAAGGAAATATGTGAATAAGTATTGCATGTATTGTTAAAATATGTTTTGAGATGCATTACACTAGTATATATACATGTCATGATCTTTACAGTTATTCATGTTAATGTTTATGACTACCTCACTAGGCTAAGCGAGCCTAATGCATCTCATTGCTATGCATTTTCAGGTTAAAGCATAGTTGGATCAAGGATCGTAGCAAGGAGTGTTTTTGAAGCAAGTCACATTTCCACATATGTAATGTTAACTTAGCCCTTAAACTCCTAGGATAGTGGCAAAGTTGCTAGACTAGTCATGTATAGTCCTTTTGACGTGTCTAAGTTATGCTTGCATTGTAATAGTATTTAAGGCTCATTTTGGCTTTTTGGTTTGGACTAAAAATGGCTAAAATGACATATTTGCACTAAAAGGTGACAACCTAGTATATGGATTTGGATGACTCTAAAAACTGGCATGCTAGTAGATTATAGGGCTTAAATCTTGCTGGTAAAATTTTGTTGCATTTGGATATCGTCCAACAGGTCAAATTGATTAAAAACCAGATGAAATCTGTCATTACAGTGCAGGGCGTATCGATACAGGTCAAGCTATTTCGGTCAAAGCTTTGGTCAACTAAAGCATGTCGATTCGTGCTAGGAAGTTTCGATACGGAAGTTGATAGTAAGGTTGGGGAATTTAGTTGTATCGATACGGTCTTTGGGCGTATCGAAACAGGTCAACCATGGTCAATTCATATCAATACCACCCCAGCTGTATTGAAACATGTAAGGATTTTGGCAAATGAAACTGTACGCAACGATATTGATACGACCCTAGGCATATCGAAACAGTGGTCAATGGGCAAGTCAAAGCTAGTCAACCCATATCGATACGGATCAAGCCGTATCGAAATGAAAGTAGACAACTTTGGAATAAAGCTTAACCTGTACCGATACAGCCTTAGGTGTTTTGGTACGGTGACAGTTAAAACTGTTAAAAGGGCTAAGAACACAGTTTTAAATAATTTACAGATTGGTCACTAAGGATCGCATGACTTAATCAAAAGAGTAAATGATCTCCAATTGCTTTGAAAATTTATACGAACATTGATTTCAACATGAATTTCCCGATGATATCGTTTAATACAAGAAAGGACCTCTAAAATATAGAAGTGACATTTTAGTCCCTAAAACTCGTAAAAAGCCTAAATCAGTCCTTAATTGATAATCCAAGCATTCATTGAATCCCTAAGTCATCGGTATTGATATTGACTTATTTGTGCAATTCATTGGTTAACTATTGATTATGATCCGATTTCACCATACCGATCACCGTTTTGGTCTTTGGTAGCATTCTTCGACCCGATTATCTACTAGGTCGGGTGGGGGATATTACAGCAACCCTCATACTCAAAGAATCGGCTACAACATTACCCTTCCTCGGATGATATTCAATCAACAAAACATAATCCTTAAGCAACTGCAACCATCTAAGTTGCCAAAGATTCAAATCATCATTAATTTTTTTCCAAGCACTTATGATCCGTATACACAACACACTTCTCTCCATAGAGATGGTGTCTCCAAAACCTTTAAGCAAACACAACCACGGCAAGATCCACATCATTCGTACGACAATTTTGCTCGTGTACCCTCAACTGTCTAGATGCAAAAGCCACAACTTCACTTGCGATGCCACAATCTTAGCAAATTCCTTAACAAACCTCGATGTCAATTAACTGGATCTAGCAAACCTGCCATCTTCTAATTCCAACCTTGGTTGCTCCAAAACTAGTACAAGCCAAACTTCTGAGAACCAATCTTTAGCATCCTCTTCAAACCTTAATAACTCCAAGAACCATATTACCAAAGCTACTTACATAAGCTACCTTTCTTACACCATCACTCATTCATCCTCCGAATAGTCATCCGTAAGTGTGAACATATGTATGCATGATTACTTATATGCCCTCATAGATGTCTATGTGTTTGTATGCAAAACCTCTAATGTCATGCCCAAATGTATGCATGTACTGACATATTTATATATACATATAAGTGTTTTTGCACTGTGCATGTTTAACTATTCAAGCTTACTAATAACATTCTCAGAACTAGCATTCCTTCCAACATACCCAAAACTCACACTTCCCGAATAAAGAGCAAATATTCACTCCTCCACAAAAGCCTACTAGACCATTCATACATGTCGATCAAAATCCTTCTCGTTACCTTTGTACACGAGAATATCATCTATATTCACAACAACAAACTGATCCAAAAACTCATGGAATACCCGATTCATCACATCCATGAATGCAAACGCCACATTGGTCAAACCAAACGAAATCACCAAGAACTCACAATGCCCGTACTTTATATGAAAGGCAATTCTAGGCACAACCACATCCTTTACCTTCAACTGATAATACCAGACCTTAAATCAGTCTTAGAGAATACCAAAGGACCTCTAAACTGATCAAAGAAATCATCAATCTATGGAAAATGATACTTATTCTTAATTGTCAACTTACTTAGTTGCCAATAATCAATGCACATTCGCATTGTTCCATCATCTTTTTTCATAAACAATACCGGCGCACCCATGGAGAAACACTAAGCCTAATAAACCCTCGATCAAGCAACTCCTGAAGTTGCATCTTTAACTCCTTCAACTCTTTTAGAGCCATGCAACAAGGAGCAATAGAAAATAGAGCTGTATTTACATACAACTCAATGCCAAACTCAATCTCTCTATCCGGTGGCAAACCTGGAAATTCCCCTAGAAAAACACTCAGAAACTCACATACCATACGAACGTCCTAAACACGTACCTCCTTTGATCCCAGACTCATAAGTAGGCTAAGAATGCCTCACCACCGGAATCCAACCAACAACTCGCTTCCAGAGCCAAAACAACATTGTATAAGAACTTAGCATTCTCACCCACGATAACTACCTCAAAATCATCAATAAGTTCCAAGGAAACTCGCTTGGATTCAAAATCAACCACGACTCTATTCTCGGACAACCAATCTATACCCAGGATTACATCAATACCATAAAACGACAACTTTATTAAATCAACTGCAAACACATGACCTTAAACCATCAAAGGACATTTCTTAAACATCCTTTATGCAACAACTGTCTCACTGGAAGAACTAGCTACTTGCATTCCCAGATCTAACACTTCTGAGACGATCGTTCAAACCACAACTCCCACAAGCGTTAGCAACAACAGGCGCGAGAGTCTATACCCCATGAATCAAATTGGACAGTCATGCCTCATGTGAACACACGATCAACATACCTAACAGGTAGTAAATGCTACTCTAGCCTGGATACTCTAACCCTGCGGTCCTCGCCCAGCATTACCAACACCTCACCTTAACTCAGGGCGGTACCTTTTATCATAATTCTTCTTAAACTGACTACCATCGAAACTGGAGTTCGTAACTCTCTAGCCAGAGCCAGAACCTCCCACACGAACCGATAAACCTAGGTTCCACTCAATTCACTTTTCTTATGTAACCAACACATAGAAAACAGAGTAGCTAGAAGCCAACATGTATACCCTAACATCCTGTACCAATCCGTAATAGAATCGGTCATAGTGATGCCTCTCATCTAGTACCAGTTTAGGAGCATACTGGCTTGTAACCCCCTCGACCCGGCCTAGTCGCAAGATCAAACTGAGCGAGCTACATTAGGTTTACCAAAGTAAATCGTAAAAATTAAACTCAAACCGCGCCCATTTTTTCTTTTATCTTTTCTAAATGCATCTTATTAACCTATGGTGTGCATGTTGGCAGCGGGTGAAAACATAACTCAATCGGGCATCGAATCGACATCTGATTACACGTAATTACAATTTAGGGACCAAATTGAAAATTCTGGAAAACTACAAGGACCTAGACCATTTTGAAGTTACCAACCTTTAATTAATTTGGTATCAAACTCACATGTATATTATCAACTCAATACGATCATCTAAACTCATACAATTGCATACATATCAAGCAGGGACTAAAGCGTAAGAAAGAGAAACTTCCAAACATCCAAATAACTGAAATAACAGCTACTCATATCGGTACACGAGAAAATGTATCGGTACGCCTTAGAAAATTTATAAATCCCAGATTCCAGTAGCTCAAAACCGTATCGATACGGTCTAAGCGTATCGATATGCCCTGCCATTTTGCTCTTGCCCATATCGAAACATTTCCTCGCGTACCGAAACACCAAACCTATTTCAGCTTACTTGTACCGAAACACCTATCCCACGTACAGAAACACAAGCCTGCCTATTTCAGCTCACTCGTATCGATACACCTATCCTTCGTACTGAAACGCTAAGCTTAAAATAGTTTATCCGTATCAATATGGGGATACACATACTGATACATCTGGACCTATAATGTCCATTTTTTCTGGTTTAACACACTTTGATGAATTCCATACCACTTAGACATGCTTCAAGCATTCATACAACATTATTGGGGATCGATCTTAACATAACATCACAGATTCAACATCATATCAAGCATCATGCTTCCAAAATATAAAATAGAGGCAGGCTTCCTAGATCATAAGCCATTCAACATTCAAAACATAAAACTCAAGCCACAACCATTTCAAGAGACCAATTACAAGTCCAAAGCAACATTACAAACATGCTTAAACAGGGAGTTAACAATACTTCTCCCAAATCAAACAACGAAAACCCCATTGCCCTTATTACTCGTTGTCTAACTTGAAAACATACTTTCTATACCGAAGTCTTTGGCTCATCTTTCTTCTTTGCTGCCTCAACCTTTAATTCTCTGCATTGATGGACAAAGAGAGCATGAGCACACTAGGCTTAGTGAGGAGTGCTAAAAACAAAACACCATCAATGCATTTAAAGCCATTTTCCAAAACCACATTGAAATCTCATTTCAATTACCATTTGAAACATCTTTCAAAAAACCATACCTTGAAAATCATGCACTTAACACTTTCAAAACCAGCATATTAAACCATATGCAACATGTATCATGGATCAACAGTAAAATCCCATTTGCTAACAGTCAATTTAATCCTTTCAATGCATAACATCCCATATACAAAGCTTAAAGAGTAAAACGTGTATAAACCAACATTATACAATATAAACCATCAACATGATACATAAATAATTATATTGGATCTCAAGTGATCACACAACACTTCATACATTATCACCGGTAACACAAGGTTCACACATGAGAGTTTTCAGTACCTCCACTGTTGTGACACCCGTGGTGGAGTATTTGGTACACCGTATAAACCCCTCGACACCACTCATCGGTAGATGTATAACCCACTAATGAGAGTTTTCAGTACCCATAAGCCCCTCAACCGTTAGGTTCCTTGGATGTAGTATTCGGTACGCCATATAAACCCTTTCGCATCCAAATCGACTTTTTATAGTGCACTATCAATCCTATGGCCAACCAACTATATCCGATAATATTTTAAACCACACTACTTACCAATATAATTCATTATAACCATGTACCTCACTTTTTCATATGCATCAACACAAAACCATTTTTCCAAAGCAACAAATCATGTTTTTTAAACAAGTATAAACCATACGTACATGGATCACTTACCACCTGCATCCACCACCATTTCATGATTAAGATCAGTATATAACATACTTGAAAACATGCTTAAATAGTAGGTACCATGTAATTCAAAACAAGTGCATAAAATTATCTCGTTTAAAGCACGACTGAGAGAGAAACCCACTTTATACTTACTTCTGAGTTTAAACCATCATTTCAAGCTAATTTTAGACTCCCATAAACCTCCATTAAACTTTTTCAAAGTTGAAATCCACATTCTCACTCACCGACTTTGCAAAACCTCAATCGCCAACGTGATATCAAGCATCTGAAGCCTCCAAAGCTTCACCACGAGCTATCGGATCAATTTCCCCTATTTTAACCATATAACAACAGAGGATTAATGCATCATAATGCATTCCAAATCCCAAAAAAAAATTCCTCAACAATGTCTTGCTAAAAAATATCAATCGCCAACTGAAAACATCCGAAAACACCATCGATTACCCTTCAAACTTAACCCAATTGAAATGTAACACTTCAATCCATCAATTAACATTAAACCACCACAACTCATCAAAAACACATAACTAGAAACCTAGGAAATTAAGGATTCACATAGTTTTGGGATTCCAATGTTAAAACCAATCTATTAACATTATAAAACATCAAAATCTTGATTAAAACCAATCAAGAACTCAGCAAAACAGATTCGTTTTGAAAATCACATAAACTCATCAATTAAACCATGATTTAATACTATTCCTCAATTAAATCATAAAAACTCAATAGAAAGCATATTTAAAGAGTCAAGAACTTGGGAATTTCAATAAATAACTTTTTCATTAGAGGAGAAGAACAAACCTTACCTCCAATGAGTGAGTTTCCCCTTAATTAGATGTTTTCTCTTAAAAAACAAAGAGATACAATACGATTTTTGGAAAATGAAGTTGAAGAATCATTTAGGAAATCAAATATTTAAGAAATCAAGATCATTACCTTAATTTTTATGATGAAAAAGAAAGTGTTTTGCTGAAGACAAGTTGAGAGAAAATCTTGAGAAAATAAAGTTATGTCAAATGTGATTTTAAGAAATAACCACTTCCTTAACTAAATCCTTTTAATTACCTTAATTTAAACTCTTTTGAAATAATACTAATTAAGATAAAACTCAGAATAAACTAAATGGTAAATTAGCTCCTTAAAGATTCAAAGTTTTGACTCTTTACAAAATAGTCACTAAAATAGTTTTGAAACTTCGTATTTTGGTCACCAACCCAAAATGTCACATTTCCAAATTTCATTTTCCAAAATTGATTTCACCAATTATATTCATATATTAAATAAAGATTTCTAACCATTTTCTATATTTTTAACTTACTCAAAAATATTTATTCTCGAATCTGACTCGAATTTCTAATATGGTCCACCAGACCGTCTAACCTTCTTGGCTAACACCTAGGCCCAAAACTAGGGTGTTACATGGCTCAACCGAAAAAAATGTACTTTAAACTCGGCACAGACATACTGCCTTGAACCAAAGCCATGGACTCACATTTCTTTCCATCCAAGTATCTAACTCCCAAATACTTCTTTTTAAAAACATTAGAAAGAACTCCCATGTCACATCACCGACTTCCATGCCCTCAGTCACAGTTGTCCACCAACTGTACGCATCTCCTTGTAACAAGGATACAACACATCCTAGTTTACGGGCACCATTACACCCTATTTGACCCAAAATCTGAACAGTACTGGCTATCTGCGCCTCGGATACCTCAGGTGCCAACCCTTAGTACTCAACTCCCCCTAAACTACAGAGACATTCCAACAACAACCTCATTTGCCCAACAGCTGGAAGAGGCACATGCGCTCCAACAACAATAGCTTAAAATGCTCTGAACATCACCTATATCAAAGGCGCCATAACACCCAACATTGGCCCAACTAACATAGGTGGTACTTACTTAGGGGTGGCAAACCCCCAGGAGATATAACATTCTCCTCAACTCCTTGCACAATGGCAACATCATCACGCTAGTTCTGAATACACCCCTCGGTCGTAACATAACACATTTCTAAGGCATGATAATTATACCAAAACAAAAACAAGCAGGCTAGCTTCAAGCGAGGATCCAAGACTTCCATTTCAAATCAAACCATTTTAGACTATAGTAATAAGGCAATGTGTCCTACAAATATCCCCCAACATAACATATGTCAATCAACAAACATATAAGCAAACATTATGCATAGCAAGCAACCGTAATCAACCAATAACAACATTTCAACAACCATAACCTCATCCCAATTATCGATAACCTAGCTCTGATACCACAAAATGTAACACCCTCGACCCGACCTAGTTGCAAGACCAAACTGAATAAGCTACATTAGGTTTGCCGAAGCAAACTATGAAGAATTAACTTAGATTACGACCATTTTTTCTTTTATCATAAATAGATGCAACATTATAACTTATGGTGAGTGATTAGGCAGCGGGTGAAAACTCAACTCAATCGGGCGTCGGATCGACATCTAATTGCACTTAATTGTAATTTAGGGACCAAATTGCAATTATAGAAATTTAGAGGGACCTATACTATTTTGATTTTACCAATATTTAATTAAGTCGAATTAAAACATACGTGTGAAATTTCATCTCAAACCAAGCTCATTTACGTCATCAATTAAGCATTGCCAAAATTTAGGGATCAAAACGTAAAAATAAAAAACTATAAGAATTTACTTAAAATTTGATTTACCAATCCTCAATTAGTTAGGTTCCATGCATACATGTCAAATTTTAGCTTAAAATGATCATCCAAACTCATCCAATGGAATATATAACAACTAGGGACCAAAATATAACTTTAGAAACTATTTTCAACATAACGGATGGGTCCCTGCGATAAATATCGAAACCATTCAAGGTGGTTTTGAAACCTGCACTCCATTAGCCAAAATTGGCTTGCTGGTTTGGAAACCTAAGGGCTGGTTTCGAAACATGCCTCGAGCAAAATGCCCTTTGGTGTCGAAACTTGCTGGCTGGTTTCAAAACCTACTTGTAGGTTTACAAAATCTACAAATTTGAAACACTTTAGAACCTCCCTAAACACATTCGAATTAAACTCAAATATTATTTAACACTCAACCATCATACCACAACACTCATACAAACGTCATATCAACCAATGACCACTACAATATTAGAGCATAGGCCTTACGGCAACAAAAGTAGTCATATATGCATGATTTCTACCCAAAATGCTTATAGTTCCCCAAAGCCCCAAATCAAAGCATAAACCATTATGCCAAAACAATCACCAAACTTATAAGGTCTTTTACGACTCCAAAACATCAACATAAACTTGCACAAACATGGAGTTTAACAAAACACACTCTCGAACATCAATGAACCTTATTGCCATTATTACTACAAGTCTAGATTGGAATCATACGTTCAAAAGCCGAAGTTCTTAGATATCCTCCACTTTCTTGCTGCCTTCAAACCTTCAATTCTCTGCAATGATGGAAAAATAGAGCGTAAGCACACAAGGCTTAGTGAGAAGTGCTCAAACAACACATCATCAATGCATTTTAAAATCATTTTCCAAAACTACATTAAAATCACCATTTCAATCATCTTATAAAACATCATGCCTTGAAAAACATGCACTTAACACTTTCAAAAACCAGCATATTAAACCATATGCAACATGTATCATGTAACAACAACAAATCCCATTGCTAACCCTCAATTTAAGTCTTCTCATGCATAACAACCATATGCAAAGCTTAAAGAGTCCTTTCAACAATTATATTGGCTTCCAAGTGATTATTAACAAATCTACTTTCCAAAATATTGCATCGGATACACGGATTCAACAAGTGTCCTCTCAACAATTTAAGCCATCTCAACTGAAATTACGATACAATCACAATCGTGGTACAGTTACAACCGGGTACAATCACAACCCTGGAGACACCAACCCTAATCATCGGTTAGACGCTTAATCTACTAATGGGAGTTTTCGGTACCATAAACCCATCAACTGTTAGGGTACTTGGATGGAGTATTCGGTACACCGTATAAACCCATCAACATCCAAGGTGACTTTTTGTAGTGCACTATCAATCCTATGGCCAACCAACTATATCCGATAACATTTTAAACCACATCACTTGCCAATATAATTCATTATTAACCATGTACCTCACTATTTTTATATTTATCAAATCAAACCCATTTTTAAAGCAACAAACCATACTTTTAAACAAGTATTTCACATACTTACATGGATCATTTACCAAATGCATCCATCATTATTATATGATCAAAACAACATTAAACATACTTTAAAACATGCTTAAACAGTAGGTACCATCCAATTCAAAGCAAGTGCATAAAACCAATTTCATAAAAGCATGACCGAGGGAGAAATCTCTTTATAATTACTTTCAACTTTTTGTACGTTCTCACTCACCGACAACGTAAAGCTTTAATCGCCGATGTGAAAACAAGCTTCTGAAGCCTCTGAAGCTTCACCAAAAAACTTAGGATAAATTTCCCTTGTTTTAACCATATAATAATAGAGGATTAGTGTATCATAATGTATTCCTAATCCTAGCAACACAATTCCTCAACTTCTCCTTGCTAAAAGCCATCAATCGCTATCTGAAAACAACCAAGGACACCATCACACTTCTTCCAAACTTAACCCAGCCATAATATAACAATATAAACCACTTATTATCAGCAATTAACATCCAAAATCAATATAATATCAACCTTATACCTCTAGCCATCATAAAACCACCACAACTCCTCAAAAAACCATATCTAGGAACCTAAACAATTAGAGATTCACTTAGTTTTAGGATTTCATTAATTACAAGATTTCATTAATTAAACCTTGATTAAGCAACCGTTCATAATTAAATCATCAAAACACATTAGAAAACTTATATAAAGAGCCAAGAACTTTTGAATTTCAGTAAAGAACCTTTTATTAGAGGAGGGAAATGAAAATCACCTCTAACACCTTGCTTTTCCCTTAATTGGCAAGATTGGATTGAAATCTTCAAGAAAACAAATGACGCTTGATGTAGAAATCCAAGGAAACCATTTAGCAATCAAAACTGGATAAAAAGGAGTAAATCTCTTAAGATTTTAGAAGAGAAAAAGTAGTTTGGCTGATGAGAAAGTTGAGAGAAAAGTTGAGAGCAAAAGAAGTTATGTAAGAAAATGTTTTGGTTTAATAAATCTCTTTTTATTAAATCCCCTTTATCCTTAATTAATATTTAATTAAAACACATTTTAAAATAGCCTAAATTAAGGGAAATTGTAATTAAAAGTACTGGCAAAATAGCTCCTTAAAGATTCTAAGTTTTGACTCTTTTACAAAACAATCACTAAAAACAATTTTCAACTTTTACATTTTGGTCACTAGCCAAAATGTCACATTTACAAAACTCGTTTTCCAAAATTGATTTCACCAAAAATATCCATATAATAAATAATGATTTTTAGATATTTTCCATATTTTTATATTACATAAAAATATTTATTTCAATTTTAATCCTGAATCTGGCTTATCAAACCATCTAACCGGCCCAAAAAATACCTATGCCCAAAACTGGAGCATTACAGACAACTTGGTTGTTAATGTTAAAAACTGACTGTGGTGGGGAATTTGCTGCTCTTCAAGCCTACCTTCAGAGTCAAGTGATAGTTCATAGACTATCCTGCCCTCGTGCATCAAAACAAAATGGATTGGTTGAAAGAAGACACAGGCAGGTGGTTCAAGTAGGACTTACACTGCTAGCTTAGGCCTTCATATCAGGTTCTAGAAAGATGTATTCTCTAGTGTTGTCTTCTTGATTAACAACCTGCCCACAGAGGTATTATCAGGTATTTTTCCTTACCAGAAGTTGTTTAATAAAGTTCATGATTATCAACTATTATGAGTCGTTGGTTGTGTCTGTTACCCTTTATTGAGACCTTATAAAAACATAAGCTTCAGTTTAGGTTTATTTAGTGTATTTTCTTAGGATACTCTCTTGTGTATAAGGGTTACAAATGCTTAGATACCTTTATTGGTAGAGTTTATGTGTCTAGACATATCAAGTTTGATGAAAATATTTTTCACTATGATCAATAAAACTCTGGTGGTTTGAGTACTAATTGTCATGTTTTGTATATCTCTAATTTTTCTGATTACTTCAAGTTAGATTCTTTGTATGTCGGCATTGGTTCCAGGCCACACTATAGTAGTATTACACATGAGTTGCATTCTGATTCTTTGCCTTCACAAGTTACTTTTCATGCATATTCCTCTCCACAACATGTTCTAGATCCATTAGCATCTCCATTACATGCATCTTCTTCTCCACAACTTGTTCCAGATCCATCAGCATCACCATTACATGCATCTCTTTCTCCACAACATGTTATACATTCCCCAACATTACATACATCATCATCTTTATTACCTGCATCTCATTCTTCTGCTCCCATTCACCTTTCTTTACTTGTTTCCACCTCACTTGCATCAAATACATCTTTGCATTCTTTTCATTCTTCACATTCATATTTCCCTTCCACTTCATCTAATACATCTATTTCTATCTCACCTCCTCATGCTACAAACTTTCATGTTGTTTCTGTTTCACTTGGTTCACATTCAGATTCATATCATACATCTCTTCTCCCCATCACCCTCACTCCATCATCACTCTCCCCTGTCACTTCAATATATGTGGTTTCTTCATCTGTTCTTGGTTTGAATGTTCATTCCATGGTTACCAGAAGCAAATATGGGATTTTCAAGCCCACAGCTTATCTTGTGCACAAGGAGGTTCAAGAACCTACAGAACCTGTGACTGCATATGAGGCTCTCAAAGATCCTGGTTGGAGAGAGGCTATTCAGGCTGAATACTCTGCCTTATCAACAATAGCACTCGAGAGTTGCAAGCTTTACCTCCTTATAAAAAACCAGTAAGCTGCAAATGGCTCTTCAAGGTCAAACACAAGCCAAATGGGTCTGTGGATAGACTCAAGGCCAGGCTGGAGGTAAAGGGGTACTCATAGGCTGTAGGGTGTAACTTCAGAGAGACCTTCAGCCCTATGGTTCGATCTTCAACAATTTAAACTGTGCTGGCTAAAACAGTTACAAAACAGTGGACTTTAAGGAAATTAGACATCAATAATGCCTTCCTCAATGGTGAGCTGTAGAAGAGATTTACATAAGTCAGCCTCCTGGGTTTGAGCAATATGGGCCTAATAGGGAAGAATTGGTGTATCATCTAAAGAAGGCTCTGTATGGCCTTCGACAAGCACCAAGGGCCTGGTATGATACCCTTAAAGCCTTTTCTTCTACTAGGTTAGGGTTTGCTGCCTCTAAATCCGACTCCTCTTTGTTCATTAAAAAAATACTAAAACTAGTCATTTGCTGTTAATGGTCTACGTGGATGATATTGTCATAACTGAAAGTGGTACAGCTGAAATCAATACTGTTGTGGAAAAGATAAGCTCTGAGTTTATGTTGAAAGATATGGGTTGAATTGAGTTCTTTTTGGATATGGAAATATGTTTATCTTCCACTGGTATGTTTCTTGGGCAGAGAAGGTACACTATGAAGCTCTTGAACAGGGTTAACATGCTTACTCTCATTCCACTCCAACTCCTATGGTGGTTACTCCTAAGCTACATATGAATAGGGATCAAGCTTTTGATGACATTTACCTCTACAAAATCATTGTGGGTGGTTTGGAATACATCATTTTGACCAGGCCTAACATAGCCTTTGTGGTTAACAAAGTGTCTCAATACATGAATAGCCCTTGTGAGAGTCACTGGAGAGCTTCAAGAGGATACTTAGGTATCTATGTAGAACTCTTGAATATGGTTTATTCTACAAGACCTCCAATAGGCTTGACCTTGTCTGTTATGCTAATGCAGACTGGGCATCATCAGTCGAAGATAGAAGGTCATCACATGGAGTTCAAAAAAGCAAGGAGTTATATCTAGATCGACCTCGTAAGTTGAATACAGAAGTGTAGCAAATTTTGTTTTTGAACTAATGTGGGTTGAAAATCTGCTCTCTGAGATTGGTGTTCCAGTGACCGGAAAACTTGTCATCTGGTGTGACAACACTTCCACATTATCAATTTCCTTTAACTCCACTCATCATGGTAGGATCAAGCATGTTGTGATTGATGTTCACTTTGTAAGAGAAAGGGTGTTAGCCAGGAGGTTAATGGTGAATTTTGTTCCTTTAGAAGAAAAAATTGCTAATGTTTTGACTAAGCCAATCCCTCGTGCTCTGTTTGGTCAAATGCGAGAAAGACTAGGAGTTGTTTCAAGGAAAGGAGAGAACCAAGAAGATAATAGAGTATAATGTAGGTTGTGTAAGTTGTCTATGTTCAACTTGTAACTAATCTGTAACTATATGATGAAGACTAGTTAGAGTCTGGTAGACGGTTGCTTAACAAACTAGGTGTAATCACTCATTTTTATCCGGTTTGTAAATATTGTTAATATATTAATGGGGTGTTATTCTTACATGTATACATGTTACATTATATGTTTACTATATATATGCGATTAATGTGTGTGAAATATACACGTGTGATATGTATGAGTGCATGTATATTATACATATTATGTTTATGTATATGTTAATATTTATTATAGTATATGTGTGTCACATGTATGTTTATGTGTGCATTGTTGTGACTGTGTAACATGGGAATGTTATATAAGTGATGTGTATAATTAGGTGTGCCTGTACATTTATGATATGTTAACTAAGGGCGTGTAACGTATATTAATGTCGGTATGCCATACGTATAGGTGTACGCGTACAGATATATATATGTATATATTATCATAATCGTGTTATTGTTATTATTATTATTAATATTATTATCACATATATATATATATAAACAGATAATAAAATAAAACCAAAGTTTATTAGTGTCCAATCCAATATATTACAAAAACCCAAAAATATATATAACATGGCCCATCTAGCCCAAAACCCTGAGCCATATCAGACATCTAACCCTAATTATTTTTGGGGTAAT
The DNA here is from genome assembly GCA_019671005.1 of Hibiscus mutabilis. Lineage (NCBI taxonomy): Eukaryota > Viridiplantae > Streptophyta > Magnoliopsida > Malvales > Malvaceae > Hibiscus > Hibiscus mutabilis. Next base: position 58,225,744 of record CM033718.1, on the reverse strand, counting down.
TTTGCACAGCTGATGCAGAACCGTTGGATCAAATATTGATCCAACGGTCGTGATTGAAGGAAGATACCCATCCAGATGCCGCGTGAAGGCCACGCTCGGGCCGGCCAGCTCCCCACGCACACGTATGCCGCACGTGTGAGACTCCTCGGATTCCTTAGAGGCCACGTGTCGTCATCTCGCAAGGTCTCCTACCCCAAGATCAGATCCTGGCCCTCCATACAGCAAAGTATCCTAGCCGTTGGATCAGATCAGATCCAACGGCCAGAAACGGATCTGAGCGGATAGACACCGCCACCATGCCGCCGTACAACCCTCCCTCAACCATCGGACATGCTAAACAAACACAAAAAGCAGAAACATCAGATCCAAATCAAGAGCAGTATTTTCATTTATTGTAACTTGTTTGTGTAAACAAAAATCAGGGTATGCATATATACAAATGTAACCCACCATTTTGTACTGAGCAGAGAGAGATTCCAGAAACAAGAAAAAGCCTCAGTGGTAATAACTACGTTCTTCCTTTGTTTTTGTGCATGTTTCGAAATCAAAAAGAGAGACAAATAAAATAAAGGAGTGTAAAGTCTACCTTGGCCGAAAGTCGACCCTTTGCCTGCGATAAGCCTCGTGGGGGGTGAGCCAATACCAAAGGGTACTTTTTAGGCCGACAAAAAGGGGGAAGGTTCTAACTTTTTGGTTTCGGTTTGTTCTAAAACAAGGGTTTATAAAACGTTTTGGGTACGATATTTTCTAGATCTAGGAAAAGTTTGGGTTTTTTTAAAAAAAACTAACGTTCGATAGGGGTTTTGGTTGAAGGGCCGGTTGTTTTGGTGGTTTATGTTATCTTGCCGGCACCAACTAGCGGCGGCCGGCGTTGGAACAGGCGGCAGCTGGAAGTTTTAGTGTCGGTTTAAGAGAATTAGATAAGAAGAAAGGGTTCATTCTAATGGCTAAAAAATTTTTGGGGAAAAGATTGAATTTTAGCCGGATAGATACGTTATATATATCCATAAAATTTTTAATGGTCAAATTACTACATGAGGAGCTCTGCGTTCTTCAACTTTTCAGTTTTGTCTTGCCCCTTGGTCTAATTGCGGGCTGAGTCCTTATTTATTTTCAAACTACTTCAATCTGGTCCTCAAATCAAAACAAATCAGATTTCCAAATGGCATAATTACCCACTTAGCCATCCCGCATTTTTGGATTTTTCACTCCGAGCTTCCCCCTTGGTTTAATCACGTTTCCAGTCCTTGCAAGTTCTTCCCGGGTTATAATTCGGTCTTCAAATGTTTGTTTTATTTGTTTATTTAAATGTTATGTTTTCAGTTTATTTTATTTCAGTCCCTTTGTCTTTTTTCATTGTTATGCTTGTGTTTTCGGTATAATTACATATTTATTTTATGTCTCAAGCTCCTTGGTGCTCTTGCATTACATGCCTTTATGTTTTTATCATGTGTTTTTAGTTGTCATATTATGTTTTTTTGTGTTTTAGTTTATTTTGTCTGTGTTATATATGTCTATTTTGTGCGCTAAGTTTTAATCTCGTTTGTACATCATGTTTATGTGATTCTTCATGTTTTTATTTATTTAGGTTGATGTATGATGTGCATTCATTCATGTTTTTATAATATGCATTTTATCGTGCTAATGTATCATGTGGTTCATTTGTGCATGTCACAAACTTGTGTTTTGATTAAGTAATCATGTTTAATTTAGTTGTTTATCTTGAATATACGTATGATAGTATGTTTTGTTTTGTCTTGTATTTTAGGTTACATATTAAAAATGAGTGATTTTTGTTACATATAAATATCGTGACGTGTATTGGCATATGTATATAATTTGTGTCACGTGATAAGGTTTTATTGTAACGTGGTGATAATTTGGTTTTGTCATTTTAGTATCATGTATTATATCATGCCATGCATATTGCATTTGTGTTTTTAGGTACTTAAGGATATTATATTTAGTTAGTTTAACCTTGAAGCATATCTTTTACCATGTTTGTGTGTATGTTTTATTTATGTTTAGTCTAGAACCTTGAATATGTCATTTATATCTATGTTCATGCATTTTAATTATTTTTGTTTTATATTATAGTATTCGGGTTTTAATGCCAAGTCAATATGAATGTTTGTTTATGTTTTCTAAGATCGCATAATGGTATAAAATTTGCCAATGCGGTGCCCTTTTATCCGAACGTAAACGGGGCCAGTATCAGGCGTAGTGATGGTGGTTGGACGTTTACTCTTGGATAACGGGGCCTTTAAAATTTATTCGCAATTATAACCAAATTTTAATTTAATCGTCACTTAATCCGGAAAATCTAATATTAATAAAACGGTAGTTATTAAAGTACCAATTTTGGGTGGTGTGGGGGTGCTAATCCTTCCCCATCCGTAACCGACTCCCGGACCCAACAGTTTTCAAAATCTCTGGTTTTTGTGGTGTCCGGCCTACCTCAGTGGCCGGTGGCGACTCCCTTTCTTTAAATAAAATATGATATTCTCAAAACCCCACGGATAGATATTTTTATATCCGAAAGACAACCAACACTTCGAAAACTCGTTTTTTAGCGAAAAAAGACATCGCTACAGATGACGACTCCGCTGGGGATAATTTTTTGTTTTTCGAAAACAAGAAGAGAGTCAAGCTTTTTAAAATAATTACCACTTTATTAATATTAGAAATTCCGGGTTAAAGTGACTATTAAATTAACATTCGGTTATAATTGCGCGTTTATTTTAACGCATTTAAAATATGGCATATAAACCCGTTTTTTTAAGTGGGGGAAAACGCTAATGCTTTCGTGGAGATATCGTTCTCCCGTATGGGCCTAGCAAGTACCTTCGGGGCTCGAGTACCTTATGCTTTCGTAAGGATATCGTTTCTTCGTACGGGCATAAGAGAATGGGTCCCCCTGAATTGAACCCGGTTGAAAGGAGCCTATAATGGGTGATGATCGGAGGCCTTGCTACTCTTAGTAGAGGACAGCAAGGACAATTCGGGTACCTCCTAGAACCAAAATTGCATATAGAGAACACATAGAAACCCACCCTGTTAGAGCCATGCAGATAACCTAGGTGTCTTAGATGGAATGTAAATAGGATTGCCTTGTTTGCTTATCGCATTTAATTTGCCCTTTTATTACGTACTTATCATTTTTGTCCGGTATTGACTTGTTTTCTTTTTGCTTTGTTTTTGCATATCATCGCATTCGCATTACACAGGGCATTGATTCCCGAGTGATTTCTCCCATAATAGAAGATTGTTCATGATGGACCAAAGGTTCTTTGACCTGAAAGAAGGGGGTCCAATTCCAGAGTTCCATCCCGAGACTGGGCCAGGGACAGCCGAAGAAGAATCATTCAAGGACTCCAGAACAGATTCGGTAAGTAGTGTCAATTCTGGTGACAAACAAGATGAAATACAAGAACTAAGGAAGCAGATCTCCGAGATGATGGACCAGATGAATGCTATGATGAAAGGCAAGAAGCATGTCGAACTCAGAAAAGATTCGATCGAGGAGCAAGATGTGGAACAAAATGGTCAGAATGTCGAAACAGACAACGCCGTTAAATATGACAAATCGAATCCCTTTGTGATCAATCTCAAGAAGCAGACAAGTAGCATATCTGGGGTAGATACCAAGGGAACAGAGGCAAAACCAGGGGAAGCTCGAGAATCTAATGACATCAGAAGGCATTATCCTATACCCATGAGATACACCGAGTTACTTCCGTTGCTTGTCGAAAGGAGCCTTATCATACCAGTGAAGTCTGTACCAAGAAAACCTCCTTATCCGAAGGGTTACAACAGTCGTGTCTGGTGCGGCTACCACATAGGCGATTCGAGTCATCACACTGAAAATTGTAGGGCCCTAAAGGACAGAGTTCGAGATCTTATCAGAATGGGAGTTTTGGGTTTCGAAGACGGACAACCCCGATTCTACAACGAGCCAACCGTTGCCCGAGGGGCAAAGTTGAAGGAGGGTCAATACCCAGGCCAAGGTTCGGGTAACACATAAGTGGGTCACTCAAGCGGGATAAAGTTAGGAGTCAAGAATAAAAGCGTCTTAGAAGATGAACTTGGACGCAAGTGCGGCCAGCTTGAGCATGAGAGGCACGATCTGAGCATGAAATTAAAGAATGTACAAGAAGAATACTAGAAGCTGCACTTTGAATTCAAGAGTGTCGGTCTGGGTGACACCGTGAAAGAGTGGGTCAATGGTATGATTCAACTAAGGAACGGTTCAGAACGCTGGAAGCAAAAATGCAGCAATAGTAAGAATAAAGTCAGATCATTATCACAGAAGCTGGAAGAAGCTGAGGGCCAACGCGACATTCTCCAAAGTGAGTTGGAAAACAGTCTGGCCATGGAAGATATCCTGAAATCAAGTCTGCAGCAGAAAAGAAATGAATCACAAGCCTTTCAAATGGAAAACGCAGCACTCAAAGAACAGGTAGCGAGGCTCGAGACTTCTTTACGTACCAGTGAGATCTATGTTGGGGCAATGACCGTTCAGCTACAAAAGGCAGAGCAAACAATACGGGAGAAAGACCGGGACATGAAGATGCTTACGACTCAAGCCCGACACGTAGCTCAACAGGTAGCAGATTTAGCCGATGCAGCAGCACCAATAAGTCAGAATATGGATCCAGCATTGGACCGCGAAGGAAAGCTGACAGGATTGTTGAATGAGGTCAAGACATTAGGTGCCAGGGTTCACCGCTATCTGTAAAACCCTAATACCGGATGTAATGAAACCTTATGGTCTGAATGAAAGATGTCCTATAGGGACAAATCACTTGCGGAATTGATGCTTTATTGCATTCATGCATTGCATTTGCATTACGTCCTTTGCATTGTTTAATAATTTTATCCTCGCATGGCACTTCATCATTTAATACTTGGGGTTCGATGGCAGAATTAGTTGGAAAATGGAACGAACCGAAGAGTCAAGGCTTGACCAGCTAGAAGAAAAAATCGAGAAAGAACTTAAGAAGAAAGAAAAGATAAATGTTTTCAATACGAGGGAACTTTGCCTAGTCCCTGATTTGGTCATTCCTCTAGATTTCAAGGTTCCCGGATTTGCGCAGTATGACGGAACCAGCTGCCAGAAGATTCACTTAACCATGTTCTGTAGAAAAATGGAAGGATACATGAAGAATGAAGAGTTGTTGATCCACCACTTCATGATAGCCTGACGGGACTCGCAGCAGTGTGGTATAACCGTTTGAACAGAAACCAAGTTAGGTCATGGGGTGACCTCGCTAATGCCTTCTTGGGTCAATACAAACATGCTTTAGATTTAGCACCCTGTCGTCAGTTTCTTCAGAATGAGAAAATGAGACCAAGTGAAAGCTTCAGGGAATATGCACTAAGGTGGCGATGTTTGGCGACCCAAGTCCAGCCTCCTATAGCGGAAGAAGAGTTAACTCCCCTGTTCCATGCAACACTTCCTTCTCCTTTCTTCGATGTGATGTTGGAGAAATCGAGAAACAAATTTGAAGATTTCATGACGATTGGATAGAGGATAGAATATGCAATCATAGAAGGAAAATTGGGGTCTAAGTCTAAGGACCGAATCGAAGATAAGATAGATAAAGATGAAGAGGTAAATGAGTGTCACCTCTAGGGTTCGCGTGGCTGTAAAAGAAGAAGACAGACTGACACCTCCAAGTCATCAAGGAAAATTCCTCGGACGAGCGCAAATTTGGAAGTGTTTGGAACATCTATCTCAGACATTTGGCCTCATCTGGTAGGGGTTCACTATCTTGTTCCTAGGCCGATGAAGATTGCACCTGATCTGTTTGCCCATAGTTTTGACTCGAGTAGCACATGCGAATTTCAATGGGGGCACCGGGGCACCCCACCAGGAAATGTAGACCTTTATTGGGGGAAATCAAGAAGCTAATCAATGATGGAACTCTGACATGAGAGTTGATCCAGCAGTGGAGGACCAAGGATGAGGGGCAAGTCTGCATAGTGATGAAGAAGCCAGAGATGTCACTACATTAAAAGACCTTCCTGAAGTAATACAAGGAATCAACTTTATTACATGTGGCCCACATGTGGTAAAGATCTTTTGTGATAGGGAATGTTTGATGATTTTTATTCTAATGAAGAACACATTTCGCTTAACATATAATGTTCTTGAAAGTACATAGATACATATTTTCTCGCCGTTGTAGGACACTGGATATCAATTGCAAGATGTGAATTAGATAGATGTTTTGACAATGGTGGGGTATAATCTTCCCTACCAGACTCTGGTCAGCAAAGCGAAACTACTACTCTCTCGATGATGTTCAAGGACGAAAAAGCTCCAAATGTCAACCATGTTGAGTCGCTTGAAATTGAAACTCTAGGCATAATCTTTTAGGTAGTAAATAAGTAAAAATAAGAATTAAAAGAGAAAGAATTTAAAAAAGAGAAAGAAAGAGAAAAGAATAATAAAAAGCACTCCTATGTTCGAAACCTGGTAATAGGCTTGTTCGGATAAGAGTGTGGGAATTTTGGGGCACTCCGCTGAGGCGATAAGGTGGAGACACATCATCCAATTCAAGAAACCTTAGCTTCATTAGTGATGGTAATATTTTCAAATAGTGACTATGCCGAGTAACTTGGGGCAGTGTTGTTTGCTCCATCGTTTTCCTCAAGACAAAGGACTGTGACGAATTGATTTCCTCAAATAATGATAAAAGCGAAAAAATAAAAGCAAAAAAAACAAAAAAGGAAGAGAAATATGAAAAAGAAGAAAATAAGAAAAAGAGAGAGAAAAAATAAAGAAAAAAGGAAAAAGAAGGAGAAAGGAAGAAAAAAGAAAAGAGAGAAAATAGACGATATCATAGGAAAAATTAAGACTCGCACCACCCAGAACTCTATTCCTAGAGTAATATTTCTGCGCTCGATTGGTTATACAAGCCCACCCTTTTTGGGGGCGGAGTAGATAATGAGAATGGAGAAAGAGTAGTACTCTGCAGCAACGCGGTAATCATGAGGATGAACCGAGTCACCAGGGAATACTTCACATCTTTGAATTACTGAGTGGTTGAATCTAAGCCGTTCTTGCACATGATATCCATAGCTCGTATGCGGTGTTTTCAAGATCCTGTATGTTAATCTAAATGATACCCTTCAGTGGAACACCAAGCAACAAATTGACAAGTTAAAGCAACAAAGATTTCCATGAATTACTTCAGGGATAAGATCCAGAACACAAGGTTGCGGATACTATTGGAGCACCTAACCAGAAACGACCTCACAATGCATAGAATGAAGATGATGACAGAAGTGGGTTCCAGCCATGATGCCTTGTTTGGTTCAAGAAAATGAAGGACAAAACAGGACAAGAATGAGCTTACAAAGTATGGGGACGGTAAAAGGTAAACATTGAGTCTCCAAAGGATCAAAGCACAGGGATCGAGAAATGGTTCCCGTTCAAAGGCAACAAGAAGGTTGAGGTTAAGAAACATTTTGTTCACTCCGATGACGAAACTAAAAATAATCAGAATGTTGGGTCAAAGGAATCGGAAGGTAGCTGAGCTCATGATCGAGTGGGGCAATGCAGAGTAGAAAGAATAGCAAGAATCTCTGCACACGCATGATATAGAGTTTGTTGGTGAAACAGGCAGAGACCCCGAAGAAGAAAGGCAAGTGCTCATGCAAAAGAACAAGAGCGAGTACTCATTTAACAAAATTTGACAGAAATGAAGATCAAAACTGAGCGTACCGCAAAAAAAAGAAAGGAAACAGAGAAATCCAAAGAATGACTTTTCAGGACATATGATTTTAAAACAAGACTAACAATAAAAAGAAAAAGAAAAAGAAAAGAGAGTGGGAGAAAATAAGGATAAAAGAAGAAAAAGAAACAAGAAAAAGAGAAGAAGAAAGCATGACATTGCATGCATCATATAGATAGAGGCATGTCAATTTTTGCTTGTTCCTAGACACGTATTTGAAGAATCGTCAAAGAATTTACTAAAGAAAAGAAAGAGCGGCAGCCATAGCGGCGTGAGGCCCAGATGTTAAATCCTTCGGGTCATCGATAAACCCTTTGGGCACGATGTTAAGTCCTTCGGGCCATTAATAAGTCTTTCGAGCACGGTGATAAGTCATTCGGGCCATCAGTAAGTCCTTCGGGCATGATGCGACAGCATGTGAAGCGTGAGTCTCGAAAGAACGACAACCATAGCAACGTGAGGCCCAGATGTTAAATTCTTTGGGTAATCGGTAAGTCCTTCGGGTATGATGTTAAGTCCTTCAGGCCACCAATAAGTCTTTCGAGCATGGTGATAAGTCCTTCGGGCCATCAGTGAGTCCTTCAAGCATGATGCGGCAGCATGAGTAGTGTGAGTCCCGAAAGAACGGCAGCCATAGCGGCGTGAGGCCCAGATGTTAAATCCTTCGGGTCATCGGTAAGTCCTTCGGGCCATCAATAAGTCTTTCGAGTGTGGTGATAAGTCCTTCGGGCCATCAGTAAGTCCTTCGGGCATGATGCGCCAGCATGAGTAGCATGAGTCCAGAAAGATCGGCAGCCATAGCGGCGTGAGGCCCAGATGTTAAATCCCTCAGGTCATCCGTAAGTCCTTTGAGCACGGTGTTAAGTCCTTCGGGCCACCAGTAAGTCTTTCGAGCATGGTGATAAGTCCTTCGGGCCATCAATAAGTCCTTCGGGCATGATGCGGTGGCTTTAATAGCGTAAGTCCAAAGATATCAACAGCCTCATGAAAAATAGAAAAGAAAAAAAAAGAAAAAAGAAAAGCGGAAAAAGAAGAAAAAGAGAAAAAGGAAAAAGAAAAAAAGAGAGAAGAAAAAGAAAAAGTAGAAAAAAAAAGAAAAGAAAAAGAAGAAAAAGAGAAAAAGGAAAAAGAACAGAGAAAGAAGGAAAAAAACGAGGAAAAAAGAAGAAAAAGAAAAAGAGGAAGGAACAAGCGAAGACAAAGGTTATAAAGGAGAAACCCACGTTTTCAAGCCCAGTGAAAGGTTCCATATAGGAAGAGCTCTAACTCTAGAATCTCAAAAAAGAACCAAAGGTGAAGAAGTTCTATACAGGGAGAACTTACGAGCTTGAAGATTCGGCTGAGGAAAAGCGGAGAGTTCCAGAAGAACACGTGATTCCGAAGTCGTGAGCAGGGAAGTCGGATAAAAATGAGTGCTTTTGGTCTTTGCTTTGTTCTCGTTTCACAAGAACAAGCAAATAGGGGCAATTGTAATCACTCATTTTTATCCGGTTTGTAAATATTGTTAATATATTAATGGGGTGTTATTCTTACATGTATACATGTTACATTATATGTTTACTATATATATGCGATTAATGTGTGTGAAATATACACGTGTGATATATATGAGTGCATGTATATTATACATATTATGTTTATGTATATGTTAATATTTATTATAGTATATGTGTGTCACATGTATGTTTATGTGTGCATTGTGTGTGACTGTGTAACATGAGAATGTTATATTAGTGATGTGTATAATTAGGTGTGCCTGTACATTTATGATATGTTAACTAAGGGCGTGTAACGTATATTAATGTCGGTATGCCATACGTATAGGTGTACGCGTACGAATATATATATATATATATGTATATATTATCATAATTGCGTTATTGTTATTATTATTATTAATATTATTATCACATACATATATAAATAGAGAATAAAATAAAACCAAAGTTTATTAGTGTCCAATCCAATTTATTACAAAAACCCAAAAATATATATAACATGGCCCATCTAGCCCAAAACCCTGAGCCCTATCAGACATCTAACCCTAATTATTTTTGGGGTATTTTTGCACAGCTGATCCAGAACCGTTGGATCAAATATTGATCCAACGGTCGTGATTGAAGGAAGATGCCCATCCAGATGCCGCGTGAAGCCCATGCTCGGGCCGGCCAGCTCCCCACGCACACGTATGCCGCACGCGCGAGACTCCTTGAATTCCCTAGAGGCCACGTGTCGTCATCTCGCAAGGTCTCCTAACCCAAGATCAGATCCTGGCCCTCCATACAGCAAAGCATCCTAGCCGTTGGATCAGATCAGATCCAACGGCCAGAAACGGATCTGAGCGGATATACATCGCCACCATGCCGCCGTACAGCCCTTCCTTAACCACCGGACATGCCAAACAAACACAAAAAGCAAAAATGTCATATCCAAATCAAGAGCAGTATTTTCATTTATTGTAACTTGTTTGTGTAAACAAAAATCAGGGTATGCATATATACAAATGTAACCCACCATTTTGTACTGAGCAGAGAGAGATTCAAGAAACAAGAAAAAGCCTCAGTGGTAATAACTACGTTCTTCCTTTGTTTTTGTGCATGTTTCGAAATAAAAAAGAGAGACAAATAAAATAAAGGAGTGTAAAGTCTACCTTGGCCGAAAGTCGACCCTTTGCCGGCGATAAGCCTCGTGGGGGGTGAGCCAATACCAAAGGGTACTTTTTAGGCCAACAAAAAGGGGGAAGGTTCTAACTTTTTGGTTTCGGTTTGTTCTAAAACAAGGGTTTATAAAACGTTTTGGGTACGGTATTTTCTAGATCTAGGAAAAGTTTGGGTTTTTTTTAAAAACTAACGTTCGATAGGGGTTTTGGTTGAAGGGCCGGTTGTTTTGGTGGTTTATTTTATCTTGCCGGCGCCGACTAGCGGCGGCCGGCGTTGGAACAAGCGACAGTCGGAAGTTTTAGGGTCGGTTTAAGAGAATGAGATAAGAAGAAAGGGTTCATTCTAATGGCTAAAAAAATTTTAGGGAAAAGATTGAATTTTAGCCGGATAGATACGTTATATATATCCATAAAATTTTTAATGGTCAAATTACTACATGAGGAGCTCCGCGTTCTTCAACTTTTCAGTTTTGTCTCGCCCCTTGGTCTAATTGCGGGCTGAGTCCTTATTTATTTTTAAACTACTTCAATCTGGTCCTCAAATCAAAACAAATCAGATTTCCAAATGGCATAATTACCCACTTAGCCATCCCGCGTTTTTGGATTTTTCACTCCGAGCTTCCCCCTTGGTTTAATCACGTTTCCAATCCTTGCAAGTTCTTCCCGGGTTATAATTCGGTCTTCAAATGTTTGTTTTATTTGTTTATTTAAGTGTTCTGTTTTCAGTTTATTTTATTTCAGTCCCTGTCTTTTTTCATTGTTATGCTTGTGTTTTTGGTATAATTACATTTCCATTTTATGTCTCAAGCTCCTTGGTGCTCTTGCATTACATGCCTTTATGTTTTTATCATGTGTTTTTAGTTGTCATATTATGTTTTTTTTGTGTTTTAGTTTATTTTGTCTGTGTTATATATGTCTATTTTGTACGCTAAGTTTTAATCTCGTTTGTACATCATGTTTATGTGATTCTTCATGTTTTTATTTATTTAGGTTGATGTATGATGTGCATTCATTCATGTTTTTATAATATGCATTTTATCGTGCTAATGTATCATGTGTTTCATTTGTGCATGTCACAAACTTGTGTTTTGATTAAGTAATCATGTTTAATTTAGTTGTTTATCTTGAATATACGTATGATAGTATGTTTTGTTTTGTCTTGTATTTTAGGTTACATATTAAAAATGAGTGATTTTTGTTACATATAAATATCGTGACGTGTTTTGGCATATGTATATAATTTGTGTCACGTGATAAGGTTTTATTGTAACGTGGTGATAATTTGGTTTTGTCATTTTAGTATCATGTCTTATACCATGCCATGCATATTGCATTTGTGTTTTTAGGTACTTAAGGATATTATATTTAGTTAGTTTAACCTTGAAGCATATCTTTTACCATGTTTGTGTGTATGTTTTATTTATGTTTAGTCTAGATCCTTGAATATGTCATTTATATCTATGTTCATGCATTTTAATTATTTTTGTTTTATATTATAGTATTCGGGTTTTAATGCCAAGTCAATATGAATGTTTGTTTATGTTTTCTAAGATAGCATAATGGTATAAAATTTGTCAATGCGGTGCCCTTTTATCCGAACGTAAACGGGTCCAGTATCAGGCGTAGTGATGGTGGTTGGACGTTTACTCTTGGATAACGGGGCCTTTAAAATTTATTCGCAATTATAACCAAATTTTAATTTAATCGTCACTTTAATCCAGAAAATCTAATATTAATAAAGCGGTAGTTATTAAAGTACCAATTTTGGGCGGTGTGAGGGTGCTAATCCTTCTCCATCCGTAACCGACTCCCGGACCCAACAGTTTTCAAAATCTCTGGTTTTTGTGGTGTCCGGCCTACCTCAGTAGCCGGTGGCGACTCCCTTTCTTTAAATAAAATACGATATTCTCAAAACCCCACGGATAAATATTTTTATATCCGAAAGACAACCAACACTTCGAAAACTCGTTTTTTAGCGAAAAAAGACATCGCTACACTAGGCCTGATTGAGTTGAATATAAATAGGCATTGTATCTCTTTATAAAGGTCAAGCCTGTTTAATGAAAATCAGTTTTGTTTACTTCTTCAGATTCGTTTTATTTCTTTATTCTCTCTAGTTTTTTAACTTTCATCTTTCTAAAACTGTAGCTAGTTCTATAGATTCTATTAGGATGTTATTAACTATGATAACTACTGGGATAATGTCGGTTCTTCACAAGGACTTAGGAATAAGTCAATTGGTTTTGGTGTAACAATCCTTCAAAGTTTCATTTGTTGTTGTTTTTTTCCACGATAAATTCGTAATTAGCACATTTTGTTAAAACTAAATTTGAACAAATTATCTTTATCTTGGATGAAATTTGAAGATAAACAATGAAGTATTGAATTAGAGTCTTCATCTTTTCAACAATTGAAAGATAAAGGATGAAATTTATCTCTCTCAGTGTTTAATTTACACTAAATTCTCAATGGCTGCCAACATTTGTTTTCTAGAGACAATAGAATATTCAAATTCAAGATAATTACTATTCTATCATTTCTCTAAGTCGTCTAGCTCTTATAACTATATAAGGACCCCAGATTTGGAAAGATCTACTTTAGGTCTTTTAAAAGTTTCGAATATTTTAATTTGAGCCTTTCAAAATTTCAAAATTAATTTATTAAAATTTTAAATATTTCAATTTGATCCTTATATTTTTATAAATTCTCATTAAAACTCTTAAAAATTTTGATTAGACCTTCAAAATTTTTCAAAAATTTTATAAATATTTTTTATTTTAAAAAAAAAAAATTAAGCCCCTTTAAAACTTAGTACCAAGATCCGCCCCTGCTTCTAATAAAGCTACATCGGGTGATATTCATAACCTAATCCAGATGTATTTGGAATCGACTCTACTGTAGCTTTGTCAAAACATGCAAGGGCACTCAATCAAAAGGTCTCATGATATTGAAAAATAGTGTGCATTTTGTATTTTTACTGATTCACACTTTAATTCATTTATATAGTTTAATTTATCTTGTATCACGTATGATTTTTATAACCATTTTGGGTGTAATTCTAAATTCAATAATTATTTGGTGCATTAATAAAAAAATTAACTTTAAAAGTGGGTTGAGATATTATTACGTGTTTTAATTGATAATAAAAAGCACTTGAAGTTCTTAACCTTATGGAATAAAAAAATCACCTATCGAGAATAGAATTTGTCATTTTTTATGTCACATCAATAATTATATGTCAAGTGTATTAATTCAATTAAACATCAAATAATAATCCTTTAAATTTATTTAAATAAAATATTAAATACTCCTTTAAATAACAATTATTTATTTTTTGGTAATAAACATGTTCGTTTTACGATCAATGTTTGGAGTACAAGGCTGCTCTTCTCAACAGTGGTGGATGCACCCAACCCTGGTACGGTGTATTCGCAACCCCATTTTTGAATTTTTTAAAAAATAGGTTTAATTTAGTGTTATTTTTTCGAAAAAAAATAATTTTGTTTACTATGTAGAGGAATTTTATTTACATACCTATTTGAAAGAAAAAAATATTTTGGACCCCATTCTTGAATTTTTAGATCCGCCACTGCTTCCCAACAATGTTGTCTCCAAAGCTTGAACTCGCGTCCTCCCCTCAAGGGTGTAACACTAATAACAATTATTTATTTTCAAAATGAGAGTTGATAGTAGACGACAAGAAAAGGTAGTTTGTCCAACATTGAGTCAAAACCGCATTGTATTTAGAGATGATCATGAGTCGAGTGGAGTCGGGTTTACGGTGTATTTTAACATGGGAAGTATTGCTCTTTACCCGACCCATCTTCGATTTTAGAGAGTTTCTATAACACCTAAACCCCGAATGTCATATTTGGGCCTTAAACCCAACCCGTTACCAAGAATATTTATCAACTTGGTTTAGCCTAAACAAAATATTTTTCCAAAGACCTTTAATTCCATTAGTTGAAAATATAGGTAAATTATAAAATTATTACAAAGAGGCTCGAATTTAATTTAAAACATTTGAATATTCGACTTGATCAATACAATTCCAAAATAAGAGTTACAGACTCGACCATGTAAGGCCCTATGAATACACAACCCACTAAATACAAGTATCGTACTCTGAAAATCACCACATGCTGGAATCTCAAACCGATTGTGCTCCTCGAGCTCTCGATCAATCTACCAACTTATGTGCAGAAACAACAATTTTGAGCGTTGAGCTTTTAAAGCTCAGTGATACACATCTACTCTACTACACTTCATGATAATCATAAACATAAGCATGCAAGCTAGTACGAGCAATAAAGAGAGATAAATAAACATGTGGCGCTACCACTAGTCGCCTAAACAAATGTTCTCATCATGCAAGACATCATATATGGCACACAAGAGCCAACCATACCTGGGATCTCACCAGATCATCCGAACAAAAGCACACAAAGTCATAACCACAAACTTAGAGTAAGGCCCGGTGTCACACAACCTCAGAAACCTACACTTTGAGTGATGCCCGGTGTCACACAACCTCGAGAACATACACACTCTCTCGGCGAGGCCGGGTCACACAACAACGGAATATACACACTGGGTGAGAACGGGACACACAACATTGAAACATACACCCAAACTTGGAATCCCTCATCGAGTATCTTAGAATAAGGCCCGGGCCACACATCATCGGTAACCTTCATTCGGTATCTCTAACCATGGTGTTGCAACACGCTTTCTAGGTATCTAGATCCCATCAATCAAAGGTTACTCAACCACACAAGTGTCCAAACAGCATATAACATTGACATGGTTACAAAACAAGTGCCCTCACTTGGCACGCAACATCTCACGATCCACCAAGGATCCATATGGATACTAATACAACAAGTCATCCAAGGTTTACCGAGTTGTTAATACATTATGGAGGAGTACATTAATCATTCTCATTAATTATCTCCATTAATCATATTATCTCATTAATTAAGGCATAAATCTTCCACGTTGATTTCTATCGTTAACTGGTATTATAGATTATTTAGCTCAATTTGTATCAATACTAGAATACGAGTATCGATATGGTACCCCTGGGTCTGATACTCACACGTGTACCGACACAAACATTGCTTACTGGATATCCTAAATTTTCCAAGTATCGGTACGGGTTGACCCATACTGATGTAGCCTCCAAACGCGTATCGGTACAACTAAAGCTCGTATCGATACCCTACACATGGGTTTGTACCATTTCTTTGTAAAAACGTTATAACGCTTTATTCGATCCCTAAAGCTTATAAAAATCATTAAGGTTTGTTTACTAACGCATTTAGCCATTTAATAGTCAATTATCGACCTTATGATCATTTATCCAAATACTGGTATTTATTTCCTTTTAACTTGGTTTCCATCAAAACAAATAAGCCATTCAACTAGCACACAACGCATCGTACATCAATCAACTAATCATAGGTACCTATATACATATCGAGTGATCCCACACGATCCCTAAGGCCTCCACAAGTCTCATCATATTCGCAAGCATCATCATGCATCTCATACATATCGGTCTCATAATCTCGGTCTCTATGTATGCTTATTTCTCGTCTACATATTTTGCAAATGCTAACAAGCAAGGCAATTATACTTATGATGCTCATAAAGCATTCAGAGTTTGAGGTGTACTAACCTCAAGTGTTAGCGATAAATCCTCATCCAAGCTCCTCCAATCATCTCTTTCAATCCAATATTGGAGTCTGCATAATTCTCGGATAATAACAAACATAACTACATAAGCAAATTTGTATTATCAAACTAATTTAGGGACTAAACGCGTAAAAACAGTTTATTAGGCTCGAATTTGGCAAAATGAATTGCGTCAACAAACTTAGATCATCAAAAATCTCCCGAGTAGGATACCCTTGAAAAAGTCAACCTAGGTAAAAAAAAGTCAACAATTAATGTATGATCAACGGCTCGGTTTAACTGGGTTCCCTATAATAGAACCACGCCCACGCGCGGCAGGTGGCGCGTGTGGCGAGCAAACTTTCCAATCCAGCATGTCTCGAGCCAATGATTCTTGTGGTGGCAACAACTTTCGATGATGGCTGGCGCAATTGTTTCTTCCTCAACTTCCCTCCAGCAAGCGGCGACTCTGATGAAGATAGGAAAACCACCGGCCGATATGGGACGACGAGGGTAGTTGATTGAAGGTGGCACCTATGGCAGTCTGAACGGTGAAAAAATGAGGCTTGAGTGCTTCTTCTCTCTAAAACTCTCTCTACTCCTTTAAATAGTGGTTGTTATGCCACGTGGAAAGTCGGCGTTGTCTGTGACATTGTTTAAAGAGTAGCTCAGTTAGCTCCATCTATGAACAGTGCATGATTATTGTTCCGCCTGCATGCGCAGATTTGACAGCGTGGCGTACATGCTTTGGTTTGGTAGATTAGGGAGTCAGTGTGTAGTGTAGGGCGGTAAACCGGGAATTGAATTTTTTTGAATGGAGATGGATGGGTTGGGGTGTTTAGGACGTTAAAAAATGTATAGTGTAGAAGTTAAAATTTTGTTAGTATTATTAAAGGAGGGGTAGGGGTATTAAGAGGAATAAATATACTTTTTGTGTTAAATAGGTAAGTTTGAAAGGAAAAATTTGAGTGAAGAAGAAGAAGAGGAAGAAGAAGAAGAAATTATTGGTGGAAATATTGTAAGTAGATTCGATTTGTTTAAAAGTTTAGTTTTTAAGTTTTATTTTATATGTTTGATATAAGTTAAATTTGATGCATTTAGTTTTTAAATTATGTATTCATCTCCCTTTTTAAGATGTTGTTTAGATTTTAGTAAATTTTACTATATTTTTACACATTAATATACTTTTAGAAATTAGAATTGAAAAAATATATTCGAAATATGGTTAAAATGAAGGCAAAAATAATTAAGTATATAAAAAATATTCAAAATATATTTAAATGAAGGCAAAAATAATTTAGTATATTCGAAATATGTTTAAATTTTTTTATTAAGTTTTATTTTGTATGTTATTGATTTGTGTATTCTGATTGAAAATCCATTTATGTGTTTTGAACATGTAGAGAAAATAAGCAACAACATATTTATGATGATTGTCCATTACAATGAACAAATGGTGAAAACTGATGCCAGGATTGTATTTGAATCTAAAAGCACTACGAAGATGAGATTTGAAAAGGAAATCACGCTTTGAGAAATGAATGAGAAAATATTACAGAAAACTAGAACAAAGATTCATGGTTTGCGTTACCGGTGGCTGACATGTGAAAATCTAGTTAGATATTGTGCAATTACTCTCCAAGATGATGATGATGATGTTCGAATGATGATTGCAGAGCATTAATCTATGGAGATTAGATATATCGAGTTGTTTGTCAAGGTGCATGATGTTCCTGACCCATTCAGAAACATCGTTGGAGAATCTGCTAGAATGGATTTCAGTAATGAGATTGATATGCCCGAAGGTATTTTTTTTCTCGCAATGTTGGCATGTGGGACATCGAGTTCATTTCATATAGCTGGGCCTTCGACATATGGTTCATCATATAGGCTGGCTGTTGATCCGATTGTTGATGCTAATATTGGAAAACCTACGAGGTCGATTGGGAGAAACATTTGACGATTACAACGAAGATGAAGATATTGGGGATCCTGATTTGTTCCCTGATGACGTTGGTGATGCCCCTGATTTTGGTGTTGGAGAATTCGTTCCAACTGGGGGCGACATTACAATCTACGAACCTCCTGCTCACATGGGCTCAATGGATTTCGATGCGATAAGGGTGCCTTAATTCCCGGATATGCCCCGATTAACTTCGAGTCAGCATGGTGACTTATCAACTGGTCTTCAATTTGATGAAAAGAATGAAGCTATATTGGAAGTAAAATAGTACAACATCTAGAACCACGTGGACTACGTTGTTGTAGAATCCAGCCATATGACTTTCTTTGCCAAGTGTATGAAGTATGGATAAGAGTGCAATTGGAAGATCCGAGTTTCAAAGCTTTAGAGGAAAAACCGTTAGGAGGTCACAAAGTACAATAGTGATCACACATGTTTGCAAACTTCCATCAACCAGGACCACCGAAAATTAGACTCAAGTGTGATAAGCCATCACACGATAAAGTTGGTTTAAGCAAATCCAAGAGTTCCCATTTCAACAATTCAGGAAACCATTTTGCAACAATCTGGATACCATATAAAATTCAAGAAAGGGTGGCGTGCAAGTGTAACCCCCTCGACCCGGTCTAGTCGCCAAACAAAATCGAACGAGTCACACGGGGAATATTGAAGTAAACCATGAAGGCTTACCACAATAAACAACCCTTTTTTTCTTTTTATCTTTTATAGATTCATTATTAATAACCTAAGTGTACAAACTGGCAGCGAGTGAAATTACAACTCAATCAGGTGTCGATTTGACATCCAATTGCATCGATTTGTAATTAGGAACTGATTTGCAAATCTAAAAAATTACAGGGACTTATTGCTGAATTAAAGTTACCAATATTCAATTAGTCAAGTTTCATAGTCCCCTGTCAAAAATCAACTCAAATTGATCATCCAAACTCATTCAATTGCATACATAACAATCAGGGACCAAAACGTAAAGGTACAAAACATCATAAGATTCCAAATAACCAACTTACTAAACACCGTATCGGTACGCTTGGGCACTGTATCGATACACCCTTGATGGTTTCTAATTCCCAAATTCCAGTGGCACAAAACGGTACTGATACAGTCCCATGTACCGATACGCCTAGCCAATTTGGCCTTGGCCAGAACCGATATGCACCAGCCCGTACCAAATATGCTGGGTCGCTTACCGATATGTCTGGACCCAAAATGACATCTTTTAGTGGTTTAACACATAATTAAGCCAATTACAACTCCCTAGCATGCTTCTAGTAATAAACAACATTTTTAAGGATCGATCCTCAGCCACAAACATCATAAACAACATTCATACATACCAGCTTGCTTCAAAGAGGAATCTATAGACATGCAACCTAGAAACCAAGCCAACAAGATATCAAAAACCATACCAAGGCATAAACCAAGTATAGTAGGTCATTTACAAGTCCAAAACATCAATATAAACTTGCTCAAACAGGGAGTTCAACAACATCTCCCAAAACCATAAGGAATCCTCCATTGCCTTTATTAAACATAGTTTACTTTGGAAACATACTTTCGTATACGAAGTCCTTGGACCACCTCTATTCGCTTGCTGCCTTTGAACCCTAATTCTCTACATTGCTGGACAAAGAGAGCGTAAGCACACTAGGCTTAGTGAGGAATGCTCTAAAACAACACACCATCAATGCATTTAAAACCGGTTTTAAAACCACATTGAAATCTCTTTTCAATCCACGTTTAGATCAACATTTAAACCATCATGCCTTGAAAACCATGCACTTTGACCTTTCAAGAACCAGCAATTTAAACCATATGCAACATGTATCATAGATCAACAACAACTTACATTGCTAACCTCAATTTAAGCCTTCCCATGCATAACTCACCATATGCAAAGCTAAAAAAGAAACACGTATAAATCCCCATTATACAACACATGATACATCAACAATTATTTTGGCTCACAAGTGATCATAAACAAGTTTCGTTTATAAAACACAACATCAAATACACAGATTCACAAGTCTTCTCCCAACACTTCATACATTCGAATCGGCAACACAAGGATCACACACGGGAGTTTTCGGTACACATAAACCCCTCCACCATTGTGACACCCATGGTGGAGTATTCGGTACACCGTATAAACCCCTCAACACCACTCATCGGTAGATGTATAACCCCACTAATGAAAGTGTTCGGTACCATAAACCCTTCAATCGTTAGGGTACTCGGACAGAGTATTCGGTACACCATATAAACCCCTCTACATCCAAGGTGACTTATTTTACAGTGTACTCAATCCTATAGCCGGCTAACTATATCTGATTACGTTTTAAAACCATTTCCATACCATCACTTCCCAATATAATTCACAATTAGCCATGAACCTCGCTGTTTTTAAAGCAATTTACCAAAGCATCAAACCATGCTTTCAAAGTATAAACCATACTTACAAGGATCATTCACCAATGCATCCTTCATCAACACTTTATCAAAAACAGTAGATATTGTATCTGAAATCATGCTTTAACAGTGGAAATCATGTAAATCAAAATAAGTGCATAAACCGTTTCAAAACAAGCACGACCGAGAGAGAAATCCTTTATACTTACTTATGAGTTTAAACTAGCATTTCAAGATAGATTTAAACTCCCTTAAACCATTTTTTAAACCATTCCAAGACTAGAAAACACGTTCTCACTCACCGACAACGCAACGCCTCGCTTGTCATCGCGCAATGCAACACCAAAGCTTCCGAAGAAACACCTCACGCTTGTGGATCAATCTCCCCTGGTTTCACCACACAATATAGGGAAATCAATGCATTAAAATACATTCACAAACCCAGCAACAACAGACCAAAAAAACACTCTTCAAATACTAGCTGAAACCTTCCCAAAAACACCGAAAACAACATCAAACCTCTTCCAAGCTTAACCCAGCCAAAACCTACTAATTTGATACAACATATAACATCAATTATCATCCAAAAACATCTTAACTTCAACCTTATACCACCAGCTTTCATCTAACACCCACAACACCACCAAAAACCCATAACTAGCAACTCAATCAACTAGAGATTCATTTGATTTCGGGATTCTATTGATAAAAACAATCCATTAACATCATAAGACATCAAAATCATGATATAACCTCATCATAAACTCATAAAAAAAGATCTAAAACAAAGATCTCATAATTACCTCAATTAAATTTCAAATAAACCATTTCTCTTCAATTAAATCCACAATACTCATTAGAAATCATTTGTAAAGGATTAATAACTTGGGAATTTCAATAAAGAACCATCATTAAAGGATTAGAGAAAACCTCACCTCCAAAGATTAAAAACTCTCTCAATTGGATATTTTTACACTAAAGAAACAAAGGAAAATCAATGAGATTTTGAGAAAATAAGTTGAGGAATCCATTAGAAATTATTAGCTTAAGAAAACAAGATTATTACCTCAAATATTTGCTGAGAAAATAGATGTTTGGCTGAAGATATTTTGAGAGAAAAGTTACATCAATTTTGTTTGAAGGGAAATAACTACCTTCCTTCTAATTAAACCCCTTTTAAAATTTAATTAAATCACTTTAAAGCAAATCCAATTAAGAGAGAAGTATAATAAAAAACATTTAGTCTTAATAGCTCCTTAGAGATTCTAAGTTTTAATCCTTTTACAAAACAGTCACTAAAAACAGTTTTCACTTTTTACATTTTGGTCACTAACCCAAAATATCCAATTTCCAAATCTTATTTTCCGAAATTGACTTTACCAAAAATAAATATATATTTAATAAAGATTTTAGAGCATTTTTCCATATTTTTATCCCTTGTAAAAATATATGATCCCGAAATCGACTTGAATCCCTAATTCCAGTCTACCAGACCCCTAAACCGGCCTAAAAACTCTAGGCCCCAAACTGAGGCGTTACAACAAGGGATAATGAAATGGAGTCGGTGTATGGTGATTAGGATAAGTTTTACAACAAGCTACCGACTTTATTACTAGCAATGACACATTTCATCCCAAGCACCATAGTAAAGTATCAAACCACGGATGCATATGACCGAGAAGGGAAACTTGTTGAAGGGCATAAATTTTTTTCATCAAATTTTCTGGGCGTTCAAGCCTTGCATTGAAGGCTTTCCATAATTCAAGCGTATGATCCAAGTCGATGGCCTGTGATATAACTTCTATTATGTAGGAGGGACAAATCCTATCTTGATCATTCATACCTCACTACATATATCGTGATATGTTCAACATCAGTCTTTATAGTGCGACCAATCACGGAGCATGTTTAACTGTATCAAAACATACAACAATATATGTTGAGATAGTAATGATCTCAAGTCTAAGGATCATACATGTAGTCACCACCATGAGCAATACTATGACCATCACATAATAATCCAAGACATATGCTCATAGCGGGTCAATCCAATATCTTGTTCTCTAACAACGTACTCATATATCAATTTTGACATCTCTATGTCAATGACAACTCATTGTCATTAATCAACTATATGTTAGCCTCGAACGTATTATTATTGTCCAAGCCACATAATAATACTCAGCTAAGGATCTTTTAATAACAATCATATTATTATGTGGTCTTCATTACATTTCAGTTTATTTAAGTCACAGAAATATGACTGAAAAATAATAATGGCAATGCCTTTATTCAAAAACATGGTAAAGAAAGTATATCAATACAATCATCTCATGATTGGTCTTTAGGCATAATCTAACAATCTCCCGCTAGCACTAAGACCAATCACTCACATATCTAATACCGAGTGACTTAGTGTGACGATCATGCTTCTACTGTGTCAGAGGCTTCGTCAAGGGATCAACAATGTTATCATCCGTGCGTATTCTACATATTTCCACATCTCCTCGATCTATGATCTCTCGAATAAGATGGAAGTGCTTTAGAATATGTTTGGATCATTGATGAGATCTGGGTTCCTTTGCTTGTGCAATGGCTCCATTGTTGTCACAACGGAGTTCTATAGCATATGATATGCTATGAACAACCCCTAGTTTGGATATGAACTTCTTGATCCAAACAACCTCTTTTGCTGCTTCACTAGCTACAATATATTCAGCCTCTATTGTAGAATCATCTATTGTGTCTTGTTTTAAACTCTTCCAGCTCACAGCACCTCTATTAAGACAAAATACAAAACCAGATTGCGATCGTAAGTTATATTTGTCAGTTTGGAAGCTAGAATCTGTGTAACCTTTTACACTAAGCTCTTCTTCACCTCCATATATAAGAAATTTATCCTTAGTTCTTCTCAAGTACTTAAGGATATTTTTAATTGCAACCTAGTGACCTTCACCAGGATTTACTTGATACCGATTCGTCATACTTATGACATATGATATATCCGATTGAGTACATATCATGGCATACATGATAGAAACAATAGCCGAAGCATATGTGATCTTATTCATCTGTTCTCTCTCTTGTAGTGATCAAGAACACATTTCCTTCGTGAGCGATATACCATGTCTTATAGGTAAAAATCCTTTCTTGGATTCTTCCATGCTAAACCTTTTCAGCACTTTGTCTATGTATGTAATTTGACTCAAACATAGGAGTCGTCTTGATCTATCTCTATAGATCTTAACTCCTAATATATACGATGCCTCACCCAAATCTTTCACAGAAAACAACTACCTATCCAAGTCTTGACAGATTGTAAAGTAGGTATATCATTTCCTATGATGAGTATGTCATCTACATACAAGATCAGGAAGGAAACAATGCTCACACTAGCCTTCTTATAGACACGAGGCTCATCTTAATTTCTGATAAAACAAAACTCTTTGATTGCATCGTTGAAACAAAGATTCCAACTCCGAGAAGCTTGTTTTAGTCTATAAATAGACCTTTGTAGCTTACAAACCTTTCCAGCATCACCTGGAGCAACAAAACCTTCTGGTTGTGTCATATACACATTTTCTTCAAGTTTCCCATTAAGGAAAGCGGTTTTGACGTCCATTTGCCAGATTTCATAATCATAGAATGCAACAATCACAAGCAAGATCCGAATGGATTTAAACATAGCTACAGGGTAGAAAGTTTCCTCATAGTCTATGCCATGAACTTGTCGAAAAACTTTAGCGACCAATCACCCCTTGTATGTTTGTACATTACCATCCATGTTGGTTTCTTCTTGAAAACCCATTTACACCCTATAGGTTTGACCTCTTCAGGTGGTTCAACCAAAGTCCATACTTGGTTTACTAACATGGAATCCATCTCAGACCTCATGGCTTTAAGCCATTTCTCAAAGTCTGGGCTTGTCACTGATTCTTGATAAGTTCTAGTCTCATCTTGATCTATAAGAAGAACGTCTCCATGTATGGTAACGATAAATCCATATCTCTCAGGTAAATGGCATTCTCTTATGGACCTTCGTAGTGGCTATGTTTCTAAATCTGTTGATTGTTCCTCAATAATTTGTGGAACCTGCTCAACCTCTGGTTCATTGATCTGTTGTTCTTGAACTTCTCCAAGTTCAATGTTTCTATCATTTCTATTCTTCGAGAGAAATTCTCTTTCAAGAAAAACTCTCGTTCGAGCAACAAACACTTTGTTCTCGCTAGGATTGAAGAAATAATATCATTTAGTTTTTTTAGGATATCCAACAAAGATTCACTTTTGAGATTTAGGTTCGAGATTTGTAGACATCTGATGTTTAACATAAGCTTCACAACCCTAAATCTTCATAAAAGACACACTAGGACGCTTTCCAGTCCATATCTCATATGGTGTCTTTTGAACAGATTTAGATGGAACATGATTTAGTGTGAAAGCAGATGTTTCAAGTGCATGTCCCAGAAAGAAGTTAGAAGACCACTATGACTTATCATTGATCGAACCATGTCTAACAGTATTCGATTCCTTCTCTCAGAAACTCCATTCAACTATGGCGTACCAGGTGGTATAAGCTGTGAGACAATCCCACACTCTTTTAGGAGTTCATCAAACTCTATGCTCAAGTATTCTCCACCTCGATCTGATCGAAGTGCCTTAATACTCTTGCCCAATTGGTTTTGTATTTCATTCTTTAATTCCTTGAACTTTTCAAGGGCTTCAAATTTATGGCGCATAAGGTAAATATACCTATAGTGACTAAATTCATTAGGGAATGTAATGAAGTACTGGAACCCACCTATGGCTTGTGTATTCATTGGCTCATATACATCACTACGTACTAATCCCAATAAATCATTTTCTCGCTCACCTTTACTATTAAAGGGAGCCTTAGTCATTTTTCCCAACAAGCAAGATTCGCACACATCAAATTGTTCGAAAATAAGTGAATCTAAGAATCCATCTTTATGGAGCTTTGATATGTGTTTCTCACTTATATGGCCTAAAAGAAAGTGCCAAAGGTAAGTTTGATTTGAGTCATTTGTTTTTGACCTTTTTGTATTTATGTTATAATTATCTTGATCCAAAATGTAAAGACCATTGATCAATTGTGCCGACCCATAAAAAACATTATTGAGATAAAACGAACAACAATTATTCCTGATAATTATCTCAAAACCAATCTTGTCCAAACAAGAAATAGAAATAATATTCTTAGTCAAACTAGGCACAAAATAGCAATTATCTAAATTTAATTCAAGTCCACTAGGCAAAAGTAAACACACATGTCCCTATAGCTAATGCAGCAACTCATGCTCCATTTCCCACTCGTAGGCCTACGTCTCACTTAGCCAGATTCCTTCTCTTTTATAGTCCATGTACAGAAGTACAAATGTGATAACCACAACCGGTATCTAATACCCAAGAAGTAGATGTTCACAGATTAACATCAATAACATAAATACTTGAAACGGACGCTTTGTTTGCCTTCGCCTTTCTGACCTCTTCATGGTAAGCAGGGCAGTTTTTTTTCCAGTGTCCAGTTTTGTTGTAGTGGAAACATTTTTCTTTCTTTCTTACTCCTCCTTTAGGTTTCAATGCATCATTTCCTTTGGTTTTGGCCTTGCCATTACCTTTAGGCTTTGTCACTTTCGTTATTTCCCTTTCCTTTATCCTTGTGGATCATCAGAATGGACTTAGGTCTAACCTTTTTCATATTACTTTCAGTAGTTCGTAACATGCCAAGTAACTGTGGCAAAGTCTTGTTGATTTTATTCATATTGAAATTTAGGACAAATTGATTGAAGCTATCCGAAAACGATTGCAGGATGACATCAGTGGCCAATTCATCCTTGAGAGGAAATCCTAATTTCTCCAACGTTTGGATATAGCCCATCATCTTGATGACATGAGCTCCTACAGGAGGTCCCTCTGCCATTTTGCATTGAAATAGGGCTTTAGAGGTCTCATACATCTCTTGACGTGCTTGCCCCTCATACAATTCCTTGAGGTTTTGAATCATATCGTTTTCAACCATATCCTCACGTTGCTTCTGAAGCTCAGGGGTCATGGTGGCAAGAATCTGACATCCTATGTCTAACATGTCATCCATGTATTTCTTATATTTATCTTTTTTAGCTCTAGAAGCAGTAGTTGCCGGTTCACTAGGAACAGGTTCTTCAATGACATATTCCTTTCGTTCTTGCTTGAGAACAATTCTCAAATTACGGAACCAGTCAAGGAAGTTCAATCCATTCAGCTTATCCTTCTCAAGAATCGATCGCAATGATAGTGTGTTGTTATTTGCCATTAATTCTACAACAATGGAAACATATAAAGTAAGTAAATTTACCAATTTTAACATTTTATAAAAAGGTCTTTATTAATAAATTACTCCCAGTATTTTATTCAAAGTTAAAAACCCTCATGTTTTAATTTCAGAAAACTTCTCGAAAGTTTCCTAGTGGTAAAGGATCCATATTTCACCCTTATCCTAAGTCAGCTTTGGCTTTCCTCTTAGGAGAATGGTTATTTAATTAAGCAACACTTTGCCAATCACATCTCATGTAACTCCTTCATTTGGTGAACAACTTTTGTTCTAATCATCTTATGATTTGTCCAAATAACTAACCTCTAGGTTTCTAATCCTATTAGAATAACCTAGCTAAGTTATTACCAATATTTCAACCGGTGAATATCACTTGCTTATTCTTTGCATTTAACCAAGATAGACTTATATGTCAATGCTTTGGCAAAATCTATATAATATCAATCGAGGTCTTAACGAGGGTAAATACTGGACGGTTAAATTAACTTAGATTTTATGGAGGAATTTTCATTATAATCTCATCATTATACCTTTTAATATTAGGCCCTTATTGATCTTATCAATTCATTAGCATGCTAATATACCATCCATTGCATCACATACATGATATAAATAAAACAATAACTAAAATGCAATGGTTATAGCCCAGATAAAGAACTAAGGTGGCCCATCCCAAGCCAATGGGAGAACCAATAAACCTAAAGGTAAAGACGACCTCTCAAGCATCTTCTCGCTTTAGTCAGTCCATTCTTATGCTCTTTTGAATCTTCACATGATTACAACTTTGGAAACTCATTTTACATACGAGGGAGTAAGATGTGAAGAGAAATATAATAGAAGTATAGAAAGGCACGACACATAGGCCATATTTTAAAATTACAACCTTTGTAAATAAACAAAATGAGCTTACGGGGCTATAACCATGCATTCTCAAACACCATGCAAATCAACCAAAACATACACATGTTTTATCTTGTTTATTAAAATCATCTCATGATTGTTCCTACGACCTTTGTTGCCTACGAGGTCTGGCAGATCTGGGGCTGCCGGGAAACTTTTCAATTTTAGCACTTCGATTACTATAGAAAAATCTCACGATTTGATATCTTTTATCAACAGATTTGTGTTTTTGGGATTTTTCAATCTCTAAGGTTTTTCACACTGGAACAACCATTGTTCCTCTGCCGAAGATGATCTGCTATCATAACAGCATGTTCATCATGTTAACAATTAACATACGAATGCTAAAACCTTACAGCAACAAACACATGATTAACGCTTAACCATCGATTGTAAAAACTTGTTTAAAATAGATTAACATCTTAACACGACTGGATTCAATTTCTTTATTTTGCACAAATATCGTATACTCGTCAAAAACAGAAAAAACCAAACATGTATCTCATATAAACACATCAACCAAGTATTTAACTCGAATTCACATCGTAGAAGTGGCTCTGATACCACTATTAGGATTGCCGGTACACCCTCATGGCGGAGCAAAAAAATAATTCGACAATCTCATACAGGAATCCATGTACGATCAATCAAATTCGAGAGGAAAGGATGCGTGATTTACCTTGGGTTCTTGGAAAAACAACAAGTTAGTAGTGCAGTCACGATCAGTTCGAATCCCAAGCCTCCATGATAACGTCTTGGCCTTTACTCAGTTCACCCAGTTGAGAGCAAATATTTATTTTCTAAAAAACTATTCTTGAGAATATCTCGTCTAAGCAAGAAGAACGGCTGCTAGACTGCACTTCTCATTTTATATGCAGTTACCCTAACCCTTAGGGTAACTTAATCCGAACTTTATATCTATTAAAAGAATTATAATCATAATTACATTCTTTTAATATATATTTAACAAATCCAGGATAATTAAAATTACACATATATCAAATATATATATATTAAATTTAATTATATATTTCATCCATGTACAACAAAATTTTACAATTATAACTCGTTTGATATTTGCTCAACTCAACCCTTGGGTGTGACCCTGTGCGTTCCTGTAACATTAGTAGCAATTATTAGAACCATTCTAATATTACAAACCATGAGTGACATCTAGCAATATATCATGGTCATCTAAGTTACAAGAAGTCATGATTCGACATAACATCATCGTGACTAGCTTCTTTATGTATTATATCCCTTTGTCCTTTATATCTAGAATAGGCGCAAGTCTTGGAATAGTCATACTTGTATAGATCATCTAATATTTCTTCATATCTAGAGTAGACTACAATAAACGAACAACTTATGATATCTCATATCAACTTGTTCAAGCATGGCCATGCATTTCTAGTCTCACTCAATTAAGTAGCCTGTGATATAACTCCTATTATATAGGAAGGACAAATCCTATCTTGATCATTCACACCCCACTACATATATCGTGATATGTTCAACATCATTCTTTATAGTGCAACCAGTCACGGAGCATGTTTAACTGTATCAAAACATACGACAATATATGTTGAGATAGTAATGATCTCAAGTCTAAGGATCATACACGTAGTCACCACCATGAGCAATATTGTGAACATCACATAATAATCCAAGACATATGCTCATAGCGGGTCAATCCAATATGTTGTTCTCTAACAACGTACTCATATATCGATTTTGACATCTCTATGTCAACGACAACTCATTGTCATCAATCACCTATATGTTAGTTGTTGCGCGTAATAAGTGCTACGCAATTGTGCAAGCATACACATTGCAAGTTATAGTATAAAAGATATCATCTCCACAGGGATTGGTGCCACTTCAAGAATCTAGTCTCTTACACAGTAAAAAGTAAAAGAAAACACAAGTAGAAGATTATAGGAGTTTTAACTAATAACTAATCTAGAAAGAAAATAAGTAAAAGGCGATGTAATTAAATGAGAGAGATAGGCCAGGTTATCGTGAGTTGAGGTGTGATAGCCGATTGGATCGTCTTGATAAAAGAGTGCATGGGCAACTCAGTTGCTGTGGCAACTTGCACAACGGGGTTGCCTTGGCAACTAATCGATGGTTGCCTGGGCGACTAGTTGGGCAACTACTTGGGCGTCTGGGTAGCAACCTTCAAGGTTCGGCAGAGCGTTCTTCAATGGTTTCTTCTTATCCCTAAGTCAAAACTCTAGTTACTTGTGCATGCCTTGATAATACATCCCTGCGTGAATCAAGGGTGAACAACAACCAATCTTGTGCTCCTCTTAGCCGTTGAAATCCTTAACTTATTCCTAAGCCGGATTAATCTTCACCATCAATAGATTGAATAAAGATCATATTCATTCGTTTCTTGAATCTAACTCTCCCGATATTAGATAAATAGATGAAGTTACGAGATCCTCTCCCAATTCACTCGCAAACAAGAATAAGAACCAAGAATGAATAAACCTTGAATAGAAAAGTGCAAACTCTTATTACCTAAAAAAAATCCAATAGTTTCTCACAACCATAAGACACAATAACCTTAGCCAAATAGATTTAGTTCATGGCTAGGTTCCAAAGAAACACAAGATAAAGAATCCCTAGTATGAACCTAATTGAACAAGAAAGAAAAAGATGAAGGGTGAAGCTTGTCGAAATCCTCCTTGCCCTTAATGCTTGTCGAAAATTCTCTCTTCTCTCTCCCCTTGGAGTTGACGGCATGGCCTCTAATTTATAGGGCTAGGTCAAAGTCCTTCTTTGAGGAGGAAGTTAAGTTGGAATTAAATTATCTTTAAAGAATATAATTCTTTATTATAATTATATTCCTTCTAGAACTTCTCCTATCTTCTTTGAATTTAATTCTTCTTTAATCTCTTCATGGAAATCAAACTCCTTTGGGATTTAGCTTTGCTCCACATCATCTTGGGCTTGTCTAGTCATCAATTTCGACTACCATATCACCTTATTCTTTGTCGACAATTGCCCTGGCAACTGGCTCGGCGTCTCCTTCATGCATTGCCCTGGCAACTAGCTCGGCATCTCCTTCATGCATTGCCCTGGCAACTAGCTCTAGCCTTGCTTTGGCAAGTGATCCTGCACATACACACAAAACACACCAAAGCAGCATTTTTTCCCACAAAAACTACCAAGTTATGTAATCAAGCTCAACGATGGAAGGAAACATGGATTAATGCATGAATGGCTAATTATGCAACTAATATGAGCCTAAGTCTAACAATAATATGAGTAAAAAAGGTAAGAAAAATGGTACTTTTGAACACTTATCACACCCCCAAACTCGAACTATTGTTTGTCCTCAAGCAATGCAAACTAATAATTACCTGCCAAGACTTCAATTTTCAAAAACTTAGCTTTGAACTTGATTTCAATTCTCAGAACTGGGGCACAAAGTATGATTGGCTTTTCATTTTTCGAAAAACTTAGGAGTTACTCAGAATCAAACTATAATGCTTGTGAGTGTGTGCGGAGTTATGTGCAAGTTGATTTTTCAGATTCTATGCAAACAAGAGGTTTTCAAATTACTTCATTGGGTTCTTTTTAACATGTTTTAACTAGAGCCAGTTTTGGGCACCTATAGTGTTTTTTTAGTTTTCTTAAGTTAATTAATTTATTCGACTAGAGCTGGTTTCGGGCACCTCTAGCGATCAATTTTTTAGTACATACTAGAGCCAGTTTCGGGCACCTCTAGCGATCAATTTTTTTAGCACATGCTAGAGCCAATTTCGGGCACCTCTAGCGATCAATTTTTTAGTACGTGCATAGCCAATTTCGGGAACCTCTAGCATTCATCCAATTTTTATTCTAATCCCCCAATTTGTTTAATTATCAACCTAAGTTCACTAGAATTCCTTAAATCAATCAAACCACAACAGTGTTTCATCAAATTTAGCATCATAGTAAAATTCTAAGTTTTTCCATGGTTATCCTAGAATAAAAAATCTATCAATTAAGTGAATTGGCAAAGTCATCATCGTATATTCATCACATCTAGGCAATTCTTGTTCCAACTAAAGCCATGGCAAGTAATTTATGTATCCTAAATGTAATACTTAAGATGAATGTAACTAAACATGGTAACTACTAATAACAATCCCCCCCAAACTCGAGTGAGGCATTGTCCTTAATGCATGTATTAAATAAAAATAATGAAAAATAAAATGCAAATGAGGACTTACTCTGAGAGTTCGTCGTCGTGGATGATTAGTTTCCTTTTGGTCGGTGTCTTGATTCTCTTGCTTGAACGCGATGGTTGTTTCCTTGTTGCCGGTGGTGGAATCGATCCTCGTACGGGGTTGTCCTCATCGTCCTCTTCATCAATGTCATTGGCTTTTCGCTTGGAGGATTCTATTGGTGTGGTCTTTGTTGGTGCAATGGAGGACTCGTCCGAATCTGAAAAATCAGACAATGATTCTGTAGGAGTTGATTCGGGCATAGGTGGTTTACCTTTGGCTTTTGCAGTGATTGTCGAGACATCTTTAGCTCTGGTTGTCGTGGCATCTTCAGGGTTGGTTGTCGTGGCATCTGCTTGTGCAGGCACGATGTAGGTTGCCGCGACATCATCTATTGCGATTGCCGTGGCGACTGATTCATTGGTTGCCGGGGTAAGGATCTCGGCAGGAAAGATTGGGAATGACACGCGATTGTCCGGGTACTTTTCTAGGATGACTTGGGTGATGGCATTGTTGTGCTCCTTCATGTACCGCATGAACATTAGTTGTTGGTCTTCAATTTGCCTTAGGTGGCTCGCCAATGGTTGCAAGAGTGCTTCAAAGTGTTTCGGGGTTGATGGCC
The DNA here is from genome assembly GCA_019671005.1 of Hibiscus mutabilis. NCBI lineage: Eukaryota > Viridiplantae > Streptophyta > Magnoliopsida > Malvales > Malvaceae > Hibiscus > Hibiscus mutabilis. The sequence goes on along the minus strand of CM033718.1, from coordinate 58,193,207 downwards.
GAGTTGCCCGGGCGTTAGGTGCTTGGGCATTAGGGATTGCCAGGGCGGCAGGAGTTGCTGCGACAATTGGAGGCCTTGAGGATTTTTCTGGTGCCTCTCCCATTAGCTTTCAGATTTGTGCTTGATTCCAATCGGACTTTGGTAGGGCCTTTTCATCGGTTGACTCACTTGGGACATGCATCTCCTTGCAAAGATTAGAAATTAAGCAAGGGAAGAAAAGAGACCCCTTATCTTTTGAGCTACATACAAAAATCTCATCACAAATAATTTTTCCAATGTTAATGATGCTATTATGCAAAATAGAATGTATGAGCAAAAGACGTGGTATATCAATGGTAGTATTGTGTGTGGTGGGCATTAAAGAAGTTTTAACAAATTTATTCTATAGTTTTGCCTCGGGTTTAAGCCGAAGGCGATTTATCGTGCCCTTGTATTTACCGTCATTCCAATGAGTTCCCGGTTGAGTGAGTTCTTGAAGCACCTTGTCGAGTTGCTTGGGCGTGATTTGATCAACAAAGGCTTGATGCTCGTCCTTCTCAATGTAAAGCCCGTAAAAGGTGTTTATGTTTTTGGGAGCTTATGAGTATGGCCTTGTCACGAACAAAAACATAAGGATTATCCGGGTTAGGTGAGTGAGCATAAAATTCTCTTACCCATGAGATGTTATCCGGTTCCGATTGATGGCAAAAGATTTGCCACTTTTGATGTGCAATCCTCTCGAAGATGAATGGTTCAAGGCTGAAATCTTGATGAGAGTTGGAGTATTCAAAGCCTTGTTCTTCGTAAATCTTCAGGCTTTCGAACTTGGAGTGAAATCTTTCTTGAACCACCGGTGTAGCAAACTTCTTGTATCTTGGTTCTTTGGAGGAACTTGGATGAACTAAAAATTTAATTTTGGATGCCATAGATGATCTTGGTTGTGAGTTTTGTAAAAAAAAAATAAAAGAAACTAAAGAGTTGCAAGATGAAAAGTCGGAATAGGTTAAGGGTGATGGGTTTTATAGAAAAGATAGGTAGTAAATACGGTGGGTGGGATTAATTTTTGGAAAAATGAAAAAGAGGGTTTCAGTTTAGGGGAAGGGTGATGGCAAGGGGGGTTTAATTAGGGTAAGTTGGAGGCTTTATATAAGCCTTAGATTCAGCCCATTAAATTCCTTGTTGAAGATGTTTTCCTTCTTGGATCAAAATTCCTCTTTATCTTGAACTCTTTTCCTACAATTTAAAGACAAATCAAATAAGGATTAAAATTAAAGATAAACTAATAAAAGAAATTAAATAAAGATGTGTAAAGGGATTCATAAACTTAAAAAGATAAAAAAAGAAAATAAATCTATCCTAAAAAAAGCAAATAATAGAAAGTAATAAAAAAATAAAAATTAAATAGTTCGACAAAATTAAAAATAAAAAGAAAATAAAAATAAAATATCGAAAGGAGAGCATGCTCATGCATCTGCTAAGGTGACCACTTCTTTGTTACGTTCCACATGGGCACCATTGTAGTGCATCAATCTTTGTCCATTAACTTTGAATTCATGTTTGTTAGTGATGGACTTGATTATCACGGCACCATGGGAGAATGGTTTGACAACTTCGAATGGTCCCGACCATCTTGATTTCAGTTTTCCCAGGAAAAGTTTTAGCCGAGAATTGAATACGAGAACTAGTTGCCCTGGCATGAATTTGTCGCGGCAATAGTTTCTTGTCATGCCATTGCTTTGTTTTCTCCTTGTAGATTCGTGCATTGTTATAGGCGAGTGCACAAAATTCTTCTATCTCGTTGAGGTCCAACAAACGCTTTTGTCCGGCACTTTCCCAATCCATATTCACGGTCTTGATTGCCCAATATGCCTTGTGTTCGATTTCCACCGGTAGATGGCATGTTTTGCCATAGACAAGTCGGAAGGGGGACATACCCAAGGGTGTTTTGAATGCAGTGCGATATGCCCAAAGTGCGTCATCTAGTCTTAATGACCAATTATTCCTAGAGGGATTTACAACTTTCTCGAGTATACCCTTCAATTCCCGGTTGGAAATTTATGCTTGCCCGTTGGTTTGTGGGTGATATGCCGTGGCGATCTTGTGTGATATGCCGAAGCGTTGCAACAACTTGGCAATTAGTCTATTGTCAAAATGCTTGCCTTCGTCACTGATAATTGCTCTCAGCATCCCAAACCGTGTAAATATGTTTTTCTGCAAGAATCGTTGCACGGTCTTGGAATCGTTGTTGGGAACTGCAGCTGTCGGGCAAGTAGAATGTAGAGGTTTTCGAATGAAGATGGGAAAGGTTCCATAAAATCGATACCCCATACATCAAACAATTCTACCTCGATGATGTTTTGGAGCGGTATCTCATGTCGTCTAAAGATATTGCCCGTCCTCTGGCAACGATCACATTGCTTGTAAAAGTTTTGGGCATCATTGTACAATGTTGGCCAATACAACCCGGATTGCAAAACTTTGGCCGCGGTACGAGTTCCTCCAAAATGTCCTCTATAGGGTGAAGAATGGCATTGTCGGAGTACATTCTGTTGCTCTTCTTCAGGGACACATCGGCGTATAACCTGATCTGCACATTGTTTAAACAAAAGAGGCTCGTCCCAAATGTAATGCTTAGCATCATGGCGGAACCGCTTCTTTCCTTGGTGAGTAAGGCCATAAGGTAAAATACCACAAACAAGGAAATTAACTAAATTCACGTACCAGGGTATTTCCGAGGCATGTGCTGCCGTGACGACTGCTCCCAAAATTGTCAAGGCATGCGCATCAAAGGCTGGTGCGGGGTCGAGAGTTGCCAAGGCGTCAAGGGTTGCCGAGGCATGCGCGTCCATGTTTACCGAGGAAACTAAAAGTTGTTCATCCGGGAATGCATTGCATATCTCTAGATCCGCGTCCTCCTCCCTATTGCGTTCTAAACGTGATAAGTGATCGGCCACTTGATTTTTTGTTCCTTTCCTGTCCTTATTTTCAATATCAAATTCTTGTAAAAGTAATATCCAACGAATCAAACGGGGTTTGGCATCCTTTTTAGCAAATAGATATTTGGTTGTCGAATGGTCCGTATGAACAATTACCATTGTTCCAATCAAATAGGATCGAAACTTGTCAAATGCAAAAACTACAACTAGTAACTGTTTCTCCGTTGTTGTGTAGTTCACTTGAGCACTATTAAGAGTTTTACTAGCGTAGTATATCACATGGAAGGTCTTACCCGTGCGTTGGCCTAGGACTGCTCCTACCGCGAAATCACTTGTATCACACATGAGCTCGAAAGGTAGCGTCCAATCTGGTGGAACGACGATGGGTGCCGAGGCAAGCTTTTCCCTTAGGGTTTCGAATGCTTGGGTGCAAGAATCATCAAAATCGAAGACTTTATCCTGTTCAAGCAAATTGCACAAGGGTTTAGTGATTTTAGAAAAATTATGAATGAACCTCCTGTAAAAACCTGCATGTCCAAGAAAGCTTCGAATTCCTTTAACCGAACTTGGTGGGGGTAATCTCTCGATCACGTCCACCTTGGCTTTGTCTACTTAAATTCCCTTGGATGAAATCTTGTGGCCGAGCACTATTCTTTCATCTACTATAAAATGGCACTTCTACCAATTGAGGAATAAATCAGTTTCTTCACATCTTGCCAACACCTTCTCTAAATTGCCGAGACAGCTGTCGAAGTCATTACCAAAAACAGAAAATCATCCATGAAGATCTCAAGGAAGTCTTTGACCATATCTGAAAAGAGTGCCATCATGCATCTTTGGAAGGTTGTTGGAGTGTTACACAATCCGAACGGCATCCTTCGAAAAGCATAAGTACCGTATGGGCATGTGAAGGTTGTATTTTCTTGATTTTCTGGTGCTATGGCAATTTGATTGTAACCTGAATAACCATCAAGAAAACAATAAAAGGGTTTACCTGCAAGAAGGTCAAGCATTTGATCAATAAAGGGTAATGGGAAGTGATCTTTCCTAGTGGCTTTGTTTAGCTTTCGATAATCCATACAAACCCTCCAACCGATCACAGTCCTGGTTGGAATGAGTTTATTGTTTTCATTACTTACCACCGTTAAACCTTCTTTTTTCGGTACACATTGTACCGGACTTACCCATGTACTATCAGAGATAGGGTATATAATGACGGCGTCAAGCCACTTGATTATTTCTTTCATTACAACCCCTTTCATGGCATGATTCAGTCTCCCCTGGGCCTCAATTGAAGGTTTGTGATCATCTTCCAACAAAATCTTGTGCATGCACACTGCCGGGCTAATTCCCTTCAAGTCGGCAATTGTCCATCCTATTGCCTTTTTGTGTAGCTTCAACATTTTGATCAGCTTCTTTTCCTGCTCAGGCTATAACTTAGAAGAAATAATTACAGGCAATGTATTATCGGTTCCTAAGTATGCATATTTTAGTTGATGTGGCAATTGTTTCAACTCAAGAATTGGTGGTTGTTCAATATAGGGCTTTTTGAGCTTACCTTCCTTACCTGAGTAATCCAGTGGTTCAAAGTATGTACCTGGTCGATTGGCTAGTCAATTTGCATCGGCTAGCTGTAGCATAACTGTTGTAGGTCTTGCCTTCCTGATTCCTAGTTTCTGGAAACTCAATTTAGGCATCAAATTTATGCTAGCCCCAAGGTCGCGTAATGCTTTCCCGACATAGTGGTTTCCAATAGAACATGGTATTGTGAAACTTCTGAGATCCTTCAACTTAAGTGGCATACGATTGTGCAATATGTCCATGCATCCCTCTGTTGCGGAAACTGTTTCAAACTCTCCTAGCCTTGTTCTCTTGGACACAATGTCTTTAAGTAACTTGGCATAGTTCGGCATTTGTTCAATTGCTTCCACCAATGGCAAGTTGATGTGGACTTGCTTTAAGATATCAAGAAACTTCTTGAATTGATATTCTTGCTTTTGTCGCTTCAACCTTTGTGGGAATGGTGGTGGAAGTCGGATATCTTCGATCCTTTCATTGGTTTGGAACCTGATTGACGGCATTGCCAGGACAACTAGAGTTACCGAGGCATGCTTATCACAAGTTGCCGAAGCATCCTTATCATCGGTTGCCGAGGCATGCTTATTGCAGTTTGCGGCGGCAATTCCTGGTTCAGCATCCGAGGCTTTGCCGCTAGGTTCATCTTGATTATTTTGTGGTGTTTTGTTTGATGAGCGGGCTTGAGCCTCTTTAAGTTGTTGGCCACTTCTAGTGGTGATCGCCTTACATTGCTCATGGCCAGTTCCTCCTGCGACTTCAGTATCGCTAGGTAAACCTCCTTGCGGTCTAGTACTCATGTTTTGAGCAAACTGTCCAACTTGATTTTCTAATGATTTGATTGCCGCCTCTTGGTTTTGCAATCTCACCTCGGTCCTGTTAATAAAAGCATCAGTTTATTTTATGAAGTTACTATTCTCAGCCATATAAGATTCAATTTTCATCATAAAAGCATTTAGAGAATTTTCCAAAGAACTAGATGTTGTCGGTTGTTGCTGTGGCAACTATTGCCGTGGCATATTCTGCTGGAACCCTGATGCTTGTGCATTCTAATTGTTCTGGTTTAGAGCATTGTTGGGATTACTCCATGAAAAATTCGGGTGCTTCTTCCAAGCTGGATTGTATGTATTGGACATCACATTATTGTTCCGATTGTAATTCCCCACATAGAAGCTGGATTCCAGATTCTGCATACATTCAGAAGAATCATGGTTATCACCACATAACTCACAAAAAGAATCCATTACCTTGACCTCATGTGTGTTGTTTGGTTTTTGCATGTTCTGGACCATCTTGGTTAAAGTGGCCAATTGTGCCAAAATTGAATCTGATGATCCTAGTTCATGTATTGTGGCTTGGCGTCTAACTTCTCCTCTTCTAGTAGAGGGGAATTGATAATCATTCTTGGTCAGCCTGTTTAGAATTTGCATTTCTTCCTTTGGCGACTTATCTAGGAGTATGCCGTTTGTCGAGGCATCTAGCATCATCCTTGTTGGTGTATTCATGGAGTTGTAAAACATTGTTACTTGAGTCCACACCGGGAATCCATGTAGGGGGCATTTGTGTAGAAGTTCTCTATATCGCTCCCAAGCCTCGTATATGGATTCATCATCTGCCTGCCGAAAAGAAGTAATGTCGTTACGAAGCTTATCAGTCAAATTTGTAGGATCAAACCGAGTAAGGAAATCACGACAAAGATCGGTCCAAGATCCTATTGATCCGGCAGGAATGCTATTCAACCATGCTTTCGCCCTATCCCTCAGTGAATATGGGAATAATCTTAATCGTAAAACATCGGGGGTGACTTCGTGTATTTTGAACGAGTTGCAAATCTCGAGAAAAAATTTAAGATGTTGTCGTGCATCTTCGGTTGCTGAGCCGCCAAATTGACCAATTATGTTGATCATATTAAACATTACCGGTTTCAACTCAAAGTGGTCGGCTTCAATTTCAGGTGCGACAACTCCTGGATTAAGTCCATCAAGATCTTCTTCAAGATAGTCTCGAATAGTTCTGTTTCGTGCAAGAATCACTCCTCCTCCTGCTGGAACATCTTGATTCATATTGCCGTCTTGATTATCCATTGCTACTCTTATCTTTCGTCTAAGTCTTTGTAAGATTCGTTCGATTTTTGGATCAAAGGGATATTCTGGTGTAATCGGTCTCGCCTTGGCCATATACCAATGCAAAACCAAAGTTTGTTAGCCCTTTGAATCTTAAACAAGAAAAGTAAAAAGAAAGTGCAAGAAAATAAAAACAAAGTCGCTACTGCCAATCCCCGACAACGATGCCAAAAACTTGTTGCGCGTAATAAGTGCTACACAATTGTGCAAGTATACACGTTGCAAGTTATAGTATAAAAGATATCGTCTCCACAGGGATTGGTGCCACTTCAAGAATCTAGTCTCTTGCACTGTAAAAAGTAAAAGAAAACACAAGTAGAAGATTATAGGAGTTTTAACTAATAACTAATCTAGAAAGCAAATAAGTAAAAGGTGATGTAATTAAATAAGAGAGATAGGCCAGGTTATCGTGAGTTAAGGTGTGATAGCCGATTGGATCGTCTTGGTAAAAGAGTGCACAAGCAACTCAGTTGCCGTGGCAACTTGCACAACGGGGTTGCCTTGGCAACTAATCGATGGTTGCCTGGGTGACTAGTTGGGCAACTATTTGGGCGTCTGGGCAACAACCTTCAAGGTTCGGCAGAGCGTTCTTCAATGGTTTCTTCTTATCCCTAAGTCGAAACTCTAGTTACTTGTGCATGCCTTGATAATACATCCCTGCCTGAATCAAGGGTGAACAACAACCAATCTTGCGCTCATCTTAGCCGTTGAAATCCTTAACTTATTCCTAAGCCGGATTAATCTTCACCATCAATAGATTGAATAAAGATCATATTCATTCGTTTCGTGAATCTAACTCTCCCGATATTAGATAAATAGATGAAGTTACGAGATCCTCTCTCAATTCACTCGCAAACAAGAATAAGAACCAAGAATGAATAAACCTTGAATAGAAAAGTGCAAACTCTTATTACCTAAACAAAATCCAATAGTTTCTCACAACCACAAGACACAATAACCTTAGCCAAATAGATTTAGTTCATGGCTAGGTTCCAAAGAAACACAAGATAAAGAATCCCTAGCATGAACCTAATTGAACAAGAAAGAAAAAGATGAAGGATGAAGCTTGTCGAAATCCTCCTTGCCCTTGATGCTTGTCGAAAATTCTCTCTTCTCTCTCCCTTGGAGTTGACGGCATGGCCTCTAATTTATAGGGCTAGGTCAAAGTCCTTCTTTGAGGAGGAAGTTAAGTTGGAATTAAATTATCTTTAAATAATATAATTCTTTATTATAATTATATTCCTTCTAGAACTTCTCCTATCTTCTTGGAATTTAATTCTTCTTTAATCTCTTCATGGAAATCAAACTCCTTTGGGATTTAGCTTTGCTCCACATCATCTTGGGCTTGTCTAGTCATCAATTTTGACTACCATATCACCTTATTCTTTGTCGAAAATTACCCTGGCAACTGGCTCGGCGTCTCCTTCATGCATTGCCCTGGCAACTAGCTCGACATCTCCTTCATGCATTGCCCTGGCAACTAGCTCTAGCCTTGCTTTGGCAAGTGATCCTGCACATACACACAAAACACACCAAAGCAGCATCTTTTCCCACAAAAACTACCAAGTTATGTAATCAAGCTCAACGATGGAAGGAAACATGAATTAATGCATGAATGGCTAATTATGCAACTAATATGAGCCTAAGTCTAACAATAATATGAGTAAAAAGGGTAAGAAAAATAGTACTTTTGAACACTTATCATTAGTCTCGAACGCATTATTATTGTACAAGTCCATAATAATACTCAGCTAGGGATCTTTTAATAACAATCATATTATTATATGGACTTCGTTATATTTCAATTTATTTAAGACACAGAAATATGACTGAAAAATAATAATGGCAATGCCTTTATTCAAAAACATGGTAAAGAAAGTATATCAATACAATCATCTCATGATTGGTCTTTGGGCATACTCTATTAGGGTCTGCATTATATCCGATCGAGGGTCAGGTATCAAAGCTGCAATTAATCGAGATGGAAGTCGTTGGACACCTTCGTACGCATACCTCACATACTGTGTTCGTCACATCGCTAAGAAAAACTATGAACAGTTTAAAAATCAATACCTTCACAATGAGATTTTGAGCATGGGTGAGCATCATTTGTTTCCAAACTCGATTATATTTGCATATCTATTTATATTTGTATATCCATTTATTTGTGTATGTGTTTTGATTTCTCTCGATACTAACAATATTATGACACGTGGTATCTACTAATGCAGCTAGATTTTGAGACGAAAATTGAGAATTTAATGAATTACGACGAGCGTGTTTGGAATTGGGCGAACAATATCAAGAGGGAAAGATGGGCCCAATCGTATAATAAAGGTAGTAGACGATACGGGGAAAATGACAACCAACCTTTTGAAGTGCATGATAAGTGTTCAAAAGTACTATTTTATTACCCTTTTTTACTCATATTATTGTTAGACTTAGGCTCATATTAGTTGCATTATTAGTAATTCACGCATGTTTGCATCGTTTCCATGGTGGACAAGCTTAATTTCATATTTTGCTCAATTTTGTGGAAAAAGATACTGCTTTGGTGTATTTTTGTGTGTGTGTGCAAAATCATTTGCCAAAGCAAGGCTGGAACCAGTTTCCAGGGCAATGCATGAAGGAGATGCCGAGCTAGTTGCCAGGGCAATGCATGAAGGAGATGCCGAGCTAGTTGCCAGGGCAATTTTTGACAAGGAATAAGATGATATTGTAGTCAAAATCAATGACTAGATAAGCCCAAGATGATGTGGAGCAAAGCTAAAACCCAAAGGAGTTTGATTTCCATGAAGAGGTCAAAGAGAAATTAAATCCCAAAAAGATAGGAGAAGTTCTAGAAGGAATTTAAATATAATAAAGAATTATATTCTTTAAAGATAATTTAATTCCAACTTAACTTCCTCCTCAAAAAAAGTCTTTCACCTAGCCCTATAAATTCAAGACCATGCCGTCAACTCCAAGGGGGGAGAGGAGAGAAATTTCGACAATATCAAAGGGGGAGATATCGACAAGGCTCAACCATTCTTCATCTTTTTCTTTCTTGTTCCATTAGGTTTATGCTAGGAATTCTTTGTTTTGTATTTCTTTGGAACCTAGCCATGAACTAAATCTATTTGGCTAAGGTTATTGTGCCTTGTGGTTGTGAGAAACAATTGGATTTTGTTTAGGTAATAAGAGTTTGCACTTTCAATTCAAGGTTTACTTATTCTTGGTTCTTATTCTTGTTTGCGAGTGAATTGGGATGGGATTTCGTAACTTCATCTATTTATCTAATATCGGGAGAGTTAGATTCAAGAAACGAATGAGTATGGTCTTTATTCAATCTATTGATGGTGAAGATTAATCCGGCTTAGGAATAAGTTAAGGATTTCAACGGCTAAGAGGAGCGCAAGATTGGCTGTTGTTCACCCTTGATTCACTCAGGGATGTATTATCAAGGCATGCATAAATAGCTATAGTTTTGACTTAGGGATAAGAAGAAACCATTGAAGAACGCTCCGCCGAACCTTGAAGTTGCTGCCCAGCTAGTCGCCCAGGCAACCATCGATTAGTTGCCAAGGCAACCCCGCTGTGCAAGTTGCCACGGCAACTGAGTTGCCCTTGCACTCTTTTACCAAGACGATCCAATCGGCTATCACACCTCAACTCACGATAACCTGGCCTATTCTCTCTCATTTGATTACATCTTCTTTTACTTATTTGCTTTCTAGTTTAGTTGTTAGTTAAAACTCCTACAATCTTCTACTTGTGTTCTTTTACTTTTTACAGTGCAAGAGATTAGATTCTTGAAGTGGCACCAATCCCTGTGGAGACGATATCTTTTATACTATAACTTGCGACGTGTACACTTACACAATTGCGGAGCACTTATTACGCGTAATAGTGCATAAATGGAGTACTAAAAGGATCACATCATCTCCCAATAGCAAGCCTAGTGAAAGAGACGTATTATAGGTTGACGAAAGTTTGGGCAGTTAAAGAGAAGCAAATAGAGGCCTTAATAAATAGGGGGCAATGTTGGGCTCCCGAGCTTGTGAGGAAAATGCAAGATAATGTGACGAATGCAATGTCAATGAAGGTTCATAGCTTCGACCGAATCAATCAAACATTTGATGTTGTTGGTCCCAGACGTAACAATGAAGCAGCGCACTCAAATATATTTTTGGTAGATTTTTGACGTAGGTGGTGTGACTGTGGCGCGTTCCAGGCATGGCGATATCCATGTGCTTATGCAGTTGCAACATATATGGATGTAAGGGTTGACCTGTACAACTATGTTGATGAATGCTTCGATCTCCAATGGATGGTCAATATTTACAAAAGTGAGTTCCCACCGATCGTGAGTTCAAAGTTTTGGCTATTAGTGGAGCATGAAAAATGGTTACCGAATCCTAGACTCTGTAGAAGTCCAAATGCTCGACTTAGATCAACTCGCATCTATACCAGTATAGATCTTCATCACAAAGATAAGGGACAACGAAAGAGATGTACCATATATAGGGCTGAAGGTCATTCGAGATCAAACTGCCAAATGAACCAAGATATATGCCTATGCCTCATTGATTTCTTTTTGTATTCCAAAATATTGAAATATTGATATCAAATATTATACTTTCCATTAGTATTAGTTGTTTATAATTTTATGTTATTAGTATTATAATATTCAAGCATTCGATTCAAAGTTAAACTAATACGAAAATTATTCAAGGTTGGGGACGAAATTGCTAAGTATTCAAAATTTTATTAGTAGGAAAAAAATTTAATTTCATTTTCATCACAAAACTTGAAGTTCAAAAAAGGGGAATGAATCAGAGCTCAATTGAAAAAGTTATGTGATAATGACCAAAACGTAAAAATTAAAAAATAATAAAAATTAAAAAACAAAATATGACATTTTAAGTCACCCATTTTAACCACTAATTGTCACTTTTATTATAAGTTAACTTAATTACATAGGGATTCTTAAGCATGAACATAAACATTTAAGCCATTTCTAATTAATGAATTCGAACAAATGAATTTGAAAAGCGATTCACTAATTCTAAAGAAAAGAAATTAGATTTGAATAACAAAAAAAATAGTTGAAATAAAAAACAATAAAATTCAAACTCAAATATATTACAGAAAAGACATAAAATCATTTCTTATATAATTTTTGACTATGACGGGGTGTGGTCGAAAGATAACTTTGTGGCGGTCTTCGAGCACGTTGTGGCCTCTGTGATGCCTCGGGAACCTCTTCAGCATCCTCTTCAATGTATCTAACCTCCTCAGTCACCGAGGGCATATGAGGCAGTGTTGTGAACACATCCATGTGTAATCACAAATTTTATCCGGGGTGTTAACCCTTTTTTTATGTTTTGCAATAAAAATGCTTTGTTTGTCTAGTTTATCTATTTTAGTACTAAATATAATATATGTGTGATTATCATTAAATCTAAGAGAAACAAAAAATATTACTAGTATTATTTGTTTATTGCGATTAAGTATTATTAGTACATATTAGTGATATATATATAATACTATTTACTATCATGTGTGGTTATTATTATTATGATGTTATCTAATATAAAAATCCCTTCATCCGGGGAGCAGCGGTCGATGCGGCAGAAGACTGCCAAATTCTGGGAATCACGACAGAGAGGATGAACATCGCGGTGGTGTTCATCCGAGTGTGTGAGAGGGAAGGGAGGATTCTCTGTTTTTAGAGAATCGGTTTTAAAAAAAATTCTTTGTGGTCAAAAAATATGTTTTATATTGGCTTTCAAAACAAATGGTTTATTTATGTTTTTTTGCATATAACTTATGGTTTAAATATGTATGTTTTATAAATATATGTTTTTTTCATAAGTATATAAATATATGTTTTATAGTATATAATATATGGTTTAAATATTTATATATTTTAATGTATGGTTTTAATATATGTAGTATATGGTTTTCATAACCTTTTTTTAATATGTGTTTTTGAGCCTTTTTTGTTGGTTAGATCGGTTCTTTTTTAAGATAGTTTAGTTAATTTAATTTAATTAATTTAAATTGTACGCTCGGCTTATAAGGGTATAATTTTTAAATTAATCAAATTAGATTTAGGGTTAGGTTTTAGAGCCATAGTTAGAATAAGGTTTGAACTAGTTTAATTAATTTAAATTCATTCTTGGCTTATTGAGATAAATGTTAAATTCATTAAATTAGTTAAACACTTCTTAATTACCCTTTAGGATAAAATTGAATTGGATATAGGTGGACATTTAAATTAAAATCATGATTAATTAATTCGATTCCTTTTAAACAGAATCCTTGGCTCATTGGGATACTAGTTTAAAATTAATTCAATTAATTTCCATGATTCAAAATAATTTGTGGTTCATTAGGGTTTTCTAGTTTTTAGGGTTTAATTAATTTAAGGTTAATGTTAGAATAACCTAGTTGTTAATTAGATCACTAATTGAACTTTCATAATTTGGGCCTTTTAGGTTAGGATTTTAGTGGGCCTTTTGTGTGTTTATTTTTAAGCCTTTATGTGGCATGCATTTATAATTGTCATTCATATGACCTCTAATATTTTTGATTGCATGATAATTAAATTTAAACCTTAAAAAAGGGAGGTATTTATTAATTCTGATATTTGTGTCGTGACAGTCCTGGCTTAATGGATGTTGACCAAATATTTGAATTAATCCTTATCGTCCCAAGGTAAATGATAATTAAAAATTGACATTGTCATAACATCATACCTAAATGCTTGCATCATGCATAAAGGTGACGTACGAAATTCGAACCACAAATTAACACATCAGTCAGGCTTATTTGATGTCAGTTTAATCTATGGTCCGATGTATCATCATCCTTATTAATTAAATGTCCAATTAATTCAAAACCATCAATTTGATAAAGCTCGTTCAATTAAGTTCAATTTTCAATTAACTACACTTAGTTAAATTCAATTTAAATTTCAACAAATTCTATCGATTAAAAGCAACAAATATTTGGTACCGATTTTCGGGCGTGATGTAGGTGCTAATCCTTCCCCATACGTAACCAACTCCCGAACCCTTTCAAAATGAATCTCTGGTTTTGTAGTGTCCGGCCTACCTTGCCCAAGTGGCCGGTGGCGACTCCAAATCTTTATTGTTTTCAAAAAATAAGAATTTTCCAAAGAAATCTCCCTAAGAACCAATTTTCAGAAAACATGGGGATAACCCGTAGCCAGTTTTGATTTCCAAAAGGAAATAAAAAAGGTCGCTATAGCATGGCGACTCCGCTGGGGACCATTTTTGTTTTTACAAAACAAAAAGAGAGTTGAGCCAAGAAAATATTTGTTGCTTTTAATGATAAAAATTATTGAAATTTAAATTGACTTTAGTTAGGTCATTCTTTCTTGAAGATGTGACTTTGATTTTACGGGCTTTAATGATTGGTGGTTTCTGAATTAATTGCTCATTTAATTTCTAAGAAATCACCAAAATGTATTGCATCATGATCATCAAGCTCTACACTCGAGCTCAGTCACTTAAGTGGGAGTGAAATGCCACATACCCACGTGAGTAGCCCTCCATGGGTTGGTAATTCACTTCCGGAATCCACGCCTTTGACACGTGAGCAACCCTCCACATCACTAGGTCATGCTTTTCCTCGAACCGAATCTAATTCGTAAGCTTGTAATGGGACAGAATTAGGGTTCTTGTTACCTCAGTAGGTAATAAGATAGGTTCGAGTATCCTTCTATAGAACTGAACCCATGTGTGAGAATTTAGGAAGCCCACCCCGATTAGAGCCATGCGGATAACCATAGCGAACTAGAATCCATGTTATTAGGAATCTGATTTGGTATGTTTTTATTTTCTTTATATTCATTATTCGTTATATCTTTTGCTAACTCATTTGTTTTGTTCGATTATTTTTTTGCATATTCATAGTACTTTTCACATGAAGTGTTGATTCGAAAACAGTCTAAATTTAAGGCTTTCGTAACGGGAGAAAGAGTCCATTATAACGAGTTAAAGAATCTTAAAGTTTAAGACTGATCACAAGATAAGCAAAACCAACCCAGTTATTGGTAGAGAAGGAACTCAGGTTTCAGGTGTGCCCTATGTGGTAGCTATTTTCTTTTCTCATTGTAATGGGACTTCATCTTCGTTATGAGAAGTTGTTTAATAGAATGTTCATCAAATCAATGCTTCTTTGCATTCAATTGTACATTTTTAATTAATTACCTTTAATCATCTATCTTTGTTATGCATACGGCGCATTGTATGTATTGCATACATAAAACAAATAAAATTAATTGTTGGGGGGTTCGTGGCAGTTTTCTTAGCAATCAAAGATTTCGCATCCACACTTTACCCAGAACCAAAAGAAGAAAATGGAGGAAAGTTTTGATAAGTTAGAAGCTGATTTGAGAGGTCAGTTGGAGCGAACTCAGCAAGAATTAAGGGACACCATCATAAAGTCCCAACAAGATATGATGAAAGAGATATATCAGATGATGCAATCAAGTCTAAGAGGAAAGGGTGTTGTCGAGAATCCTACTCAAGATTCTGGAGACCATTCGGGTGCCCCAATCATTAAGAAACCTCTTGTTATCAACCCTTCACCGAACCCTCGGCAAGGGGCATCTTCTGCTCATCAGACCGGTGCCTTTGCCCAAGCTCAACCGAGAGTGACCTTCATAAATATGAATGATGTCGGGGATAGTATCCCTGATTTTGATGAGTTGGAAAAGTTGAACCAAGTGAAATCATATTTCTCAAAGCAATTGGAAGACACCCGAAAGGATATCGAGGAAATATTTCAGGTAAAGGAAGATGGAAAAGGTGCTTATGGACTGAACACTGGAGAACTCAGTTTGGTCCCGGATGTGGAAATCTCGTACAAGTTTAAGACCCTAAAACTCGAGAAGTTTGATATGAGGACATGCCCCACTAAACATATAACTATGTTTTGTCAGAAGATGGTCGGGTTCATCAACAATGAGAGGCTTTTAATTCACTGCTTTCAAGATAGCCTAGCGGGGCCCGCTATGAGGTGGTACAATCAGTTAACTCATGCCTAAATCAAGTCATGGAAAGATTTGGCCAAAGCTTTTATGGATCAATATAAGCACATAACCGATTTGGTCGCCAATCGCTCTTGCTACAATGTTTGGAACAAAAGCACAATGAGAGTTTTCGTGATTATACCCAACATTGGCGAGACATGGCAGCTCAAGTCCAGCCCCCAATTCGAGAAAATGAAATTATCCTCATGTTTGTGGACACTTTAAAAGGAGTCTTGTATGATCGTTTGATCAGCAATCCTATCAGCAACTTTGCGGATGTGATTTTGAGAGCGCATTGAAGATGTCATCAAGAATGGGAAGATAAGGGACCCCTATAGCACAACCACTCACAAGGGCATGATTCTTAGGTTTATATGGTGGGTTATTTCCCAAAAAATTAGCCTCGTGGCTGCTCCCACAATCAATCATCTTGGTCTGCAAAGCCTCCAAGGGTTCTTCATCCGGTTCCTATATCGTACACCGATTTGCTCCCAATGCTTATTGAGAAGAAACTTCTGACTCCAATTCAGACCAAACCAAAGGATCCTCCATATCCTGATGGTTATGTTGTTAATGTCGTGTGTGACTACCATGTGGGAAGTACGGGCCACACCATGGAGAATTGTGGGGAACTGAAAAATAAGGTTCAGAGTCTAATTGAAAATGGTCTTTTGAAGTTTTGAACACTACTTTTGGGAGGTGTTGATTCTTGGTTTTCTTTTTAGGAGTTCATGAGTTTTTATTTCCTTGCATGTGGCTTTTTCTCTTGAAGTAAGGCATAGAACCAACTTTGCTATCACTTGCCTGAAGATAGCAATGATCATTTTGTAAGGGCATATGTTATGTTTGCAGATTTTCTTTCTAATGAAAATGCATTTTGATTAACATACAATAACCTTGAAATCATATATATGTATATCCCTTATTACCCCTTGTAGGTCATCGGATATCACGTGCATAATGCGACATTAATTCTAATAAAAGAGAACAATCAAATGTTGTGATAACAATGAAGTGTGATTTCCCGCTTAATCCTCTTTGGTCAGTAAAGCACGAGAAGCAAGATTACTACTCCTTCCATGATGTTCGATGATAAGAAAATCTCCTAGAAGAGCCCAATAGAGTCGCTTGAAAGTGTTTCAAAAGGAAAACAAAAAGAAAAATAAAAAGAATGAAAAAGAAAAATCAGAAGGGTGCTCGCTATAGCAAAATGGCTAAATAAGGATGCTTTGCTCTAGTTACTCCAATTGAGTCAAAAGCCCTGGCTATATGAGTAAATTTCAAATCGTGACTATGCCGAGTAACTCGGGGTATTGTTGTATGCTCCATCATTATCCTCAAGACAAAGGACTGTGATGAGTTGAATTCCCAAAAAAAGGAAAAAAATGAATCAACGAGTTGAATAAGTCCCGGAGCATCCTGATGGAGCTGTGGGGGGAGAAAAAATCTATTAAGGAGTTATGCTTCACATGTTCAATACCCCAGCATCAGAGATGAATACTTGAAGACACTGACACGATATTGATTACAATCAGAAGCACACACTTACACTTAGAGTTCTTAGAGCGACATTTTCCACACTCCATGGGCTAAACAAAAGTCGGGAAGCTTGAACATATTTATGAATGGAGAAAGTTGATGAGAACTAGAAGGAGTAGTATTCGAACATATTAAGCAAATACCATAATCATGAGGATGAACTGAGCGATTTGGAAGGAATTTCACAACTTCAAATATAGCCACAACATTCAAAGTCTTCGTAGACACAAGCTATGCTTGAAATGATCATCGGGAGATTGAATCTAAGACGCTCTTGCATTTGATATCCAGGGCATCATATTCTTTTTTTCAATTAAGATTTTGGTCTCAAGATTTTGTATGTTAATCTAAAAATGCATCCTTCATTAAAATGACGACTAGAAGGAGTAGTATTCGAACAGATCAAGCAAATACCATAATCATAAGGATGAACCGAGCGATTTGGAAGGGATTTCACAACTTCAAATATCGCCACAACATTCAAAGTCTTCGTAGACACAAGCTATGCTTGAAATTATCACTAGGGGATTGAATCTAAGACGCTCTTGCATTTGATATCCGGGGCATCCTAGTCTTTTTTTTCAATTAAAATTTTGGTCTCAAGGTTCTGTATGTTAATCTAAAATGGCATCTTTTATTAAAATGACGGCCAATAAACTAATATATTTTACACAAAGAGATTTCTTTATATTACTTTGGAGATAAATGCATCACCATCAGTGAGGCCCAAATTTGAGGGGCACTACATGATGTGGGACAACGAAGAGCCTTTAAGGTTAATTTATAATGATAGGGCATCATTTCCCATAGGGCAATTAGGGCTATTGCACATAAGAGTTTGAATCAAAATAGATGAGAGATGGCGCAAGGCTTGAAAGAACTTGGTTAATGATTCTGATTATGACTAAGGTCATCTGACTCAGAGAATGAGCAACACAAGTTTAGGGGTAGATTTTTTCAGGACGTGAGTTTGATGAGTGGTTATAGTCCCAAGATGATGACTATTGCTCTAAAGAACGAAGACAAGCTATATTCATGCATCTTTGCATTCTCATGAACACATGCATCTTTGCGTCATGAAATACGCTCATGCATCATTAATAGCTAGACATCCCTATGCTAGGAACATGCTAACTCATACCATTATAGCATTTTGTTTACTTTAAATAGGCATTTGAAGATTGATAAAAGGGTGGATCTACAGCTTCACAAGAGGAGAAATAGATCTCATAGAATCAAGAGTCTTTGACTTGCATAATTAGGATTTCTAAAGGTCTTCCAGTCCCCGATTTTAATCTTCTAAAAATATATTTTTCTCAAACTCAATTTCTCAATTTAATCCTTCCAAAATGACATTTTTCTCAAAATCCAAATTTCTCAATTTTAACCATTCCAAGAGAATATTTTTTTCTCAAAAACCAAACTTCTCAATTCTATCCCTTCCAAAATGATGATTTTCTTAAAATTCAAATTTCTCAATTTTATCCTTCCAAAAGGATGTTTTTTTCTTAAAATTCAAATTTCTCAATTTTATCCTTCCAAAAGGATGTTTTTTTCTTAAAAACCAAATTTCTTAATTTAATCCCTTCTAAAAGGAAGTTTTTCTCAAAACTCAAATTTCTCAATTTTATCCTTCCAAAAGGATGTTTTTTTCTTAAAATTCAAATTTCTCAATTTTATCCTTCCAAAAGGATGTTTTTTTCTTAAAAACCAAATTTCTTAATTTAATCCCTTCTAAAAGGAAGTTTTTCTCAAAACTCAAAATTCTCAATTTTTATTCTTTCCAAAAGGATGTTTTTCTCAAAATTCAAAATTCTCAATTTAACCCTTCCAAAAGGATGTTTTCTCAAAATTCAAATTTCCTAATTTTAATCCCTCCTTTAGGATGTTTTCTTGAAATTCGAGTTTCCCGGTTCCAAAATCGAAAGACCCAGAACTCAAGGATTTCAAGCGAAGGATATTAGACTCGCAGCTTAAGGACTTCGGAGCGGAGGAGGAAGATACTCATAGCTCCAGATTTTAGGAAGATGAAGGGTTGACAGTTCTACACAAGAGGAACTCGTAGCTCGGAATCTTCAAACAGGAAACTCGGATAAAGTTAGCGCTTATGGTCTTTTCTTTATTCATGTTCCACAAAGATAAGCAAAGAGGAGCAGCTGTAATCACTAATTTTATATGGGGTGTTAAACCATTTTTATGTTTTGCAATAAAAGGGCTTTGTTTGTCTACTTTATCTATTTTAGTACTAGTATTATTTGTTTATTGTGATTAAGTATTATTAGTATATATTAGTGATATATATATATAATACTATTTACTATCATGTGTGGTTATTATTATGATGATGCTATTTAATATAAAAATTCCAATAATATTATTATCATAGTATATTAGATGTTCTATGTTAAGTCTCTCTTTTTATCTATTGTCATTAATATTTAGTATTATTATTGTTTATATTATTGCAAAAATTAGAAAACCAAAAAAAAATATTTTAAGTTAATATAAAAGCCCAACATTGAATAAAAATCAGCCCACCTTTTTTTAAAAGTTCAGTCCATATATAAAATATACTAGTCTATGTAAATAACAACCCATAATATATATATATATATATATATATAATAGTCCATTTTTTAAAAAAACCCAAAAGTATCATATACATACTTAGCCTAATAAGGCCCAGACCCTAAGCTGATAACAAAAAACCTAATCCTCTAAATCTTTTGGCGCAGCTGCATATCCATCGTCAGATCTAGAATGATTTGACGGTCTAGATTAGGGCTCATGGATCGCCGCGTGGAACGTATGCCCGCACCAAATGCCCTTTCAGATCCCCCACGCGCCCATGCGCGACTTCTAGCATCCCCTACGCGCGCGTGCAGGTCACGCTCCATGACTCTTCGCCTCTTGTACACGCCCTTTTAGCTTCCACATCGACGTACGCCCTTCCAGTTCTGTCTCTATATTGGCAGAAAGAACCAGTGGCCTGATGCCACAACACCATCGTCTGGACACATCAATAGCTCCGTCAGTGTGCTATATCTGTCTAGTCCCCCCTCTCTCAAGCCGTTAATCACATGCAAGAAAATCAAAAATTATCAAAGGAATATTAGGACAACCTCCCCAACAAACCAACATTGGCAGGTTATCAGATTAATCAAAACAAAAAACAAGGCAGCCAATAGAAGATTTGTAATTTTCATTTTCCTTTTTTCTAAATACGTGTAAATTAGGGTATAAATACAAAGCCCTAAAACAATTGTAAAGGGGGATTTTTTTGGAGCAATAGAGAACAAAGAAACAATAGAGCTTTGAGGTATACCTTCTCCTGGCTTTTATTTCATAGCATCATCAAATAAGGATTAAGGTTTCGGGCTTTTACCTTCGCAATGGTTTACCTTTCTCGCGTCGTTGCCGTTCTCCGCCGATAAAAAGCCTTACGGCCTTCCCTATGGTCGTATATGGTGAATTGGAAGGAAAGGTGACCAAAAAGTTTTGGTTTCAGCTTCAGTCTTCAAAAGGGGGGAGGTTTTCAATTTTTTTTGGGGTTTTACTAAAGAAAAGGTTGAGTGTTAAAAAAGGAGGGTTGGATTCGGATTTAGAAAAAAGAAAAGAGTCTGTTTTGGTTTTTTTGTTCATTAGCAGCTGGCGAGCGGCGGCCGATGCGGCAGAAGACCGTCAAATTCTTAGAATCTCGGCGGAGAGGATGAACACTGCGGTAGTGTTCATCCAAGTGTGAGAGAGCGAAGGGAGGATTCTCTGGTTTTTGGAGAATCGGTTTTAAAAAAAATTCTTTGTGGTTAAAAAATATGTTTTATACCGACTTTCAAAAAAATAGTTTATTTATGTTTTAAATCCCTCCGCCCTTTGTTAATCACGCCCGTAAAGGCTTTCGCATTTCGAAATCACGCTTTTAATCATTCCACCCCGTTTAATTACATCCCAGGTCCTTCCGCTTTTTTAAACCACTCCCCCGGTCCTTGTGGTTTTTTGAATATTTTTAATTTAGTCCCTAGTTATCATGAATTTTTTATTATTGTTTATTTTATTCTCGTTTAATTTCAGTTTATATATGCTTTATTCGTTCATATTTGGATGCTTGATTAGATAATGTTTAGTGGTTTTGAGGAATATGTGATGTGGCCATTATGTAATGTGTGTTTTATATAATATATAGTTATTATATAATATATGTTTTTTACATAATATATAGTTTTGTTATAACATATAGTTTTTATATAACCTAACATATAGTTTCTATAATATATATAATATATGTTTTAAGTATGGGTTTTTTATAATATATTTTTATATAATATATGATTTTTATAATATGTATAAAATATAGTTTTTTTGCATAAGTATATAAATATATGTTTTATAGTATATAACCTATGTTTTAAATATGTATATATTTTAAAGTATGGTTTAAATATATGTAGTATATGCTTTTTCATAACCCTTTTTTAATGTGTGTTTTTGAGCCTTTTTTTGGTTAGATCGGTTCTTTTTTAAGATAGTTTAGTTAATTTAGTTTAATTGATTTAAATTGTACGCTCGGCTTATAAGGGCATAATTTTTAAATTAATTAAATTAGATTTAAGGTTAGGTTTTAGAGCCATAGTTAGATTAAGGTTTGAACTAGTTTAATTAAATTAAATTCATCCTTGGCTTATTGGGATAAATGTTAAATTTATTAAATTAGTTAAACACTTCTTAATTACCCTTTAGGATAAAATTGACATTGGACATAGGTGGACATTTAAATTAAAATTATGATTACTTAATTTGATTCGTTTTAAATAGAATCTTTGGCTCATTAGGATACTAGTTTAAAATTAATCCAATTAATTGCCATGGTTCAAAATAATTTGTGGTTCATTAAGTTTTTCTATTTTTTAGGTTTTAATTAATTTAAAGTTAATGTTAGAATAACCTAGTTGATAATTAGATCACTAATTGAACTTTCATAATTTGGGCCTTTTAGGATAGGACTTTAGTGGACCTTTTGTGTTTTTTTAAGCCCTTATATGACATCTATCGATTAAAAGCAACAAATATTTTTGTACCGATTTCCAGGCGTGATGAGGGTGCTAATCCTTCCCCACTCATAACCAACTCCTGAACCCTTTTAAAATGAACCTTTGGTTTTGTGGTGTTCGGCTTACCTTACCCAAGTGGCCAGTAGCGACTCCAAAACTTTATTGTTTTCAAAAAGTAAGAATTTTCCAAAGAAATCCCCTTAAGAACCAATTTTCAGAAAAAATGGGGATAACCCATAGCTGATTTCAATTTCCCAAAGGAAATAAAAAAGGGTCGCTACACCATGTAACTGCTCTGCCCTCCCATAATCTCTGGTGAATTCAGGAAATTTTGCATTTCCTAAAAATCCATGTTCTCGCTAAAGTTCGAGTAAATGGGTGATTGTGGCAGAATAAACTCGGTTCTGTATAAACCAGCATCATCGAACCCTAGATTACATGAGGTGCTCAGGCCCACTTCTAGTTGTACACATGTAGGAGGCTGATAAAACTAGGGTTTGTATAAACCAGCATCACAAACCCTAGATTATTAGAGGAGCTCGAGCCTACTTCTGGTTGTACACATGTAGGAGCCAATTCTCTTTCCCATATAGTTGTCAGCGTTACTCTGCTCATATCTGGCTCCCATGTGGTTGGTCAGCATTCGGGGTTTCTACTCCAAACATTTGCACTCTCAGATGCGCCCGATGTAGTCTTCAATGATTTACCTTTGCCACCATATTTTTTCTTATACCTCTAGCATTCGTCCCATCCTTCAAGAGTTGTTAAATATGGCTTTCCATGACTACGATAATAGATCATGTACTCTAAACTCTCAAAATCAAAATCAGTAGCTTTTATTGGACGACATTCTAGCACCGATGAAACTCTATCGTTTTACAAAGCAATGTACTCCATATGTACGGCTTCCCAATCCGTATCTGGTCTTCCGCGTCCATCAAAGGTGTGAAGATAGTAATGGTCACGTGAAATATGCAGAATGGGCTGGTGGAAGCCAAATTGCCTCAGCACTCTATCCGTAAAGTGGAACTCGAAAGTAGTAAAGTGGATCAATGGTGTAGTACTACACCATAAAACTAGATCCTTCATCAAATAATTTGGTACAAATATGTGGTTATCGTGTAGGCCTTCCAAATAAACTGCACAAAAATATGATTATTTATAATAACACATCTAACTAACTAAATAGATGTGAATAATACATTTAACGAAATAAACTTTTCATTCAGATACATGATATTGACAATAGGAATCAATAAGATATCTACAAACTCTGATGTTGTTGTGTGCCAATCTCGTCTTATGCTTTTCTCGCACCATCTGCACACAAATCAAAATAATATTTTAAGAAAAAGTAAATTTAATTTAAAGATTCAACTCAAAATAAAGACATTTACCTTGCAACAAGAGGAAAATGTATATTTGTTCGAGTAATTGGTGTAAAAATGGAAGTCGTTGTCAAGCCCATACTTGCAACAACAACAGATATCCACCAATATCGCTTATCTTCTTACCCTTTTCTAGTGTAGTGCTCTTGCACAACTCACGACACAAGCACGCTAATATGGCTAATCCCCACTATGTTGACAACTAGTTTCCCAAAGAGTATCAAAAAAACGTAGATATTGTACTGTCGCGACCATTTTTAAATCGAATGTGTGTAAATATTTTGATGATTAGGGTTTTGAAAATTAGGTTTTTTCCATTTTTAATTTAATCTTGAAAACTTAGATTTTTCTCATTAAATTGGATTTTTCTTTTATTTAATTTTGAAAACAATTTGGAGTCGCCATCGGTCACTTTGGTAGACCGGACACCATAAAAACAACCCGAGATTCTATTTTCTTAAATTTGGGTTCGAGAGTCGATTATGTGTGGGGTAGGATTAGCACCCCACAAATGCTCGTTATCGGTACCTTGTTAATATCACGTGGCATTTTGGCATTTTGAACAATAATTTAAATTTAATTCATTCCTTAATCATTAATTGAATTTTCATTCCGAATGGTAGTATCTTTTTGTAAGAAAATACATTTTTAAATGAATATGAATTTTGAAACATTAATTTACTTTAGGATACTTAAATTCATATTCAAAGATGTATCTCAACACAAAAGATTTTTAATGCATGTCCATTTATTTTCTTGTAAATTTTAAGTTCAAACCTAATTAAGGCTCCAATTGATTAAATTAATTTAAGAACCTATGAATATTATCGAATTTAGGGGTTTATGTGATAACACTCAAATACTTGGGCACTATCCATATTAAGCCCTAAATCAATAATATTCCTAATTATTTAATGACTCTAACTATTTAAATCTAATCTTAATTTAATTTTAATTTAATTAACAATGTGGTTATAATATTCTAAATTCAAATGATATATTAAATGTTCTACTAAAAAGCCTCATTGATTAACATCTCATTACAATGAGACACTAACCAACTTAAGACTTTAAAGTTTCCATTTAATAATTATTTATTTTCTACAATTATCTCACCTATTTAAATTATTCAAATTAATTAAAGGACCTAAATTCTAAAGGCTCTAAATAATTGATATCTAAGTGCTTAAATTATCTAAACAATTATACTATATGCAAAATTTAAAACATGCAACATTCATATAAATTAAACAATTAAATTTAACAAATCAAATGAATTAATATAGAAAACAGGACTAAATTGAATTATTATTAAAATATAGGTGCTAAATTACATTAGTGACTGAATTGAAACAACTGTAAACTTGCTGCACAAAATGTAAGAAGGGTGAAAGAAGGGCGCAAATCCTTATCCAGATCCATGTAATCACGCGGGTCAAACAAGTCAACCTAGTGCCAAAACGACACCTTTTGACTCAGGGTATAAATACCCAACGCTGAGCCGAGTCAAGTCGGCCATTTCACATACACACACACCCTTACCTCACTCATATGATCTTAACTCTAACAACATTTACCTAGAAAAACCCACATTTTAAGATCAAAGCCCTATTTCCTTTGAATTTCCTTTGAGTGTTCATCACAAATGTGATACACACGATGAACTTAGCCCAGGGCGCCATCAACTCCGCCCTAATTTCCACCCTTCGATCTTCCTCGGCCTAACTTCGGCAACTCTCGGCCATTCACCGACCACCACTCGTAACACCGATCACCCCCTACCTTGCTCTGATGGCCGTGATGCAATTTCTAGCTGTCGTCGAGCAATTTTTGACCGCCATCGATTCTAACCAAACCCTTAAAAATTTATGATTTCAACTCCGATTCCTTTAGATCTAGCCCTAATCCGATAGGACTCCCAACTTCTCTACCCTAAGTCGACTCTACCAGCTCTCGATCTCATTTTCAACCCCACCATTAGACATAATCTCCGGCCACCACAAAATACCTAAATTTCCCCTCAATTTTTTGACTTTCCTTTTGTTTCTATTTTTTACATACGAGAAACTAACATTTCCTTTTTATTTGCAGGAATTCGAAAGCAAAAGGATGAGGATTACCTTATCGGTAATCTCCGATGAAGGTGAACCGGTGATGATCTGAATCTCTAGCGACTGTTCGTGTCTTAGGTGACGTTTTAGCTTTTCATCGGCTCTCTAACTTAGGCGAATCAGCTCCCAAAATATCAGGTAAAATTACCAAATTGCCCTTTTCTCTCTCTTACTTTTCTATTTATTATCTTATTATTATTATTATGGTAGGTAATTATTATGGGTATTAATGTCTAATATTTCTCTCTTTGATATTTATAGGGATCAAATGATGCCATCAGCAAGACCATAATTCGTGTGATAATAGTTCAGACCAGTGGGAAGCGCCACGTGTCTTTTTTAATACAAATTTGGGTGGGAAAAGGGGTTTATCAGTTCTGTTGTGTTTGTTTGGGTGTAAAGGGGCCGGAAACAAATGTAATATGGGTTTGAAATTGAATTTTGGGCTTTGGGTGTTTTATATGTAAAAATGGACATCTATATGTATATAGACATTATGTAATGGACCTTTTGGATTTTTGGACATATTTTTTATTTATTGGGATTTTTATTTACTATATATATTTTTTGGTTTTGTTTATAGAAATATAATTATATATTAGGGTGCCCGGACAAAATTAGGGTATTACAGCTGCCCCTCTTTGGTCATTGCTGTAGAACAGGAATAGGGAAAAGATTGAAAAGACATGAATTTGGTCCGAACTTGTCAGTTGTTGCTCTGAGCTACAAGGTCTTACTGTTACGAACTTTCTTTCCTTCTTCCCCTCTAGAAGCTTGAACAAGTTCTTCTCATTTGGAGCCTTCCTAGTTCTCCTGTCAAGGGTAACACTAGGGTCTAAACTAGCTCTTCTCATTGAGAATTCTATCTTTGATGGGAGAACTATTCTCATTAATAATTCTATCTTTTCTGGGTGAACTCTTCACATTAGGACTTCTATCTTTGCTAGGCAAACTCTTCCCATTAGGAGTTCTTTCTTTGTTGGCAATGAACTATTCACATTAGGAGTTATTTCTTTGCTGGGGATGAACTCTTCATATTAAGGGTTATTTCTTTGCTGGGCGAACTCTTCTCATTAGGAGTTCTTTCTTTTTTGGGCGAACTCTTCACATTAGGAGTTCTTTCTTTGCTGGAATGTCGATTCACCTCATCCTTTGGGGAAGATTTGAACCTACGAAATAAATATCATCAATTAATAAGAATTCAAATTGAAGTGGTATGGAATATCCTCAATTTTCGGCTTGGAGCACTAAGATCTTTAGAGTCGCTGCTTTTCTATCTATGATGTCTTGATCAATCAATCTTTAACTCGCATCAGATCTCTCATTGAAATTACATAACTGTGAAGACATTCAAAAATTTCTCATCATTTTCGAAGGTACTAGCCCGAAAGACTTAACATCATGCCCGAAGGACTTACTGATGACCCGAAGGCTTTAGAATTGCGACGCACTTCATTTCCTATGCAGACAACCAAATTTTTACATCACTCCCGAAGGTGATGGCTCAAAGGACTTAACATCATGCCCGAAGGACTTACTGATGACCCAAAGGTTTTAGAATTCTAATGCACTTCCTTTCTTGTGTAAACAATCAACAAATCTTTATTGAAATCCGCCTCTTAAAATGGTTTTTAAACTTTGCTGAATTATGTCTCTTCAAACAGGTTTTAAACTTTGTTGAAATCCGTCTCTTCAAACGGGTTGATGTCTTTGTAATTCTTTGTTGGATCTACTTCTCTAATCTTAAAGATGTAGATTGAAATCTTACTCGTTTCTTGTAAATTCCTACAAAAATATACAAAAAAATGCTTTGAATGCTTAAGTTAGTATGCTCCTATCTTATGGATGCCTAACTATATATGATGCATGAATTGTGACAACCGAGGTCCATTTGGATAAGCTCTGATCTTCTTTGCTTCCTCGTTGAGCTTTCTTCTTCTGTTGCATCATGTACTCTAATCTTTTTTTGCTTTTTCATTGAATTTTCTACTTTTGTTGTTGCGGCACCTTATCTTCTTAAATTGTTCTTTTCAAATCTTGCTTAGCTTAGCCTTCTTGAAATTTTTCTTTGTACCCCATCTCTTGAGATTCTTCTTGTCAAATCTTGCTTGATATTCTTGCATTTTTTCTTAGGCTCTTACTGACTTCATGTTCTGACAAAATTTGCCCCAGAATTTTTTTGAACTATTTTTCTTCTTGAAACGGTTTGTACTTCTTTAGTGACCGAACTCTTTCAGGCTCTGCATCCCTTCTTGTTTATTTCGATTTGAACTCCCGTGCACCATGATGCCCCACTAATCTCTTTGTTTCTTGCCCAATTACGTAGATTTTACTTTACCCTTCTTTCATCATTTGGGGCGAGCAAATGCCTCAAACCGCTGAACTTTCTTCAAGTCCTCGAACTTTTATTAATTTTATTCTTTAATTTCAAAAGTCAACCAATATTTCATGGTAAAAACTTGCTTCAACTCTCTGAACTTTCTTTAAGTCCCTGAACTTTCTTCAAGTTCATTCATCAGCTTCAAAACCAACCAAAACTTCATGGTAGAAACTTATTAAGTCCCTGAACTATATGATATATGCATTATTGTCATTGTCTTCACGATGACCCCTAATGAGTGATTCTTCTTTCTGACCAGAAAACTGCCGAACAGATGAGTGTCTCATACTCAGCCATATCTTTTCCATGTTAGGTTGATCATTTGCATCCACAATCTTGCTTTCTGAAGTTTATATTTGAAGCAATACAAGGAAATCTTTTTGTTTTGAAAAAATGTCAATTTGTTGATTAGCATTTTAAAGAAAGATATCTTTAAAGACCCAAAAAATCAGAGTCTTGCTATAAAGAAAGAAAACAGAATAGGATGCCCTGGATATCAAGTGCAAAAGCGTTTTAGACTCAACCCTCCCATGGATAACATAACTCATGAATGTTGTGGTGATGTCTGAAGTTATGAAATTTCTTCCAAATCACTCGGTTCACTCCCTATGATTATCGTGTTGCTCGATCTGGTCAGAAAACTGCTCCTTTTCTGTTATCTTTATTCTTTTTTCAATCATAAATGTGTTCAAGCTTTTCGGACTTGTTTAGCCAATAGAGTGCAAAAATACCATTCTAAGAATAAAATTCTATAAGTGCATGTGTGTGCTTCTGACTGTTATTAGCTATTATTATATATTATATATTATACACATATTCTCAAAGATACATCTCTAATGCTTGGTTATTGGACAGGTGGAGCATAGCTCCTTATTAGATTTGTCGACATCCCACACAACCCAATCATTATGCTCCGAGACTTATTTATTCGATAGTTCATTATCTCACTCTTTCCTTTTTTTCTTTTCTCTTTCATTTCTCTTTTTCTTTCTCTTTTTCTGTCTTTTTCTTTTTCTTCTATCTATCTCTTTCTTTTCTTTTCCTTTTTCTCACCTTTCTTCGCACTTTTCCTTTCTCTTTTTCTTTCTTTCTCTTATTATGTTTTTTAGAGTATAGAGGTTTACGCTTAGAACTTCAATTTCAAGCAACTCTACTTGGTTAAAATCGTCTAGTCCACTTAACTATTTATGAATTTCAAAGATTTGCATTGAACATCATCAAAGGTGTAGTAATCTGTCTTTTCTTGCTTTGCTGACCTGGTGGACTAAGAAATAAATTTCACTTCATTGTCTTCACAACATCCATTCATTCTTTGTACCAGAATCAATGTCGCATCTTGCAATTGGCATCCAGGGGCCTACAAGGATAAGAAGAGATATACATATATTTATGAATTTCAAAAACATCATTCCATTGAAAAGAAAATCAAAAAATATGACATGTGACATTAGAAAATGATCTCTACTACTTTTGGGGCAGGAGTGCAGAATTACTTCCATGTATCATTTCTAAAAGAAAGCTCAAAATACAAGAAAATTTGAACCAATCAACTTTTGACATGAAAAGCATGAACAAGCAAAAAAATCTCGTGCATCCAGACTTCAGACCATCTCATAAGTAAAAGATTCATTCTCTCCGACTCTTCAACTATTGCGACAGCTTGCCCTATCGCTCTTCAATCCATTTCTTCATCACTTCATGAGTCAACGTCCCATTGGCAATCAATTTCTCTATTTCCTCTTTCAAAGCCCGGTATCTCCTAGTAGAGTGCCCTGGAAAACCTCGAGATGCGTCTTTTCTTGAAGCTTTTCTTATTGTAGACGCTTTCTTTCAGCTAATCTTGCTCTGCGTCTACCCCTCTTTGAAAAACCAGTCTCCTTCTTATCCCAATTTCTTTAATCCTTGTCTACTTTCACATGACTGATTATAGCTGGGTAATTGATCTTTAGACCCAGAACTGTCATCTCAAACTCCAATACCTTAAGATCCAGGTGATGCAGAATTTTGCCTAAAACTTATACATTTCTCAATGGAATGGCCCTGAATACCAGCGTGAAAGTCACAATGATCCTCTTCTCTGAACCATTTTGGATACGGAGGTAATGGTGGTTTGACAAAACATGGTGCAACTAGTCGAGCTTATAGCAATTTGGAAAATAATTCTTGGTACGTGAAGGAAGTAGGACTAAATTGGAAGTCCTTCCATTTCTCTTCTTCTAGGAACCAGAAGGTTGATCAATCAGTAACTGATGAGGTTTTGAAATTATTGCCGCCAAAGGTTGATCTTGTGCTGAATAAGGTGACGATTCAAACTTCAAAGTAACTGCCATCTTCATCTTCTTGTTTCATTTTTCATTTTCCCCAACTCGCAGGTCCATTTTTTTTTAGTCTTTGTTCATTGGAGAAGATGAGATTTTCTAGAGCGCGTCCTCGATTCTATCCAATATCAGTTCAGTGGGACATTCTGAGGCAGTGCAATCTATCTCATATTGGTTGATGATAGCTTGATCTTTATCAAATAGAGTTTTTTCTGCTACAAAGTTGTCGTTCCAATTATCACCTGTACTTCCCTTGTCTTTTTGCATGAAAAAATCTTTTTTTCCAAACCCTTTTCTCAGGTTGTGGTAATTATCATACCCATCAGCTCATTAATCTGCCCCCTTGTTTCATCTTGAAACTTCTTGATGTACTCCATCATTTCTTTCTGAATTTGAACTAGTTGTTCTTGAAATTCTTTAAGCTTGTCCACTCTAGACATCAAATCATTCATGTTTCCAAAGTTGTACCGATGAGAAATCATTTTCTAACTTCTTCCTTCAATAATGTAAATTCTTCTCCATCAGTAACATGCATGATGAATATGAAATATGAAATATGTTGAAA
Source organism: Hibiscus mutabilis (assembly GCA_019671005.1). Taxonomy (NCBI): domain Eukaryota; kingdom Viridiplantae; phylum Streptophyta; class Magnoliopsida; order Malvales; family Malvaceae; genus Hibiscus; species Hibiscus mutabilis. Next base: position 58,162,202 of record CM033718.1, on the reverse strand, counting down.
TGCAAAATGTATGAATGCAAAACTGCAAGAGGTATCAAGTTTAGGAACTAGTCTTTCAAAAACATTCATTAGATAAAAGGTCCAAATAAAAGAAAAAGATAATTCCTTCTACTGAAATTGGCTAGCCCTAGCTCCTAAGTTGACTAACTCATGTAGCAACCGGGTAATGACTTATCCATGCTCGAGCTCAATATCTAGTTGTTCCAACAGACTTGTGGCTTATCTGGACAAAATCTGCTCGTATGAAGTCACACCCTTAACTTGTCTCTTGAAGTTGACCAATTTGTCATTCTGACTTTGGACAGTGCATTGTGCTGCTTCATACTTGCCTTTCCATGCACCACTTTCTTGGTACAGTGCTCCATCGTAGCTTGCGATATTTTCCTTCAAGTCTTGCACGACGCGTTCCAGCTCTGACACCCTTTTCTACAGTCATTCATTCTCTTATTCTATATTGACTTTTATCTTCATTGTGATACCTTGTTACCATCTGTTCCAACTGCAATACTTGAGCTATCAATTCGAAGCTCCGAGCTTGCTCTTCTTCTAGCTTCTTCTTGGCCTTGTTACCTGATTCTTTGTATTCTCGAGCCTTTGTCTCATACATCTTCTTGTAACTATTCCTATCTTTCGTTGTGTCATCCAGTTGCTCTAACAAGTTCTAAACTACCTTGCTTGTTCCACCATTTTGCTTTGCTTTATACCCTTCATGAATTCTTTGTAGGTCCTTCAAGTCTTGACTATTTTTCTTGTTTTGTTCTCTAAGTTCCTTTTCATTCCCTTCATGTACTTCTACTTGTAGCTTTTTCATGGTCAATTCATCTGTGAGTTTGTTGATCTTTTTCTCATACCCCTTCAAGTCTAACTCTAGATCCCGCTTTAACTTTTCCAATGTCGATGGTGTAGTCCTAGCAAGTTGAGTGGATAAGTCAGCGTTTCCTTGATCCCTCTAGATTACATTATCATTAACTCTTTGGGCCTTCCATTCTTCATACCCTGGCATGATTTCTGATTCTTGATACGGGTTCACCCTCCTTAGTTCTTCCTATGCTTTTGTAGTTTGAACTACATTACCCTTGTAATCATTCATTTTGTGTGCATACTCGAATTATGCCATGCCTACAGTGGCTGGGATATATTGCCTTGAAGCGAATTGTCTTGGCACCAATAAGGGACAATACTATTCCTCCCTAAATTTCTGGCAGTGGGACCCAATCACTAGTTCCACATCGGTACAGAAAAGTTGTTCCTTTATTTAGACAATGAGCCCTTCACACGACATCGACATCTTTTATGTTCTTGAAGTATTATTTCCATTACTCTTCTTTGTTCTTTTCTAATGGGCAATTAGCTAAGTGCTCCCCTATTGGTGAATATGTATCAAGATACCTTGTAGATCTGTAAGATGTATTCCACTTATGTCCTCTAAACCAAACTTCTAGCAACTGTGCATAGCCCCAGAACCTTCCATCTCCTGACTTCTTGCAGGCAATCAACGATCTATATGTTTTGGCCAAGATTGCAGATACTGAATTCACATATTTCCCTAATAGCTCAAACAGTCCCACTGTTGAAGGATCTATATGTTCTAGAGTCCTCGAGAACAACACCAGTCCTTATTCACAGAGCATATAAGTTTCCAATCATGTCTGGTTCATCACTCGTCAATATTAACTCTTTAAGGACTCTCCAATTGATGCATTGTTTGTCCTCATTTTGATTAGTACTGTCATTGTTGGCTATCTTCTTATCCAACCATTCTTTAGTCTTTCCCGTGATCAACACCAATTTCTTTTTGAAACCTGAGTTATTATTAGGCTTGGCATAAATCTTATCACTCTGAATTCTAGGACAGTGTATCAAGGCCTCTTACTCCTCGAGCGTAAATGCCATATCCACTTGCCCAAAGGTAAAACAGTTATACGCCGAATTCTAGAATTGGGCCACTGCCCTAAGTAACTCTTGATCTATATGAACTCTCAACAATAAGGCTATGTCCCTAAATATTTTTTTGAAAAGATTCTGTATAGCTTTGACTTCCGACAAGCAAACATTCTGATTAGTATTTAACTTGGCATGATCCTTCATTTGTGATACATCACCCCTACGAAGACTGTCTCCTTTCTCGTGCTGAGTTCGCTCTGACCATGTCCAAACTGCGGTATTGTTTGCTCCTAATTTCTTGGACCCTTCAACCATATTGAATACTTCTTAATCAACTGATCCCTGATCTGATGCCAAAACAATGCAATATGACATGATCCATTTAAAGAAACAAAAATAAAACAACAGAAAAAACAAAGCAAAAATAACTCGTGTCAGTATTGTGAATTAATATGGAAAGCAAATAAACAAGATATTAACACAGAAAAACATGTAGTTTTTAGTAAAGAAAATAACCAGAGAAATGTATTTAAACCAGCAGCACTTGTCCTAGGTCTCTATCTAGCTCTAGTGGGGTGGGTTTCTAGATAACAAAATTTGGGTTGTGTTCTAGACTTTGGGTTCCTAAACTGTTGTTACTGTCTACTGATAGCATGACATCGATTCGATAGTATATGGCCCCATCCATCGGAGGCGTAATGTAACCTCCTTGACCCGGTCTAGTCGCAAGACAGAATCGAGCGAGTCACATAGGGAATATTGAAGTAAACAAAAAGATTTACCTCAATATGTGACCCTTTTTATCTTATCTAGATGCAATATTATTATCCAAAGTGTACAAACTGGCAGCGGGTAAAAATACGACTTGATCAGGCGTCGAATCGACATCCAATTGCTCCAGTTGTCAATTAGGGACCATTTTGTAAAACTTATAGATTTCAAGGATTTAATGTGAAATTAAAGTTACCATTGTTCCATTAGTTAGGTTTTGATCCTACATGTCAATTTTTAGCTTAAAACGACCACCCAACCTCATTCAATTGCATTCACGACATTCAGGGCCCAAAACATAAGAAAACGGAAACTCAAAAGATGCCATTTAACTACCATAATAGCTGGCCGTTTCGATACCCCTAGGCCTCATACTGATACGGTGGTTATTGAATTTAACACCCAAATTCCATTAACATTTAACCGTATCGAAACACCCCCATGTATCGAAACGCCTTCCCTTTTTGCCTTTAGCTCGTACCAATACGGTACTTAGCGTACCGGTACAGTATACCTAAAATGGCTTACCCGTATCGATACAGTAGCTCGTGTACCGATACGCCTAGGCCTGTAAAGACCAATTTTTCTGTTTAATCACACAAAATAGCTAACCAAACCACTCTAACATGCTTCTAAGACACACATAACATATTCAAGGATCGATCCTCAGCCAAAAGCACCAGGGACAACATCAAAACATGATCACAGACACAAAAGAGAAATCTATAGACATGTGATAAGTGTTTAAAAGTACTATTTTTGTTACCCTTTTTACTCATATTATTGTTAGACTTAGGCTCATATTAGTTACATAATTAGTCATTCATGTATTAATTCATGTTTCTTTCCACCGTTGAGCTTGATTACATAACTTGGTGATTTTTTTGGAAACAGATGCTGCTTTGGTGTGTTTTTGTGTGTGTATGCAGAATCACTTGCCAAAGCAAGGTTGGAACCAGTTGCCAGGGCAATGCATGAAGGAGATGCCGAGCTAGTTGCCAGGGCAATGCATGAAGGTGATGTCGAGCTAGTTGCCAAGGCAATTTTCGACAAAGAATAAGAAGATATGGTAGTCGAAATTGATGACTAGACAAGCCCAAGATGACGTGGAGCAAAGTTAAATTCCAAAGGAGTTTGATTTCCATGAAGAGGTTTAAGAGAAATTAAATGCCAAAAAGATAGGAGAAGTTCTAGAAGGAATTTAAATATAATAAAGAATTATATTCTTTAAAGATAATTTAATTCCAACTTAACTTCCTCCTCAAGAAGGATTTTGACCTAGCCATCTCCTATTTAAAGGACCAAAAGAGAGGTAAGCAAGAGAGGAAGGGAGAAGCTTGGAGAGAGTTCGATTGGGAGAGAATTCAAGGGGGCTGATCGATTTCTTCTTCTTCTTTTTCTTTGCTTCCATTAGATTCATGGTTTGGGGATTATTCTTTGTATATCTTTTGAACCTAACCATGAACTAACTTGATTGGTTGGTGTTATTGTGTTTTTGTGGTTGTTAAATATTTTGGATTTTGTTTAGTTTTTGAGTTGCAATTCAATTTTCAAGGTTTACTTATTCTTGGTTCTCAATCTTGTTTGTGAGTGAATTGGGAGAGGATCTCGTAACTTCATCTATTTATCTAATATCGGGAGAGTTAGATTCAAGAAACGAATGAGCATGGTCTTTATTCAATCAATTGATGGTGAACACTAATCCGGCTTAGGAATAAGTTTAGGATTTCAACGGCTAAGAGGGGCGCAAGATTGGTTGTTGTTCACCCTTGATTCACGCAGGGATGTATTATCAAGGCATGCACAAATAGCTAGAGTTTCGACTTAGGGATAAGAAGAAACCATTGAAGAACACTTCGCCGAACTTTAGAAGTGAATGCTCAATTGCCCAGGCAACCGACCCATCCTTAATTGCCTAGGCAATCTGATCAGACAACGAAGGGGAATTGCACTGGCAACCAACCAGGTAACACGGCAGAATTGCCCTGGCAATCAACCAGGCAATTGCAACCAAATTGCCCTGGCAATCATAACAGAATTGCCCTGGAAATCCGGCTGCTACTCAATCATCAAGACGATCCCATCAGCTATCACACCTCAACTCACAATAACCTGGCCTATTCTCTCTTTTGATTTCATCTATTCTTTTAGTTTATTGCTCTTAGTTTACTCGTTAATTAGAACTCCTATTATCAATTGTGTTTTTACTTTTCACAGTGCAGTAACTTAAGCAAAGTGGCCCAAACCAATCCCTGTGGAGACGATACTCGATACTCATATCACTTTATTACTTGCGACGTGTATACTCGCACAATTGCGTAGCACTTATTACACGTAACAAGTTTTTGGCGCCGTTGCCGGGGATTTGCAATTGGTGTTAGTTGTTTTTGTTATTGCTTTTTTTCTTAGTTTTACTAACTTTTCTTTTTGTTTGTTTTATCAAAAAAAATTAGGTGCGCTACAAGTTAAGGGACATCAACATGTCGGGAAATAAAAGCCGATCTATTCGAGAGTTGATGTTGGAAGATATGAATCAATCCAATCAAGAGTTTCTTGCACCCTTTGATGATTACCTATACCAATCGAGAAAAGCCCAAAGAGCCTATACCGTGGAAAACTCTTGTGCTATGTGTGGAGAACATCATGTGTTTGAAAATTGCCCTCACATTTTCGGTGCATATGACTACATAGAGGACCATAGAGGGAACCAGCAGCAAAATTCTTCATGGTATGGTCAAAAAGCTCAAAAAATATTTACCATAACAATTTTGCCACAGCAACAGATATGCCATGGCAATGTAGTCATTTTCAAGAGCATTCTAATTCCTTGGAGGAAACGTTGCTAACTTCCTTGGCTAGACTTGACGGATCAATTGAAGAGATTCGAGAGCTATCAAAGTCCATGGATACGAGGATAGCTCAGTGGGATGCAACCAAGGGGGATTCAGAAGATCAATTGAGGAGATCCACATATGTCATGGATAACATGCACCAACAATTCTTTCCTAGGGATACTGAAGTCCCAAGGCAAGAGGATAAGGAGCAATGCAAAGAAAGCTCTCCGATGTGTGGGGAACAACTAGAACCTCCAAGTCAAGAGGATGCCAATGAGAGAGACTGCCCAACACATGATGAGCTTGAGCAACAAATTGCCTCAGCAATGATTGAGGAGCCTGAACAGAGCAATGCCGCGACAACACTCAGTTAAGTTGAGAACAACAATACTACAGCAAATTCTGAGGAACCTGATGCCCAGAAGGTTACAACGTTGATGTTGAAGCATGAATCTTTAGATTGCTCTCATCTACAGTTGCCCCGGCAATACACGACCACATGCAAGATCAACGAGATGATAATACTTTGCTAATGGAATATGAGTAGGTAATGGTTGAACCTTTTGAATTCTTTAAAAACTCACCTCATCCATTGCAGGTATGGCTTGAGGAACCGATGTTGGTAGATATGAAGCCATCAAAATCTCTACTGATGGAGATGTTTGAGAGGCCAAAAGAAAAAGGTGTTTGGATTCATAAAGCTTTTCAGAAAATTGGTTTTCCCTTGACTTAAAGCAAATTTTGACAACTGATAGCCACGACAATTGGCTCGAGCAGCAATTGCCACGACAACGAAGGCTACATCCAACCATGATGGAGCCTGACGAGAAGGAGGTAATTAAATGGTTGGGGTTTGATATAATTTTTCCTAATAATATATCCATGCCTTCAGGAACAGTAGCAAGGTGGAAGATGTGCATGGACTACAAGGGAACACGAAAGAAAGACACATCCACCATGGTAATGCAAAAGGGAGTAGCTGGGAGCACATTGGCCCAACTCTTTTTGGGCAATATTGTCACCCGATGGAGGGTACGGATGGACTATAAGAAGTATTAGAAACGACCCTCCTCAAGTTTTCTCAGATATGTAGTAACATTAGAAGATGCATGATAGCACTCTTTTCAGACATGGTCGAAGACTTCCTTGAGATCCTCATGGATGATTTTTCCATTTTTGGTAATGAGTTCGACAGTTACCTCAGCAATTTAGAGAAGGTGTTGGCAAGACGTGAAGAAACTGATTTAGTCCTTAATTGGGAGAAGTTCCATCTTATGGTAGATGAAGGAATAGTGCTCAGCCACAAGATTTCATCCAAGGGAATTGAAGTAGACAAAGCTAAGGTGGACATGATCGAGAGTCTACCCCCACCAAGATAAAGTCTTCAATTTTGATAATTCTTGCACCCAAGCATTCGAAACCCTAAAGGAAAAGCTTACCTCGGCACCCATTGTCGTTCCACCAGATTGGACGCCAACTTTTGAGCTCATGTGTGATGCAAGTGATTTCACGGTAGGAGCAGTCCTAGGCCAACTCATAGGGAGGAGGACGCGGATTTAGAGATATGCGATGCATTCCCGGATGAACAACTTTTAGTTGCCTCGGCAACTATAGATGTGCACGCCTCGGTAACCCTTGACGCCTCGACAACCATGGATGCGCATGCCTCGGTAACCCTCGACACCGCAGCAGCTCTTGACGCGCATGCCTCGGCAACTCCAGACGTACATGCCTCGGCAACCCTCGATGCTGCAGCAACCCTTGACGCCTCGGCAACCATGGATGTGCATGCCTCGGCAACCCTCGACGCAGCAACAGCTCTTGATGCGCACGCCTCGGCAAACCTCGATGCCGCAGCAACCCTTGACGCCTCAGCAACCCTCGATGCCACAGCAGCTCTTGACGCGCATGCCTCGTCAACCATGGATGTGCATGCCTCGACAACCCTCGACGCCGCAGCAGCTCTTGACGTGCACGGCTCGGCAACTCTAGACGCGGATGCCTCGGTAACCACTGATACGCACGCCTCGGCAACCATGGACACGTATGCCTCGGCAACTCTAGACACACACGACTCGGCAATCTTGAGAGCATTCACCACGGTAGCACATGCCTCGGTAATACCTTGGTACGCGGATTTAGTTAATTTCCTTGTTTGTGGTATTTTACCTTATGGCTTACTCACCAAGGGAAGAAGCGGTTCCACCATGATGCTAAGCATTACTTTTGGGATGAGCCTCTTTTGTTTAAACAATGTGCAGATCAGGTCATACGTCGATGTGTCCCTGAAGAAGAGCAGCAGAATGTACTCAGGTAATGCCATTCTTCACCCTATGGAGGACATTTTGGAGGAACTCGTACCAGGGCCAAAGTTTTGCAATCCGGTTTGTGTTGGCCAACACTATACAAAGATGTCCAAGAGTTTTACAAGCAATGTGATCGTTGCTATAGGACGGGCAATATCACCCACAAACCAATGGGCAAGCAGAAATTTCCAACCAGGAATTGAAGGGTATACTCGAGAAAGTTGTAAATCCCTCTAGGAAAGATTGGTCAGCAAGACTAGATGACGCACTTTGGGCATATCGCACTGCATTCAGAACACACCCTTAGGTATGTCCCCCTTCCGACTTGTCTATGGCAAAACATGCCATCTACCGGTGGAAATCGAACACAAGGCATATTGGGCAATCAAGACCGTGAATATCGATTAGGAAAGTGCCGGGCAAAAGCGTTTGTTGGACCTCAACGAGATAGAAGAATTCCATGCACTCACCTATAACAATGCACGAATCTACAAGGAGAAAACAAAGCAATGGCATGACAAGAAACTATTGTCGCGGCAATTCATGCCAGGGCAACTAGTTCTCTTATTCAATTCTTGGCTAAAACTTTTCCCGGGAAAACTAAAATCAAGATGGTCGGGACCATTCGAAGTTGTCAAACCATTCTCCCATGGTGTCGTGATAATCAAGTCCATTACCGATGAACATGAATTCAAAGTTAATGGACAAAGATTGAATCACTACAACCATGTAGAATGTAACAAAGAAGTTGACACCTTAGGAGATGCATAAGCATGCTCTCCTTTCGATATTTTCTTTTTATTTTTTAACTATTTTTTTATTATTTTTGGGTTTTTTCTCTCTCTTTATTTATTTTTGGAATTTTTAGGAGATATTTTATTTTTCTTCATTATCTTAGTTTCAAGGGTTTCTTTGTTTTCTTTTCTTTTCCACAACAAGACTCACAACCACAATGCTAAGGAAATTCACTGCCGACTACTTGCCACAGCAACCACAATAGAGATTGCCCAGGCAACAACAATGGCATTGGCAACTTCTGATGCCCAAACATGGATCAAATCAAAGCAATGCTATTCACGCGGTACCAGCTACAAGCATTCAACCACCGATCAAAAAATGAATCAAGAAAATGGCACGAAGGAAACTTATCACTCGAGGTGACGACCTCTCTGACTAACTCATTTCATTTAGTTTCTTTTAAATTTTGTTTAACTTTTACATGCATTGAGGACAATGCTTCTCTCGAGTTTGGGGGGGTGTTGGTTTCTAGTTAGTTTCATGTTTAGTTGCATTCATCTTTAGCAATCACATATAGGTTGCATATGTTACTTGCCATGCCTTTAATTGGATTTAATTGCTTAAGACTTGTTGAATATCCAATGATGAATTTTTTCCACTGCACTTAATTAAAAGAACCTTTAATTTTAGGATTGCATGAAAAGAACTTAGGATTTTACTATGATGCTGAATTTTTTTACACGGTTATGGCTTGTTGATTGAAAGAAACTTAGTGAACTTAGGTTGCTTAAAATTTGGGTAAATTTAAAATTGAAAATTAAAAGTTAAATTCTTGGTAGAGGTGCCCGAAACTGGCTCTAGTAGTTAATGCACATTAAAGAATAGCTAGAGGTGCCCGAATTGGCTCTGGTCGCTAAAATAAAATGAGAAATTGCTTACTTTGCTAGAGGTGCCCGAAAATTGGCTCTAGTGAAAATAAAAATAAATGCCCCGATAATTAAATTGATAAAAGCCTATTGTTCACATAGAATCTTGAAAATCAACTTGTACACAACTACGCACACACATTGTCACGAGCATTATAGTTTGGTTCCGGGTAATTTTTGTGCTATCCGAAAAATTAAAAGGTGATCATACTTTGTGCCACGGTTCCGAGGTTTGAATTCAAGTTTGAAGCATGTCTTTGATGATTAAAGTCTTGGCAGGTAATTGTTAGTTTGCATTGCTTGAGGACAAGCAATAGTTCGAGTTTTGGGGTGTGATAAGTGTTCAAAAGTACTATTTTTGTTACCCTTTTTGCTCATATTATTGTTAGACTTAGGCTCATATTAGTTGCATAATTAGTCATTCATGCATTAATTCATGTTTCTTTCCACCGTTGAGCTTGATTACATAACTTGGTGATTTTTGCAGAAAAAGATGTTGCTTTGGTGTGTTTTTGTGTGTGTGTGCAGAATCACTTGCCACAGCAAGGCTGGAACCAGTTGCCAGGGCAATGCATGAAGAAGATGCCGAGCTAGTTGCCAGGGCAATGCATGAAGGAGATGCCGAGCTAGTTGCCAAGGCAATTTTCGACAAAGAATAAGATGATATGGTAGTCGAAATTGATGACTAGACAAGCCCAAGATGACGTGGAGCAAAGTTAAATTCCAAAGGAGTTTGATTTCCATGAAGAGGTCAAAGGGAAATTAAATCCCAAGAAGATAGGAGAAGTTCTAGAAGGAATTTAAATATAATAAAGGATTATATTCTTTAAAGATAATTTAATTCCAACTTAACTTCTTCCTCAAGAAGGATTTTGACCTAGTCATCTCCTCTTTAAAGGACCAAGCCGTCAAAGAGAGGTAAGCAAGAGATGAGAGATTTCGACAAGAAGGGAGAAGCTTGGAGAGAGTTCGATTGGGAGAGAATTCAAGGGGGCTGATCGATTTCTTCTTCTTCTTCTTTGCTTCCATTAGATTCATGGTTTGGGGATTATTCTTTGTATATCTTTTGAACCCAACCATGAACTAACTTGATTGGTTGGGGTTATTGTGTTTTTGTGGTTGTGAAATCTTTTGGATTTTGTTTAGTTTTTGAGTTGCAATTCAATTTTCAAGGTTTACTCATTCTTGGTTCTCAATCTTGTTTGCAAGTGAATTGGGAGAGGATCTCGTAAGTTCATCTATTTACCTAATATCAGGAGAGATAGATTCAAGAAACGAATAAGCATGGCCTTTATTCAATCAATTGATGGTGAAGACTAATCCGGCTTAGGAATAAGTTTAGGATTTCAACGGCTAAGAGGAGCGCAAGATTGGTTGTTGTTCACCCTTGATTCACGCAGGGATGTATTATCAAGGCATGCACAAATAGCTAGAGTTTCGACTTAGGGATAAGAAGAAACCATTGAAGAACGCTTCGCCGAACTTTGGAAGTGAATGCTCAATTGCCTAGGCAATCGACCCATCCTTAATTGCCCAGGCAATCGCAGGAGCATTGCCCAGGCAATTTGATCAGACAACGGGGCGGAATTGCCTTGGCAACCGACCAGGCAACACGGCAGAATTGCCCTGGCAATCAACCAGGCAATTGCAACCAAATTGCCCTGGCAATCGACTAGGCAATCATAAAATAATTGCCCTGGCAATCCGGTTGCTACTCAATCACCAAGAAGATCCAATCAGCTATCACACCTCAACTCACAATAACCTGGCCTATTTTCTCTTTTGATTTCATCTATTCTTTTAGTTTATTGCTCTTAGTTTACTCGTTAATTAGAACTCCTATTATCAATTGTGTTTTTCCTTTTCACAGTGCAGTAACTTAAGTAAAGTGGCCCAAACCAATCCCTGTGGAGACGATACTTGATACTCATATCACTTTATTACTTACGACGTGTATACTTGCACAATTACGTAGCACTTATTACACCCAACAACATGCACCCTATTTCCAAGCCAAGTCAAACACCAAAAACCATACCAAAGCTCAAACCAAACAATAGAGGCCATATACAAGTCTTTAAAGGCAACACAAACATGTGCCAAACCAGGGAGTTCATCAAGCATACTCTCAAATCATATGAAACCCTTCCCATTGCCAATTATTACTATGATTAGTTACAAAACCATACTTGAGCTAGGTGGAAACCTCTTGGACTCTTTTTCTTGCTTCCTTGATGTTCGAACCAGCTAATTCTCTACATTGTTAAGAAAAGAGAGCGTAAGCAAATAAGGTTAGTAAGGGACGCTCATCTGAAAACCACAACAATGCCTTTTTGAAAACCTTTTCTCAACAAACCGTTTCTCATCATGCTCAAATACATTCTCATGCTTTAAAACCCATCAAAGCAAAAATCATTACCTTTCTACACATGTATCATTTATCTCATGCATTAAATTCAGTGCAAATCTCAATGCAAGCTTCACATGCTTGAGCATTACAAACCACAATTCAAAATAAAGTCTCATGTATAAATCTCATTATAAAAAATCTTTTTAAAACAATGATACATGTAATCTCATATATTGGCATTCAAGTGACTCGGATGGCACTACCTCATCCTTGGATAGCACTACCCCTATCAATTAATGTTCAGATATACGGATACCTTGATGGCACTACCCCCATCAAGTCTCATGGTGAAACTACCCTCGCCATAATCTCACTTCATCCGAGTTGGCACTACCCCATTGCCCGTTGGTGATAGCACTACCCCTATCACTTGCATCACAATAGCACTACCCCTATTGTGAAACCAAAAAATTTTCTCACGTACGAATTTTGTATATATTATAGTACACTTCTCATTCTACTGGTCGACCAATTATATCCAATTATAATAATCTTATCACTTGCCAATATACATTTTAAAACCATGTTACCTTACTGTTTTTCAATGCATAAATGTAAATCATTTCTCATCCCATTTCAAAAGCATAACCAATGCATAGCATTTTCTCATCAAGATATAATCTCTTTAAAAATCATAAAACAATCTAATTGGACCACATGAATCATCTCACAATTCATAAAAATATGGATAACATTAGGTAACAAACCTATCATCAAAACATGAGCATGATTGAATAAAACAATGGGAAAACCAAAAACTGAGAGTGAATTCTTCCATACTTACTTCCAAGCTTAGATTAGAGTTTTAAGCTTAATCTAAATCCCCAAACCTTTGAAAAGCTTTTAAAATCATTTCCACTCGCCGATAATGCCTCGCTTGCTTTGCCGAAGCGATCTCAAGCCTTCGGATCAACCGAAGCTTCCTCCAACGCTATTGGATCAACCTCTTCTACTTCTAACCAACGCAAAACAGAGGATTAAGGTACTTCCCTGCATCAAAATCTCAACAACTTAACTCTACACTTCTCTACTCAACTATCAACATTTCGCTACCCAAAAACTACTAAAAACATCGGCAAAACTACTCTAATCAATCTCCAGCCATTACCCAGAGAGATCAACATCAAAACATCAACATGATACATCTAAAATCATCTCTGCGACACCAAAATATCACCAGCAACCATTTAACCACTTAAATAAGCCACATACTCAAATATCTCAACCTATAAATCTAGCAATCTACCTAGTTTCGGGATTACCACATTAAAATTTATTAATCCTCATTGTTGAACATCAAAATTATGTTTAATCTCAACCTAAAACCCAGAAATATCAAATCAAAATGAACCTTAATTGATTTCACCCACTAAACATCAATTAAACCAATTTTCCACAATTATATCAACAAAACCCCTTAGGAAACATTCATAAAAGATTAAGAACTTGGGAATTTCAGTAAATAAACTTTCTTTAGAGGAGAAGAACGAAACCTTACCTCTAATGATTGCTTTTCCCCTCAATTGTATAGATTTACATGAGCAAACAAAGATAAAATAATATGGTTTTGATAGGAAATCATTTAGAGTTAAAAAGATGAATTAAATCAAGTGATTACCTTAAATCTTTGAAGAGAAATTGTTGTTTGGCTGGAGAGAATTTGAGAGAAAAGTTAGTTACGTGAAATGTGTTTTAAGAAATTAATGACTAATTAATTTTCTCCAACTTATTTTATTTAATAAAACCATTTTAAAATTAACCAATTAAGAGGGAAAAAGTCTGAATTAGTGTTGCGCGTAATAAGTGCTACGCAATTGTGCAAGTATACACGTTGCAAGTTATAGTATAAAAGATATCGTCTCCACAGGGATTGCTGCCACTTCAAGAATCTAGTCTCTTGCACTGTAAAAAGTAAAAACACAAATAAAGGATTATAGGAGTTTAACTAAAAACTAATCTAGAAAGCAATAAAGTAAAAGAATAAATGAGAGAGATAGGCCATGTTATCGTGAGTTGAGGTGTGATAGCCGATTGGATCGTCTTGGTAAAAGAGTGCACGGGCAACTCAGTTGCCGTGGCAACTTGCACAATGGGGTTGCCTTGGCAACTAATCGATGGTTGCCTGGCCAACTAGTTGGGCAACTACTTGGGCGTCAGGGCAGCAACCTTCAAGGTTCGGCAGAGCGTTCTTCCATGGTTTCTTCTTATCCCTAAGTCGAAACTCTAGCTACTTGTGCATGCCTTGATAATACATCCCTGTGTGAATCAAGGGTGAACAACAACCAATCTTGCGCTCCTCTTAGCCGTTGAAATCCTTAACTTATTCCTAAGCCGGATTAATCTTCACCATCAATAGATTGAATAAAGATCACATTCATTCATTTCTTGAATCTAACTCTCCCGATATTAGATAAATAGATGAAGTTACGATATCCTCTCCCAATTCACTCGCAAACAAGAATAAGAACCAAGAATGAATAAACCTTAAATAGAAAGTGCAAACTCTTATTATCTAAACAAAAACCAATAGTTTCTCACAACCACAAAACACAATAACCATAGCCAAATAGATATAGTTCATGGCTAGGTTCCAAAGAAACACAAGATAAATAATCCCTAGCATGAAACTAATTGAACAAGAAAGAAAAAGATGAAGAAGGAAGCTTGTCGAAATCTCCCTTACCCTAGATGCTTGTCGAAAATTCTCTCCTCTTGCTCTCTTTGGATTGTCGAAATTCCCCTCTAATTTATAGGGCTAGGTCAAAGTCCTTCTTTGAGGAGGAAGTTAAGTTGGAATTAAATTATTTTTAAAGAATATAATTCTTTATTATAATTATATTCCTACTAGAACTTCTCCTATCTTCTTGGAATTTAATTCTTCTTTAATCTCTTCATGGAAATCAAATTCCTTTGGGATTTGGCTTTGCTCCACGTCATCTTGGGCTTGTCTAGTCATCAATTGCGACTACCATATCACCTAGTTCTTTGTCGACAATTGCCCTGGCAACTGGCTCGGCGTCTCCTTCATGCATTGCCCTGGCAACTAGCTTTAGCCTTGCTTTGGCAAATGATCCTGCACATACACACAAAACACACCAAAGCAGTATCTTTCCCCACAAAAACAACCAAGTAATCAAGCTCAACGATGGAAGGAAACATGGATTAATGCATGAATGGCTAATTATGCAGCTAATATGAGCCTAAGTCTAACAATAATATGAGTAAAAAGGGTAAGAAAAATAGTACTTTTGAACACTTATCACACCCCCAAACTCGAACTATTGCTTGTCCTCAAGCAATGCAAACTAACAATTACTTGCCAAGACTTCAATTTTCACAAACTTAGCTTTGAACTTGATTTCAATTCTCAGAACCAGGGCACAAAGTATGATTGGCTTTTCATTTTTCGGAAAACTTAGGAGTTACTCGGAATCAAACTATAATGCTTGTGAGTGTGTACAGAGTTGTGTGCAAGTTGATTTTTCGGATTATATGCAAACAAGAGGTTTTCAAATTACTTCATTGGGTTCTTTTTAACATGTTTTAACTAGAGCCAATTTTGGGCACCTCTAGTGTTTTGTTTTTAGTTTTATTCGACTAGAGCCGGTTTCAGGCACCTCTAGCGATCAATTTTTTTAGCACATACTAGAGCCAGTTTCAGGCACCTCTAGCAATCAATTTTTTTAGCACATGCTAGAGCCAATTTCGGGCACCTCTAGCATTCATCCAATTTTTATTTTAATCCCCCAATTTGTTAATTATCAACCTAAGTTCACTAGAATTCCTTAAATCAATCAAACCACAACAGTGTTTCATCAAATTTAGCATCATAGTAAAATTCTAAGTTTTTCCATGGTTATCCTAGAATAAAAATTCTATCAATTAAGTGCATTGGCAAAGTCATCATCGGATATTCATCAAATCTAAGCAATTCTTGTTCCAACAAAAGGCATGGGAAGCAATTTATGTATCATAAATGTAATACTTAAGATGAATGCAACTAAACATGGTAACTACTAATAACAATCCCCCCCAAACTCGAGTGAGGCATTATCCTCAATGCATGCATTAAAGAAAAATAAAAATAACGAAAAATAAAATGCATACGAGGACTTACTCCGAGAGTTCGTCATCGTAGATGATTAGTTTCCTTTTGGTCGGTGTCTTGATTCTCTTGCTTGAACGCGATGGTTGTTTTCTTGTTTCTGGTGGTGGAATCGATCCTCGTACGGGGTTGTCCTCATTGTCCTCTTCATCAATTTCATTGGCTTTTCACTTGGAGGATTCAATTGGTGCGGTCTTTGTTGGTGCAATGGAGGACTCGCCTGAATCTGAAAAATCAGAAAATGATTCCGTAGGAGTTGATTCGGGCATAGGTGCTTTACCTTTGGCTTTTGCAATGGTTTCCGGAATGTCTTTAGCTTTGGTTGTCGTGGCATCTTCAGGGTTGGTTGTCGTGGCATCAGCTTGTGCGTGCACGATGTAGGTTGTCGTGGCATCATCTGTTGCGGTTGCCGTGGCGACTGCTTTATTGGGAACGGCACGCGACTGTCTGGTATTTTTCTAGGATGACTTGGGTGATGGCATTGTTGTGCTCCTTCATGTACTGCATGAACATTAGTTGTCGGTCTTCAATTTGCCTTAGGTGGCTTGCCAATGGTTGCAAGAGTGCTTCAAAGTGTCCCGGGGTTGATGGCCGAGTTGCCTGGGCGTTAGGTGCTTGGGCATTAGGGATTGCCGGGGCGGCAGGAGTTGCTTCGGCAATTGGAGGCCTTGAAGATTTTCCCGGTGTCTCCCCCATTAGCTTTCGGATTTGTGCTTGATTCCAACCGGACTTTGGTAGGGCCTTTTCATCGGTGGACTCACTTGGGACATGCATCTCCTTGCAAAGATTAGAAATTAAGCAAGGGAAGAAAATATAACCCTTATCTTTTGAGCTACATACAAAAATCTCATCACAAATAATTTTTCCAATGTTAATGATGCGATTATGCAAAATAGAATGTATGAGCAAAAGACGTGGTATATCAACGGTAGTATTGTGTGTGGTGGGGATTAAAGAAGTTTTAACAAACTTATTCCATAGTTTTGCCTCGGGTTTAAGCTGAAGGCGATTTACCGTGCCCTTGTATTTACCGTCGTTCCAATGAGTTCCCGGTTGAGTGAGTTCTTGAAGCACCTTGTCGAGTTGCTTGGGCGTGATTTGATCAACGAAGGCTTGATGCTCGTCCTTCTCAATGTAAAGCCCGTAAAAGGTGTTGACATTTTCGGGGCTTATGAGTATGTCCTTGTCACAAACAAAAACATAAGGATTATCCGGACTAGGTGAGTGAGCATAGAATTCTCTTACCCATGAGATGTTATCTGGTTCCGATTGATGGCAAAAGATTTGCCACTTTTGATGTGCAATCCTCTCGAAGATGAATGGTTCAAGGCCGAAATCTTGATGAGAGTTGGAGTATTCAAAGCCTTGTTCTTCATGAATCTTCCGGCTTTCA
Source organism: Hibiscus mutabilis (assembly GCA_019671005.1). Lineage (NCBI taxonomy): Eukaryota > Viridiplantae > Streptophyta > Magnoliopsida > Malvales > Malvaceae > Hibiscus > Hibiscus mutabilis. The sequence goes on along the minus strand of CM033718.1, from coordinate 58,144,835 downwards.
AACTTGGAGTGAAATCTTTCTTGAACCACCGGTGTAGCAAACTTCTTGTATCTTGGTTCTTTGGAGGAACTTGGATGAACTAAAAATTTAATTTTGGATTCCATGGATGATCTTGGTTGTGAGTTTTGTAAAAACAAAGAAAATAAAAGAAACTAAAGAGTTGTAAGATAAAAAAAGTAGGAATAGGTTAAGGGTGATGGGTTTTTATAGAAAAGATAGGTGGTGAATATGGTGGGTAGGATTAGGGGAAGACGAAAAAAGGGTTTTGGTTTAGGGAGAGGGTGACGGCAAGGGGGGTTTGATTAGGGTAAGTTGGAGGCTTTATATAAGCCTTAGATTCAGCCCATTAATTTCCTTGTTGAAGATGTTTTCCTTCTTGGATTAAAATTCCTCTTTATCTTGAACTCTTTTCCTACAATTCAAAGACAAATCAAATAAGGATTAAAATTAAAGATAGACTAATAAAAGAAAATAAATAAAGATGTGTAATGGGATTCTTAAACTTAAAAAGATAAATAATATATATATCATAAAAATATAATACTAATCGGAAATAAAAGAATAAATTTGTTCGAAAGAAAAAAACTAAAAATAAAAAATTAAAGTAATCGAAAATAATAAAAATAAAAATAAAAATAAAGTATCGAAGGGAGAGCATGCTCATGCATCTCCTAAGTTGACCACTTCTTTGTTACGTTCCACATGGGCACCGTTGTAGTGCTTCAATCTTTGTCCATTAACTTTGAATTCATGTTTGTCAGTGATGGACTTGATTATCACGACACCATGGGAGAATGGTTTGACAACTTCGAATGGTCCCGACCATCTTGATTTCAGCTTTCCCGAGAAAAGTTTTAGTCGAGAATTGAATAGGAGAACTAGTTGCCCTGGCGTGAATTGTCGTGGCAATAGCTTTTTGTCATGCCATTGCTTTGTTTTCTCCTTGTAAATTCGTGCATTGTTATAGGCTAGTGCACGAAATTCTTCTATCTCGTTGAGGTCCAACAAACGCTTTTTTCCAGCACTTTCCCAATCTATATTCACGGTCTTGATTGCCCAATATGCCTTGTGTTCGATTTCCACCGGTAGATGGCATGTTTTGCCATAGACAAGTCGGAAGGGGGACATACCTAAGGGTGTTTTGAATGCAGTGCGATATGCCCAAAGTGCGTCATCTAGTCTTAATGACCAATCCTTCCTATAGGGATTTACAACTTTCTCGAGTATACCCTTCAATTCCCGGTTGGAAATTTCTGTTTGCCCGTTGGTTTGTGGGTGATATGTCGTGGCGATCTTGTGTGATATGCCGAAGCGTTGCAACATCTTGGCAATTAGTCTGTTGTCAAAATGCTTGCCTTCGTCACTGATAATTGCTCTCGGCATCCCAAACTGTGTAAATATGTTTTTCTGCAAGAATCGCTGCACGGTCTTGGAATCGTTGTTGGGAACTGCAGCTGCCTCCACCCATTTAGACACGTAGTCGACGGCAAGTAGAATGTAGAGGTTGCCGAATGAAGATGGGAAAGGTCCCATAAAATCGATCCCCCATACATCGAACAATTCCACCTCGATGATGTTCTGGAGCGGCATCTCATGTCGTTTAGAGATATTGCCCGTCCTCTGGCAACGATCACATTGCTTGTAAAAGTCTTGGTCATCTTTGTACAATGTTGTCCAATACAAACTGGATTGCAAAACTTTGGCCGCGGTACGAGTTCCTCCAAAATGTCCTTCATAGGGTAAAGAATGGCATTGCCGGAGTACATTCTGTTGCTCTTCTTCAGGGACACATCGGCGTATAACCTGGTCTGCACATTGTTTAAACAAAAGAGGCTCGTCCCAAAAGTAATGCTTAGCATCATGGCGGAACCGCTTCTTCCCTTGGTGAGTAATGCCATAAGGTAAAATACCACAAACAAGGAAATTAACTAAATCTGCGTACCAGGGTATTGCCGAGGCATGTGCTACCGTGGTGACTACTCCCAAAATTACCGAGGCATGCGCGTCAAAGGCTGCTGCGGCATTGAGAGTTGTCGAGGCGTGTGCATCCATGGTTGCTGAGGCGTCGAGGGTTGCCGAGGCATGCGCGTCCATGGTTGTCGAGGTAATTAAAATTTGTTCATCCGGGAATGCATCGCATATCTATAGATCCGCGTCCTCCTCCCTATTGCGTTCTAAACGTGATAAGTGATCGGCCACTTGATTTTCTGTTCCTTTCCTGTCCTTAATTTCAATATCAAATTCTTGTGAAAGTAATTTCCAACAAATCAAACGACGTTTGGCATCCTTTTTAGCAAATAGATATTTGATTGCCGAATGGTCCGTATGAACAATTACCTTTGTACCAATCAAATAGGATCGGAACTTGTCAAATGTGAAAACTACAGCTAGTAACTCTTTCTTCGTTGTTGTGTAATTCACTTGAGAACTATTAAGAGTTTTACTAGCATAGTATATCACATGGAAGGTCTTACCTGTTCGTTGGCCTAGGACTGCTCCTACCGCGAAATCACTTGCATCACACATGAGCTCAAAAGGTAGCGTCCAATCTGGTGGAACGACAACGGGTGCCGAGGCAAGCTTTTTCTTTAGGGTTTCGAATGCTTGGGTGCAATAATCATCAAAATCAAAGACTTTATCCTGTTCAAGCAAATTGCACAAGGGTTTAGTGATTTTAGAAAAATTATGAATGAACCTCCTGTAAAAACCTGTATGTCCAAGAAAACTTCGAATTCCTTTAACCGAACTTGGTGGGGGTAATCTCTCGATCACGCCCACCTTGGCTTTGTCTACTTCAATTCCCTAGGATGAAATCTTGTGGCCGAGCACTATTCCTTCATCTACCATAAAATGGCATTTCTCCCAATTGAGGACTAAATCAGTTTCTTCACATCTTGCCAACACCCTCTCTAAATTGCCGAGGCAGCTGTCAAAGTCATTACCAAAAAAAGAAAAATCATCCATGAAGATCTCAAGGAAGTCTTCGACCATGTCTGAAAAGAGTGCCATCATGCATCTTTGGAAGGTTGTCGGGGCGTTACATAATCCGAACGACATCCTTCGAAAAGCATAAGTACCGTATGGGCATGTGAAGGTTGTCTTTTCTTGATCTTCTGGTGCTATGACAATTTGATTGTAACCAGAATAACCATCAAGAAAATAATAAAAGGGTTTACCTACAATACAGTCAAGCATTTGATCAATAAAGGGTAATGGGAAGTGATCTTTCCTAGTGGCTTTGTTTAGCTTTCGATAATCCATACAAACCCTCCAACCGGTCACAGTCCTGGTTGGAATTAGTTCATTGTTTTCATTACTTACCACCGTTATACCTCCCTTTTTCGGAAACACATTGTACCGGACTTACCCATGTACTATCAGAGATAGGGTATATAATGCCGGCGTCAAGCCACTTGATGATTTCTTTCATTACAACCCCTTTCATGGCATGATTCAGTCTCCTCTGGGCCTCAATTGAAGGTTTGTGATCATCTTCCAACAATATCTTGTGCATGCACACTGCCGGGCTAATTCCCCTTCAAGTCGGCAATTGCCCATCCTATTGCCTTTTTGTGTAGCTTCAACATCTTGATCAGCTTCTTTTCCTGCTCAGGCTGTAACTTAGAAGAAATAATTACAGGCAATGTATTATCGGTTCCTAAGTATGCATATTTTAGTTGCTCTGGCAATTGTTTCAACTCAAGAATCGGTGGTTGTTCAATAGAGGGTTTTTCGAGTTTACCTTCCTTACCTGAGTAATCCAGTGGTTCAAAGTATGTACCTGGTCGATTGACTAGCCAATTTGCCTCTTCTTGTTGTTCCTCATCGACCGATTCTTCATATTTCTCAGGTTCCTCTTGATCGGCAATGTAGTCACCGAGGCAACTAAATTCCTCATCGAAGTTAAACTCTGTCGTGGCATGAAGAAGTTGGCATTCTTCTGGATCATCGGCATGCCTTAGTGTTTGGAACACATTTAGTTTAACTTGCTGGTCATTCACCCTCGTTGTGAGTTCTCCCTTTTCAACATCGATCAAGGTTCTCCATGTTGCTAGGAATGGTCTCCCGAGAATGATAGGTGCATGCTCATCTACTCCACAATCCAAAACAAAAAAGTCAGCGGGAAAAATAAATTTATCAACTTTTACCAGTATGTCCTCGACTTTTCCCTCTGGATGCACATAGGATCTGTCGGCTAGCTGTAGCATAACTGTTGTAGGTCTTGCCTTCCCGATTCCTAGTTTCTGGAAAACTGATTTAGGCATCAAGTTTATGCTAGCCCCAAGGTCGCATAATGCTTTCCCGACATAGTGGTTTCCAATGGAACAGGGTATTGTGAAACTTCTGGGATTGTTCGGCATGCATCCCTCTGTTGCGGCAACTGTTTCAAACTCTCCTAGCCTTGTTCTTTTGGACACAATGTCTTTAAGAAACTTGGCATAGTTCGGCATTTGTTCAATTGCTTCCACCAATGGCAAGTTGATGTGGACTTGCTTTAGGATATCAAGAAACTTCTTGAATTGATATTCTTGCTTTTGTCGCTTCAACCTTTGTGGGAATGATGGTGGAAGTCGGATATATTCAATCCTTTCATTAGTTTGAAACCTAGTTGAGGGCATTGCTGGGACAATTGGAGTTGCCGAGGCATTATCAATTGGGGTTACCGAGGCGTGCTTATCACAAGTTGCTAAAGCATCCTTATCGTCGGTTGCCGAGGCATGCTTATTGCCGGTTGCCGCGGTAATTCCTAGTTCGGCATCTGAGTCTTTGCTGCTAGGTTCGTCTTGATCTTTTTGTGGAGTTTTGTTTGATGAGCAGGGTTGAGCCTCTCTAAGTTGTTGGCCACTTCTAGTGGTGATTTCCTTATATTGCTCATGGCCAGTTCCTCTTGCGACTTCAGTATCGCTAGGTAAACCTCCTTGCGGTCTAGTATTCAGATTTTGAGCAAACTGTCAGACTTGATTTTCCAATGATTTGATTGCCACCTCTTGGTTTTGCAATCTCATCTCGGTCCTGTTAATAAAAGCATCAGTTCTTTTTATGAAGTTACTATTCTCAGCCATATAAGATTCAGTTTTCATCATAAAAGCATTTAGAGAATTTTCCAAAGAACTAGATGTTGTCGGTTGTTGCTGCGGCAACTGTTGTCGTGGCATATTCTGTTGAAATCCTGATGCTTGTGCATTCTGATTGTTCTGGTTTAGAGCATTGATGGGATTACTCCATGAAAAATTCGGGTGCTTCTTCCAAGCTGGATTGTATGTATTGGTCATCACATTGTTGTTCCAATTGTAATTCCCCACATAGAAGCTGGATTCCAGATTCTGCATACATTCAGAAGAATCATGGTTATCACCACATAACTCACAAAAAGAATCCATTACCTTGACTTCATATGTGTTATTTGGTTTTTGCATGTTCTGGACCATCTTGGTTAAAGTGGCCAATTGTGCCGAAATTGAATCTGATGATCCTAGTTCATGTATTGTGGCTTGGCATCTAACTCCTCCTCTTCTAGTAGAGGGGAATTGATAATCATTCTTGGTCAGCCTGTTTAGAATTTGCATTGCTTCCTCCGGTGACTTATCTAGGAGTATGTCGTTTGCCGAGGCATCTAGCATCATCCTTGTTGGTGTATTCACGGCGTTGTAAAACATTGTTACTTGAGTCCACATCGGGAATTCGTGTATGGGGCATTTGTGTAGAAGTTCTCTATATCGCTCCCAAGCCTCGTACATGGATTCATCATCTGCCTGCCGAAAAGAAGTAATGTCGTTACGAAGCTTATCAGTCAAGTTTGTAAGATTAAACCGAGCAAGGAAAGCACGACAAAGATCGGTCCAAGATGCTATTGATCCGGCAGGAATGCTATTCAACCATGCTTTCGCCCTATCCCTCAGTGAATAGGGGAATAATCTTAATCGTAAGACATCGGGGGTGACTCCGTGTATTTTGAACGAGTTGCAAATCTCAAGGAAAGATTTCAGATGTTGTCGTGCATCTTCAGTTGGTGAGCCGCCAAATTGACCAATTGTGTTGATCATATTAAACATTACCGGTTTCAACTCAAAGTGGTCGGCTTCAATTTCAGGTGCGACAACTCCTGGATTAAGTCCATCAAGATCTTCTTCAAGATAGTCTCGAATAGTTCTGTTTCGTGCAAGAATCACTCCTCCTCCTGCTGGAACATCTTGATTCATATTGCCGTCTTGATTAGCCATTGCTACTCTTATCCTTCGTCTAAGTCTTTGTAAGGTTCGTTCGATTTCTGGATCAAAGGGATATTCTGGTGTAATCGGTCTCGCCCTGGTCATATACCAATGCAAAACCAAAGTTTGTTAGCCCTTTGAATCTTAAACAAGAAAAGTAAAAAGAAAGTGCAAGAAAATAAAAACAAAGTCGCTATTGCCAATCCCCGGCAACGGCGCCAAAAACTTGTTGCGTGTAATAAGTGCTACGCAATTGTGCAAGTATACACGTTGCAAGTTATAGTATAAAAGATATCGTCTCCACAGGGATTGGTGCCACTTCAAGAATCTAGTCTCGTGCACTGTAAAAAGTAAAAACACAAATAAAGGATTATAGGAGTTTAACTAATAACTAATCTAGCAAGCAATAAAGTAAAAGAATAAATGAGATCAAATGAGAGAGATAGGCCAGGTTATCGTGAGTTGAGGTGTGATAGCCGATTGGATCGTCTTGGTAAAAGAGTGCACTGGCAACTCAGTTGTCGTGGCAACTTGCACAACGGGGTTGCCTTGGCAACTAATCGATGGTTGCCTGGGCAACTACTTGGGCGTCTGGGCAGCAACCTTCAAGGTTCGGCAGAGCGTTCTTCAATGGTTTCTTCTTATCCCTGAGTCGAAACTCTAGCTACTTGTGCATGCCTTGATAATACATCCCTGCGTGAATCAAGGGTGAACAACAACCAATCTTGCGCTCCTCTTAGCCGTTGAAATCCTTAACTTATTCCTAAGCCGAATTAATCTTCACCATCAATAGATTGAATAAAGATCATATTCATTCGTTTCTTGAATCCAACTCTCCCGATATTAGATAAATAGATGAAGTTACGATATCCTCTCCCAATTCACTCACAAACAAGAATAAGAACTAATAATGAATAAACCTTGAATAGAAAAGTGCAAACTCTTATTACCTAAACAAAAACCAATAGTTTCTCACAAACACAAAACACAATAACCATAGCCAAATAGATTTAGTTCATGGCTAGGTTCCAAAGAAAAACAAGATAAATAATCCCTAGCATGAAACTAATTGAACAAGAAAGAAAAAGATGAAGAAGAAAGCTTGTCAAAATCTCCCTTGCCCTAGATGCTTGTCGAAAATTCTCTCCTCTTGCTCTCTTTGGATTGTCAAAATTCCCCTCTAATTTATAGGGCTAGGTCAAAGTCCTTCTTTGAGGAGGAAGTTAAGTTGGAATTAAATTATCTTTAAAGAATATAATTTTTTATTATAATTATATTCCTACTAGAACTTCTCATATCTTCTTGGAATTTAATTCTTCTTTAATCTCTTCATGGAAATCAAATTCCTTTGGGATTTGGCTTTGCTCCACGTCATCTTGGGCTTGTCTAGTCATCAATTTCGACTACCATATCACCTTGTTCTTTGTCGACAATTACCCTGGCAGCTGGCTCGGCGTCTCCTTCATGCATTGCCCTGGAAACTAGCTCTAGCCTTGCTTTGGCAAATGATCCTGCACATACACACAAAACACACCAAAGCAGCATCTTTTCCCACAAAAACTACCAAGTTAAGTAATCAAGCTCAACGATGGAAGGAAACATGGATTAATGCATGAATGGCTAATAATGCAACTAATATGAGCCTAAGTCTAACAATAATATGAGTAAAAAGGGTAAGAAAATAGTACTTTTGAACACTTATCGATTAGACTTTGGGTCAAATGCTCCTTAAAGATTCAAAGTTCCAATATTTTACAAATTAGTTACTAAAAACAGTTTTACAATTTTACATTTTAGTCACTTGCCCCAAAATGTCAAACCTCCAAAATCCATTTTCCAAAATTGATCCCACAAAAATTATTTATATATTAAATAATGATTTTAAAACATTTTTCTATATTTTATTTCTTCCAAAAATCCTCTAAATCGATTTATTCCTAAAACTAGCCTAAATTGCCGAAACCGGTTCAACCGAACCGTCTAGCCTAAACCTAGATAACTCTTAGGCTCATAATCCGGGCCATACAACTCTCCCCCACTTAAGAAAATTTCACCCTCGAAATTTACCTGGTGGAAAAAGGTAAGAAAGCTACTTCTTCATGTCATCCTTCATTTCCCACATGGCTTCTTCAACACCTCGGTGTCGCCACAACACGTTAACCAACTCTATGGTCTTACCTCAAAGAAACTTGTTATCTACATCCAAGATCTTGATTGGTTCCTCATCATAAGTCAGATCTGGATTCAACTCAACTTCCTCAACAGGCATAATATGCGACGGATCTGATCTATACTTTCAAAGAATTGACACATGGAAAACATCATGTATCTTTTCTAGCTCAAGTGGCAATCTCAACCTATAAGCCACCAGACCAACACACTCAAGCACCTCATATGGTCCAATAAACCTTGGACTCAACATACATTTCTGACCAAACCTCACCACCTTCTTCCAAGGCGAAACCTTCAAAAACACTTTATCACCAACCACATCCGCGTAAGACTTTTGTTGATCCGAAGTAGCTTTCACCCGATCACTAATGAGATTCACTTTTTCCGTATACTTGCTTGATATGAGCCATTTGTATACTTGCTTGATAACTATTGTTGTAAGCAAAATCCACCAAAGGCAACTGTCTTTCCCAAGATCCTTGAAAATCTATAACACAACACCGCAACATATCCTCAAGCACTTGGATAACTCGCTCAAACTGACCATCCATTTGAGGATGATACAAAGTGCTAAAATTAAGCCGTGTACCCAACACTCTATGCAAACATTCCCAAAACCTTGATGTAAAACGCAGATCTCTGTCTGAAACAATGGACTTAGGCACCCCGTGCAACTTCACAACCTCCATGATGTACAACTCCGCTAGCTTATCCAGCGTATACATAGTATGCACAACCATGAAATGCGTACACTTCGTAAAATGGTCCACAATCACCCAAATGGAGTTCCTCTTTGACGGGGTCAAAGGCAAACCCGTCACAAAACCTGTTTGAAACTGATGTTCAGCCTTCACTCATTGACAAACCATACACTTACTCACAAAATCAGCGACATCCCTCTTTAAACCAACCCAATAGTACTCATCCTTCAACCCACGATACATCTTAGTATTACCAAGATGCATAGAAAAAGGACTACTATGTGCCTCAGTCAAAATAGTACGCCTCAGCTCAACATCTTTCGGCATAACTATTCGACTCTTGAAAGACAAAACACCATCATCATTAAAACAAAAGTCTGTTAGATTACCTTCTGCAATGTTCATAACATGCGATACCAACGAATCATCGAGCAACTGCTTATCCTTAATTAACTAAGCTAAGGAAGGCTTCACTTGCAACTTGGCTATCAACCCGCAATCTCGTGACAAAATCAACCGCGCAAACAGGGCCCTCAACTCTACAGCCACCTTCATACTCAAAGCATCGACCACCACATTAGCCTTACTAGGATGATACTCTATCATCAAATCATAATCTTTAAGTAACTCCAACCATCTTCATTGCCTAAGATTCAACTTCTTCTGTGACTTCAAATATTTCAAACTTTTATGATTCGTATACACCACACATTTCTAGTCATAAAGATAATGTCTCCAAATCTTTAGAGTAAACACCACTGCGGCCAACTCAATATCATGCGTAGGATAATTGCGCTCGTGTACCTTCAACTGTCTAGATGTATAGGCCACAACTCTACCACCTTGCATCAACACACACCCTAATCCTACATAGGATACATCACTATAAATCACAAACTCTTTACCTGACTCGGGGATCGGAGCTCGTGTCAAAGCTTTCTTCAACTTCTCAAATGCTTGTTGCCTCGCCTCCGTCCACTCAAACTTAACATCCTTTTGCAACAACTTCATTAAAGGAGCAGCAAACTTAGAAAAATCATCCACGAAACGACGATCATATCCCGCCAAACCTAAGAAACCACGAACCTCTGTCACCGACTTAGGTTGTTTCCGATTCACAATCGCCTCAATTTTGTAAAGATCTACGCGAATCCCTCCCGCCGATACAACTTGACCAAGGAACACCACTTCCTTAATCCAAAACTCGCACTTGCTTAACTTAACATACAACTGATTATCTACCAAAACTTGCAAAACAATTCACAAATGCCTATTATGATCCTCCTTGGTATGTGAATACACAAGGATATCATCAATAAACATGTTGCGCGTATTAAGTGCTTCGTAATTGGTGCAAGTGTACACGTTGCAAGTTATAGTATAGTATAGATATCGTCTCCATAGGGATTGGTGCTACTTCAGGAATCTAACTTCTCGCACTGTAAAAATAAAAACACAATTGATAATAGGACTTGATTTAACGAGTAAATAAAAGAGCAATTAAATAAAATAAAGATGTAATCGAATAAGAGATAGTAGGTCGGGTTATCGTGAGTTGTGGCGTGATAGTTGAATGGACCGTTGTGGTAATTGAGTGCTAGAGTAGCTCAATCGTTTCGTCAATTGGATCCAGTCAGATTGCCTGGGCAATTGAGAATGTAGCGATTGCCTGGGCAATTGGGCGACAACCTTCAAAGTTCGGTGAAGCGTTCTTCAATGGTTTCTCGTTATCCCTAACTCGAAACAATATTAATTGTGCATGCCTTGATAATACATCCTTGCGTGAACCAAGGGTGGACAATAATCGATCTTGCGCTCCTTTTAGCTGTTGAAATTCGTAACTTATCCCTAAGTTGAATTAGTCTTCACCATTTATTGATTGAATAAAGTCCATGCTCATTCGTTTCTTGAATCTAACTCTCCCAATATTAGATAAATGGATGAATTCACGAGATCCTCTCCCAATTCACTCGAAGAATTTAAAAACCAATAATGAACAAACCTTGAATTAAAATTGCAAACTCAAATACCTAAACAAATTCAATCGTTCTCACAACCACAAAAACACAGTAACCCAAAGCCAAATAAAATTAGTTCATGGTCGGGTGCAAAAGAAACACAAGATAAAAATTCCCTGGAATAAATCTAATCGAACAAAGAGGAAGAAGATGAAGATGTCGACAGCCCCTAGTCGAATTCTCTCTAGTCGAACATGCCTTGAAGTTGGCGGTTAGGGCTTGTATTTATAGGAGATGGCTAAGTCAAAGTCTTTCTTGAGGAAGAAGTTAAGTTGGAATTAAATACAATAAAAGAATTAAATTCCTTTTATTATTATATTTTTATTCCTCCAAAAACTTTTCCTAAAACTCTTGGACTTTAATCTCCTCTTGATTTCTTCATGGAACTCCAACTCTTTTAGGATTTATCCTTGCTTCTACTAATTATCTTGAATGGATTTATCCTATCTAAATTGGCAGCTTCCTTTTCTTCTTGCCTTTAATTGCCTTAGATCCTGCACACACAAAAACACACATCCGCAGTATCTTTTTCCACAAGAATCAACCAATTATGAAATCAAGATGAAGGTGAAGGAAACTATGCAATTATGAATGAATGACTAAAAATGCAACTAAAATGAGCCTAAGTCTAACAATAATATGAGTAAAAAGGGTTATAAAATTTGTACTTTTGAACACTTAACAAAACACAACCACAAATTGATCCAAAAACTCATGGAACACCCAATTCATCATGTCCATGAAAGATGCAAGCGGATTCGTCAAGCCAAATGGCATCACCAAGAACTCATAGTGCCCATATCAGGTGCGAAAAGCTATCTTCGGTACATCCTTATCGTTCACCTTCAGTTGATAGTATCCTGATCTCAAATCAATCTTGGAAAACACTGTTGCACCATGGAATTGATCGAATAGGTCGTCAATTCGCGGCAAATGATTCTTATTCTTAATCGTCAACTTATTCATTTGCCGATAATCGATGCACATTCTCATAGTGCCATATTCTTCTTCACAAACAACACCGGTGCTCCCCAAGGCAACACACTAGGCCGTATGAACCCACAGTCTAACAACTCTTGAAGTTGCGTCTTTAACTCCTTGGGTTCCATGCGATATAGAGAAATAGACACTGGTGTTGTATCTGCATACGTCTTGATACAAAACTCTACCTCCCTATCTGGTGGTAAACCATGCAATTCTTCTGAAAATACCCCCAAAAAATCAAAAACAGTCCAGATATCCTGGGGACGTGCCTCCTTCATATTCGGATTCACAACATACGCCAAGTATGCATGACATCCTACTTTCAACAACTTCTTCGCTTCTATAGCCGAAACAACATTAGACAAGAACTTAACATTCTCACCCACCACTACAACCTTATAATCATCGGCGAGCTTCAACAAAACGCTTTTGGTTTCACAATCCACCATAACCCTATGCTCAGTAAACCAATCCAAACCAAGAATGACATCAAAACCATAGAAAGGCAACTTTGTCATATTAATCGCAAACACGTGCCCTTGAACCATCAACGGACATCTCCTATACAACTTCCTAACCATAACCGCCTCACCAAAAGAACTCGTCACTTGCATACCCACATCTAGAAACTCAACTAGTATGCCAAGCAACTGTGCATGCTCATGCAAAATGTATGAATGCGTGGAACCAGAATCAATCAAAGAAATTAATAACAAGGATTGCAAATTAAAGGTACTTATGATCACATCCGTGTCTTTCCTCCCCTCGCGATGCGCATACACCCTAGCTAGTCCACCTTCCTCAGGCTCAACTACCAAACATGAGCAATATTCCTCTGACAATCCTCCCTACGCTAGAAATTACCTCGTCCGCGCCCACGGCCCCTTTGAGGCTCAATAGCACGCACTTGTGTCTGTCTAGCTAACTGAGGACAATCATGCTTCACATGAACTTGCGAATCACAGCCCCAGCAAACACCAAGATTACCCCAACACTCTCCAAAATGTCACCTACCACAACGGTTACACTTAGGAGAGTGAACCACAACAATCTGGCCCTGCTGCCCTCGGCCCATACTGCTACCACTGTGCCTATGATCCGGGTGAAACTTCTTATCACGCTGCCTCTTGTAACGATCCCTTCCACCATCAGACTCAGCAACCCTCTTTCTAAAACTAGAATTCGTCGAGCGAGAAGTCAAACCCAAACTCTGCTCGATATCCTTGGCGCGAGTGACCAAAACATAGAAATTTGTATATTGTGTGTAACACCCCCTTCTCGGTCTGGTAGGGATCCGGGTCAGATAGTGTTATCGGAAGACTAATCAAAGGTTCGGAAAAAGTTTCAGAGTTCAAAACCTAATCTAAGTATCATATTGATTATTCTTAAAACTTATCCATTTTGTTTGTTACTAAACATAATCGGAGTTGGGGTCAATTTTAAACTTTCTTAACCTTAGGGACTAAATTGTAAATTTTTACCAGTTATTGATTTTAATCCGATTTCGTATTACCAATTGAAATTAAACTCTCCAATTATTGATCTAAGGGTTTCATTGTTAGAACCTATCGAATTACTAAGCCAATTAAACCAATTTGAGACTTTTCACGAAAATCTGTTTTGCGACTTAACTAAATTTACCAAAATTCACCAGTACACTTATAAACCATGTTCCTATTGGTACGTCAAATTTTAGGGCGCTCGGAATCCATTTACCAAATTTTCACCTTAGGCTCATTTTAGGCACCTTTTAACCATTTTAATCTATTCAAATCTAGTCATTCTAAGCATACAGCAAAACCATATTACCTAGTCATCATACAATCCTAGAAATGCTTATACAAAACAAGTTGGTCTATATGCCACTTTACTAGGAGTTTATAGCAAAAGATAACATACATATATGGCAGAGACATGACTTGTAACTACAAAAACACGATCAAGGCTCGAAATTGCTCAAGGTCCTAAAAATGCATGAGACACACATGTTAGGCTTACATAGCCTAGTGAGGTAGTTATAACAATTACAATGAATAATTAATATTATGAAATGCATGATGATCAAATATAAGAGTAGTCATATTATGCTATGCACAATTCATGCTTATTGCACATATTCTCATACTTTCATATTCACAAATTACATGTCACATAGTCATATCATAATCATATTGTCATAGCATAATTCATAAATCATAATGTCATAGCATAATTCATAAGTCATAATGTCGTAGCATAATTCATAAATCATAATGTCGTAGCACAAATCATAGGCACATATCATATTAGGTACCACTGGATACACGGATTCCCCTGTACACCAACACATATAACGGAGAGTGGGTTGTAGCCCATGAGCCGTAGCTCTGGAGATATATTCCTTACACAGCCGACCTTATTTCCCCCACATATAGGTCGTACCCCTGGACCGTAGTCTTCCCTTACTTAACTGATCTCAATAATCCTATGGCATGCCAATTGTATCCAATATCCATAATTACACAAGTTCACATAGTCCATATTTTTCAAGTCATATCATATCAAATATCAGAATGAGCCTTAGCTCCATATCATGTCACATTTCATCTTAATTTTCATATATCACATACGTGTAGCATATCATAATCATATTTGCACATATCAAAGCAATGCAGGTACTTACCGGATTTGCCAATCGAATTCAACATAGTTACTCTACGTGAGTCCTTAAACAAATACAAACATAATCACAAAATAATGCAACGGGATGGCACCGAGCCTATCCCTTGACACAACTACACTCACCTCGTCAACCCGATGCTTTTAAGACTCTTGGATAGCAGTGCCTTTATTCTTGGCTTTCGGAAGAGATGATCGTTGTTCTTTATCAACCCCCAATCGATAGTGGGGATTTGAATTGTCGAACCGGAAAACTCGAGCTTACCACCCTATCACTGAACCGATTTGTTTGTTCCTTATTTTTTTCCCTATCTTGCGCACACCCCCTCCCCTATTTATACTTCAAGTGTCTGGCTCCCTATTTCTCTCTTCAATCTCCACGTAGGGCATGGCCCTTAGGCTTGAGCCACATGGTGACCACCTTGCCCCCCCTTTGTGCCGAATCATCCCTTATGTGGGGGAATTCACGGCAATTCCTAAATTTGAAGGAATTGGTCATGGGTCCCCCCACTCACGCCATCATCTTTCTTCTTCTTTTAATATAATAATAATAATAATAATAATAAATCGATACGGTTAGCTCGAATAACCGTTATCGCTTCAAATTAGGTACAAGATCAAGCAAATTACGTAACTGGTACAGAATATTTGATCACAGGAACCTAACCCCGACTAGACCGATTTTCAGGGTGTGACAACTCTCCCCCCTTAAGAAAATTCATCCTCAAATTTTCATTTTAGGTGAACAGATGAGGATACTGTTTCTGCATAGTCTCCTCGGGTTCCCATGTTGCCTCTTCAACTGAATAACTTTGCCACAAAACTTTCTCTAATGGCACAGACGTGTTACGAATCCTCTTGGTCTCTCGTGTGAGGATCTGAACAGGTTTTTCCTCCTATGTTAGATTAGATTGGATTTCCACAGATTTTAGTTCAATCACATGGGAAGGATCTGACCGGTACTTGCGTAGCATAGATACATAGAAGACATTGTGAATCCAACTTAACTCCTCGGGGAGAGCTAGTCGGTAGGCAATAGGTCCAATCTTTTCAATCACCTCAAATGGACCAATGATCGAGGACTTAGCTTTCCCTTCTTTCCAAAACGAAGAATCTTCATCCACGGAGATGCTTTGAGGAATGCCTTTTCACCAACCTTGTACTAAATATCTCTCATGTCCAGATCGGCATAGGACTTGTGTTGGTCGAAGGTAGCCTTAAGCCGATCACGGATAATGGTAGTCCTTTCTTCGATTTCTTAAAGTAATTCAAGACCTAGTATATTGCCTTCACCGAGTTCAGTCAAACAAAGAGGAGTTCTACACCTCCTTCCATAGAGAGCTTCATACGGAGCCATTTTAATTGAAGCCTAGTAATTATTGTTGTAAGCAAACTCGACCAAGGGTAGGGATTTCTCCCACGTATTCCCAAAGTCAATGACACAGGCTCGGAGCATATCTTCCATAATCTACAAAGAAGAATCATGACTGGTACAAATACTTATTCGCGTAACTTAGAGAAGGGTTTAGAGTTACCTGAATAACTCTTTCAGATTGGTCGTCAGTTTGAGAATGGAAAGCAGTGCTAAGATGCACTCGCGTTCCCAAGGCCTCATGTAAGGTCCTCCAAAATAGAGACGTAAATCGTGGGTTACGATCGGAGATGATAGATACTAGGATTCTGTGTAAACGAATAACTTCATGGATGTACAACTCTGTGAGCTTAGGCAGGCTGAAATCCATTCTCACTGGAAGGAAGTGAGCAGACTTGGTGAATCGGTCCACAATGACCCAAATGGCATCATTTTTTTTGGAGTCAAAGGTAGACCACTTACGAAGTCCATCGTGATACGCTCTCATTTCCATTGCGGAATTTCAATGGGCTGCAGAAGACCTGTAGGTACCTTGTGCTTAGCTTTGACCCATTGGCAAGTCAAACACCTAGCTACGTAGTTCGTGATTTCATTCATCATACCGGACCACCAATAGATCTCCTTCAGATCTTTGTACATTTTGATAGCTCCAGGGTGAACAGAGAAAGGGCTAGAATGAGCTTCACTTAGGATTTGGTTCCGAAGATCATCATCATCGGAAACACAAATGCAATTGAGAAAACATAGTAACCCTTTGGAATTCAAAGCAACTTCAGGATCTGAGCTATCCTTGACCTTAGCAATAAGGGGTTTCAACTCCTCATCAGTTTCTTGGAGTGCTCTGATTTGAGATACAATGGTCGAATGAACTCTTAACTCGGCTAACAATTTTCCATGCTTTTTGAGTCAAAAGTGAGCATTCAAGCATCTCGTAGAATAGTGGGCTTCTGGCTAAGAGCGTCAGCCACCACATTGGCTTTACCGGGATGGTAGTAAATGAGTAAATCATAATCTTTCAATAGCTCCATCCATCAGCGTTGATGAAGGTTTAACTCTTTCTGAGTCCGGAGGTACTTCATGTTTTTGTGATCAATGTATAGGTAACACTTCTCACCATAAAGATAATGCCGCCAAATCTTCAAAGCAAACACAACTGCGACAAGTTCTAGATCATGAGTCGGATAGTTCAACTCATGATGCTTGAGTTGACGTGAGGCACAAGCTACGAATTTGCATTCTTGCGTCAGAACACAACCTAACCCCAAGTGGATTGCATCACTATACACGGTGAAATCTTTATCTGACTCGGGTTGCACCAAGACAGGGGCATGCGTAAGGACTTGCTTGAGTTGGTCGAAAACTCCTTTACTGATCAACAGTCCACACAAAAGGAGTATCTTTGCGAAGAAGCTTCGTTAAGGGTGCTGCAGGCAGTGAGAATCCCTTAACGAATCTACGGTAATAGCCTGCAAGGCCCAGAAAACTACAAACTTCTCCCACATTCTTAGAAAAAGTCCAATCAAGCATTGCTTGAATCTTCTTTGGGTCTACTTGAATTCCCGCAGAAGAGATTACATGGCCAAGAAATGATACTTCAGACAGCCAAAATTCACATTTATTGAACTTGGCGTATAGTTGTTTTTCCCGGAGGGTTTGAAGCACGATCCGAAGATGTTCTTCATGAGAAGTAGAGTCTTTAGAATAGATCAGAGTGTTGTCTATAAAGACAACCACAAACTTATCGAGATAGGGCCAAAATACACGATTCATCATGTCCATAAAGGCTAAGGTGCATTCGTGAGCCCAAAAGGGCATCACTAAAAATTCATAGTGACCATATCTAGTTTGAAAGGTAGTCTTTGGAACATCAAACTCCTTTACCAGCATTTGGTAGTATCCAGATCGAAGATATATCTTGGAGAAGATATAAGCATCCTTTAACTGGTCAAAGAGGTCATCTATCCTCAGAAGTGGGTACTTGTTCTTGATCGTCACTCTATTCAATTGACGATAGTCAATGCATAGACGCATCGATCCATCATTCTTTTTTTATGAACAAAACTGGCGCTCCCCAAGGTGAGGAACTCGGTCGGATGAATCCCTTATCTTGAAGGTCTTGAATTTGAGCTTTTAACTCCTTCAACTCCACCGGAGCCATTCTATACAGAGTAGTGGAGACTAAAGTAGTTCCAGGTTGTACTTCTATCCCGAATTCTACTTTACAGGTGGGAGAGAGTCCCGGAAGTTCATCGGGAAACACGTCAACAAATTCTTTCACCATGGGTACGTCTTTGATTTTCAAATCTTTCTTAGACTCCATGGCATACATGAGACTCTTTTTAGGCTCAGGTTCGGACTTCATCAAGGTTATGCTCTCCTTACCGAGTCCACGGAGATATAGTTTCTTCTTTGAACAATCCACCCACGGTTGAAGTTCAGCTAGCCAATCGAGGCATAGAATGAGATCGAACTCATGAAAGGGCAAAGCCATCAAGTTGGCTGGAAATGGGATCCCTGGGATCTTCAGGGGACAGGCTCTACAGATTATTCGAATAGCCACACTATCTCCTAGCGAATTTGAGACAAGCATCTCAGAAGCAACAGGTTCACATTCTAAAGCATACTTTTCAATCAAGGGTTCACTAATAAAAGAGCGCGTGGAGCCAGGATCTATCAAAGCATAAACAAGTTCAGAACAAAACTCCACCATACCTGCAATCACATCGGGATCATCCTCTTGCTCGCGACCTCGAACGTGGTATATTTGGGCTGAAGTCTGCGGGTTACGGCCAGCTAGAAGAGTATTGTTGTTGCGGGGTCTACCTGCAGATCCGGATGGTACTGGCTTTGCTCATCTCCCCTTATTAGGATTATTCTGAGAAGCTACAGATATAGGATCCTAAGGGTTCTGTGGGCACTGACGGATGAAGTGGCCAGACTCTCCATAAAGGTAACAAGAATCGGATTGCCTACGGCACTGCCCCGAGTGCCTCTTTTGGCAGAAGTTTCATAAGGGAATATGGGAACCCTTTGTGGAACCGCCCGTGCTATCCACTGAAGCTGTGCGGGTAACAATTATTCTGGTAATCTGGAACTGAGGTACATACCCAGATCGGGGCAACGATTGGTAGGTAGCAGGTTTTTGGTCCCATTGTCTTCCCTTCTTCTAGGATGTGGGTGACATAGAATCATCTCGGAACCTCTTATCAGATCAATCCCGGTTCCCATTTCTCATCTCGGAGGCTCTCTTTGAAGCTTCGGTTGCGATGGCCTGATTGACAAGGGTCTGAAAGTCCTCAATCTCCAGAGCAACGAAGAGAGGACGAAGTTCATCACAAAGATCGTCTATGAACATTCTGTATTTTTCCTTCTCGATACGGATGATTTCAGCACCATATCTTGCATACTTATAGAAATCGTGGATGTACTACTCCACTGGTCTTCCTCCTTGCCTCAGATGGTGGAATTTCTTGCGTCTTTCTGCAATGTAGTGCTCGTTGATGTATTTCTTACAGAACTCCTAAAGAAAGAAGTCCCACATGACACAATGTTCAAGAACAGTGAGGGTCACCGTATCCCACCAGCTTTGGGCCTCTTCAGCTATCAACGCCAGGGCACATTCAAGTTTATGCTCCTCATGACACTTTTTTTGCTTATTCAGCACTTTCAGAGTGTTCTCCAGCCAGTATTCTGCGATCTTGGGGTTATCCAAGTCCTGGCCGGTGAACGTATACACAGAATACTGCTTGAGTTTATCAACAGGAGCTCTCAAAGCAGGCAGAGAGGTTTCAATAGAAGGATGTGGTTCCTAACAGAGGGACACCACCACTTGCTTAATCATGTCAGCCATGGACATTAGATACGCCGCTGAGCGGGTGGCATTGATGGAGGGTGGGGTGGGTCATTCTGTCCCACACGCTCGAGTTGGATTTCAGACCTCAAATTGTCCCCTAAGTTGAGGTGGAGCCCGGATAAGGTTCGTTCATTACCCTTATATCGGTAGGACCAGACATTTTAGATCTAATTGCACGTAAGGATTAAATCGTGTAAGTTGCAAGTTACATAATACATATTCAATAACTCCTAAGTGGCATATGTAGAAAAAGACTCATAACGGATGCCTGGTTAGTCCTAGAATCGACTAAAACTAGGCACTAATACCATAATTGTAACACCTCCTTCCCAGTCTGGTAGGGATCCTGGTCAGATAGTGTTATTAGAAGACTAACCAAAGGTTCAGAAAAAGTTTCAGAGTTAAATTGTAAATTTTTACCAGTTATTGATTTTAATCCGATTTCGTAATTATTGATCTAAGGGTTTTATTATTAGAACCTATCGAATTACTAAGCAAATTAAACCAATTTGAGACTTTTTACAAAAATCGGTTTTGTGACTTAACTAAATTTACCAAAATTCACCAGTACACTTATAAACCATGTTTCTGTTGGTACGTAAAATTTTAGGGCGTTTGGAATCCATTTACCAAGTTTTCACCTTAGGCTCATTTTAGGCACCTTTTAACTGTTTTAATCTATCCAAATCTAGTCATTCTAAGCATACAACAAAACCATATTACCTAGTCATCATACAATCCTAGAAGGGCTTATACAAAACAAGTTGGTCTATATGCCACTTTACTAGGAGTTTATAGCAAAAGATAACATACATATATGGTAGAGACGTGACTTGCAACCGCAACAACACGATCAAGGCTCAAAATTGCTCAAGGTCCTGAAAATGCATGAGACACACATGTTAGGCTTACATAGCCTAGTGAGGTAGTTATAACAATTACAATGAATGATTAATATTATGAAATGCATGATGATCAAATATAAGAGTAGTCATATTATGCTATGCACAATTCATGCTTATTACACATATTCTCATGCTTTCATATTCACAAATTACATGTCACATAGTCATATCATAATCATATTGTCATAGCATAATTCATAAATCATAATGTCGTAGCATAATTCATAAGTCATAATGTCGTAGCATAATTCATAAATCATAATGTCGTAGCACAAATCATATGCACATATCATATTAGGTACCATTGGATAACCGGATTCCCTTGTACACCAGCACATATAACGGAGAGTGGGCTGTAGCCCTTGAGCCGTAGCTCCGAAGATATATCCCTTACACAATCGACCTTATTTCCCCCACATATAGGTCGTAGCCCTAGACTGTAGTCCTCCCTTACTTAACCGAGCTCAATAATCCTATGGCATGCCAATTGTATCCAATGTCCATAATTACACAAATTTACATAGTCCATATTTTTCAAGTCATATCATATCAAATACCATAATGAGCCTTAGCTCCATATCATGTCACATTTCATATTAATTTTCATATATCACATATGTGTAGCATATCATAGTCATATTTGCACATATCAAAGCAATACATGTACTTACCGAATTTGCCAATCGAATTCAACATAGTTGCTCTACGTGGGCCCTTAAACAAATACAAACATAATCACAAAATAATGCAACGGGATGGCACCAAGCCTATCCCTTGACACAATTACACTCACCTCGACAACCCGATGCTTTTAAGACTCTCGAATAGTAGTGCCTTTATTCTTGGCTTTTGCAAGAGATGACGGTTGTTCTTTATCAACCCCCAATCGATAATGAGGATTTGAATTGTTGAACCGAAAAACTCGAGCTTACCACCCTATCACTGAACTAATTTTTTGTTCCTTATTTTCTCCCTATCTTGCGCACGCCCCCTCCCCCTATTTATACTTCAAGTGGCCAGCTCCATATTTCCCTCTTCAATCTCCACGTAGAGCATGGCCCTTAGGCTTGAACTACGTGGTGGCCACCTTGCCTCCCCCTTTGTGCCAAATCATCCCTTATGTGGGGGAATTCACGACAATTCCTTCAATTTGAAAGAATTGGTTGTGGGTCCCCCCACTCAGACCATTATCTTTCTTCTTTTATTAATATAATAATAATAATAAATTGATACGGTTAGCCCGAATAACCTTTATTGCTTCAAATTAGGTACAAGATCGAGCAAATTACGTAACCGGTATAGAATATATGATCACCGGAACCTTACCCCGACTAGACCGGTTTTTAGGGTATAACATTCTGAAGCCAACATATAGGTCTTCACCTCCTTCACCAACCCGTATCGAAAGTGATCACACCGCTTCTGTTCGTTGGGAACCAACTCAAGAGCATACTGGCTCAACCTGACAAACTGAGCCTCATACTCTGCAACAGACATATTTCCTTGTACCAAAGCCATGAACTCTCGCTTCTTCTCATCTTGATAACGAGTACCCAAATACTTCTTCCAGAAAGCAATTTCGATGAACTCCTAGGTCACCTCAGCAGGTTCCATCCCCGCAATAGTGGTAGTCCATCATGAATAAGCATCTCTCTAAAGCAAAGATACCGTACAACCTAGCTTACAGACATCTGTGCACTCCATCTGACCAAGAATCCTCTACGTACTCCCAAACCATGCTTCAGAACCCTCCGGAGACAAACCTCTAAACTTTGTACCACCCAAACTACGTAAACGCTCCAAAGGTAAACCAGGATTAGCCGCAGGTTGGGGCACAACCGCGTGCATACCCATCACCGCAGTCTGAAACGCATCAGCTATGGCCTAGATCAACGATGTCATATCACCGACAGCCTGTCCTTGCACTGCCTGAAGTTCAACACCCTCCGCACCAGCTCCAACTCCGACTCTATCACCACTAGGAGGAGAACGCGGCACAACATCATTTTGCTCATTCTCCACAACACCACGTGCATTGATTCCATGCTCTCGTCTCGGTCCCATTATGAAAAATAGTATGAATCTCTAGCATATAAATGCAACAATGAAAACAGTTAGACTAGCCAAAAGCAAGAATCCAAGACGCTTAAGTCTCAAAACAAATCCTTTTTACATCAATAGTAATAATGGCAATGGATACCCCAATCTCTATCCCAAACCATCACATAACAATCATATTCCATGCTATCAAACACCGTGCATAGCAAACATCAAGGAAAACAACCATCTTACCTCCCAATTTCTCATAAACATGTCTCTTATACTAACAAATGTAACCCCCTGAACCCGGTCTAGTCGCAAGACCGAATCGAGTGAGTCACATAGGGAATATTGAAGTAAAACGAAAAGATTTACCTCAATAAGAAACCCATTTTATCTTTTTTAGATGCAATATTATTATCCTAAGTGTAAAAATTGGCAGAGGGTGAAAATACGACTAGATCGGGAGTCGAATTGACATTCAATTGCTCCAATTGTCAATTAGGGACCATTTTGTAAAACTTATAGATTTTAGGGACTTAATGTGAAATTAAAGTTACCATTGTTCCAATAGTCAGGTTTCGATCCTACATGTCATTTTTTAGCTTAAAAAGACCACCCAAACTCATTCAATTGCATTCACGACATTCAGGGACCAAAACATAAGAAAACAGAAACTCAAAAGATGTCATTTAACTACCATAACGGCTGGCCGTTTTGATACCCCTAGGCCTCGTACCGATATGGTGGTTGTTGAATTTAACATCCAAATTCCATTAACATTTAACTGTACCAATACGCCCCCGCCAATCGAAACGCTTTCCTTTTTTGCCTTCAGCCCGTACCGATATGGAATACCTAAAATGGCTTACCCGTATCGATACAGTAGCTCGCGTACTGATACGCTTGGGCCTGTAATGACCATTTTTTTGTTTAATCATACAAATAAGCTACCCAAACCACTCTAACATGCTTCTAAGACACGCATAACATATTCAAGGATCGATCCTCAGCCAAAAGCACCAGGAACAACATCAAAACATGATCGCATACACAAAAGAGAAAGCTATAGGCATACACCCTATTGCCAAGCTAAGCTAAACACCAAAAACCATACCAAATCTCAAACCAAACAATAGAGGCCATATACAAGTCTTTAAAGGCAACACAAACATGTGCCAAACCAGGGAGTTCATCAAACATACTCCCAAATCATATGAAAACCCTCCTATCGCCAATTATTACTATGATTAGTTCCAAAACAATACATGAGCTAGGTGGAAACCTCTTGGACTCTTTTTCTTGCTTCTTTATTGTTCGAACCAGCTACTTCTTTGCATTGTAAAGAAAAAGAGAGCGTAAGCAAATAAGCTTAGTGAGGGACGCTCATTTGAAAACCACAACAATGCCTTTTTGAAAACCTTTTCTCAACAAACCATTTCTCATCATGCTCAAATACTTTCTCATGCTTTAAAACCCATCAAAGCAAAAATCATTTACCTTTCTACACATTTATCATTTATCTCATGCATTAAACTCAATGCAAATCTTAATGCAAGCTTCACATGCTTGAGCATTACAAACCACAATTCAAAATAGAGTCTCATGTATAAATCCCATTATACAAAATCTTTTTTAAACAATGATACATGTAATCCAATATATTGGCATTCAAGTGACCTGGATGGCACTACCTCCATCCTTGGATAGCACTACCCTTATCCATTACTGTTTGGCTATGCGGATACCTTGGTGGAACTACCCCCATCAAATTTCATGGTGAAACTACCCTTACCATAATCTCACTTCGGCTGGGTTGGCACTACTCCCATTACTCGGTGATAGCACTACCCCTATCACTCGCATCACAATAGCACTACCCCTATTGTGAAACCGAAGAATTTGCTCATATATGAATTTTGTATATATTATAATGCACTTCTCATCCTATTGGTATAGCAATTATATCTGATTATAATAATCTCATCACTTGCCAATATACACTTTAAAACCATGTTACATTACTATTTTTCAATGCATAAATGTAAACCATTTCTCATCCCATTTCAAAACCATAACCAATGGACAGCATTTTCTCATCAAGATATAATCTCTTTAAAAATCATAAAACAATCTCATGGGACCACATTAATCATCTCACAATTCATAAAAATATGCATAATAGTAGGTAACAAATCTATCATCAAAACATGAGCAAGATTTAACAAAACAATGGGAAAACTGAAAACCAGGAGTAAATTCTTCCATACTTACTTCCGAGCTTAGAATAGCGTTTCAAGCTTAATCTAAATCCCCAAACCTTGCTTTCAAACCTTTGAAAAGCTTCTAAAATCATTTCCACTCACCAACAACGCCTCGCTTACTTTGTCGAAGCGGTCTCAAGCCTTCGGATCAACTAAAGCTTTCTCCAACGCAATTAGATCAACCTCCCTTACTTCTAACCAAAGCAGAATAGAGGATTAATGCACTTCCCTGCATCAAAATCCCAACAACTCAACTCCACACTTTCTCTACTCAACTATCAACATTTCGCTACCCGAAAACTACCGAAAATATCAATGAAACTACTCTAATCAGTCTCCGACGATAGTTCGTGTCTCAGGCAACGTTCTAGCGCTCCGGCAACTGCCCAACTTCGATGAATCAGCTCCTGAATATCAGGTAAAATTCCCAAATTGCCCTTTTCTCTCATTTTCTTTTCTTATTTATTATCTTGTTATTATTATGGTAGGTAATTATTATGGGTATTAATGTCTGACATTTCTCTCTCTTTGATATTTATAAGGGATCAGATTAAGACATCAGCAAGACCATAATCCGTGTGATAACACTTCGGACCAGTAGGGAAGTGCCCGTGTCATTTTGAATACAAATTTAGGCGGGAAAAGGGTTTTATCAGATCTGTTGTGTTTTTTTTGGTGTAAATGGGCTGGAAACAAATGTTATATGGGTTTGAAATTGAATTTTGGGCTTTGGGTGTTTTATATGTAAAAATTGACATATTTTTGGACCTTTTGGATTTTTGGACATATTTTTTATTTTTTGGGCTTAAGGATTTTTGAATTTTGGGCTGGACATATTTTTTGGGTTTTGTTTATAAAAATATACGTATATATTAGGGTACCCGGACAAAATTAGGGTATTACATGTACACTGACCAAATTGCCAGGTTTATCTAGCATCAATATCCCCTCAATCATCTGTAGAATATATGATCGACTGACCTTATAAATCTAGTCAACTGTACTATACTCCTCGAGTCGAAATTCATTCTCCAGCCAACTCAATTACACACGAGACCCTCTCGCATTACTTCCATATGGCACCTTCCCAAGGTATCTTTCACAAATTGCAGCAGTTAAACCTTCAGTACACTCGACCAATGGGATAAACCACATCTTGTAGCGTGATCATGCATTCTCCACAAGGCATACAGAATGCATGCGTTTCGGGTCTCCAACGCTCAATTAGAGCGGTAATCAATCCGGAAACCAACTTGTACCTGGGAAGGAATGTGGCATGGTAAAATCCCGCCATCTTCAAGAAACTCGGGATTCTATTATCTAGACGAATGTCTACCATGCACAGATGATGTTTGAATGTATCTTATGTATCTTGTAATTAATACATTATTTAAAGTAAACATAATGATAATTATTAACAAAAACACAGAAGACAGATTTGATTTCGTAATAATCTTCTAAATAAATTTTAAAAAATGTACCAGCTCATAAATCGTAAGACTAGAACTGTGTTGATCCTGTAAATGCTACAAAGTAGCCTGCTCAACCATCCTACATGACAAGTAAGAAAATAGTAGTAATCTGGGACAATTCTTTACTCAATTTTCACACAAAATTTCTTCTACATTTTTTTTCACCTTTAACCACCTATTTAACACAAAAAATATTTAAAATATTAAACTTATATTATTCATCATCAACACTAAGTTTGGGACAAGCATAATATAAATAAATTGATAGTGTTAAAAATAAAAATCATAATCAAATAAAAATAACATGAGACAATCTTATTTTAAACTATCATATCAATGATTAAAATTAATTTATTTATAGCTTACTTTAAACTATTATCTCCATAAAATTAAAATTCTAAAATTAAAATTAATCGAATATTTAGAATTTTATTTAGTTAATTTTATTTTAAATCTAATAATTTATTTTTTACATTTGTACATTTTTTCGATTCCAATGTTTGAAATTTAATTTTAGTATTAAAAATATAACATTTTTACATGCACATCCATAAATTAAAAAATATATATGATAACCATAAATAAATTACTTACTAATTTGCAAATAGGTTAAATCAATTTCACTAATCTTTCTTACATCATTTTTTCCTATACCTCTTCTTCTATTTTCCTACACAATAACAATAAAATTAGTTCAAATTAACTATAATAATAATATGACTAATGAACCTAAATTCAATTAAATATCTACTTATTCTCCAAATATTAAAATATACATCCAAAAATTTTAAAAAATGTTTTTTTCTTATATTATAAAAAATTCTAATAAACCGAAAATTAAACAATAAAATGCACATATACTAACTAACTATATTTTCTCCAAATATTCAAACATCAAAAATTCAAACATCAACTTAAAAATTTTAAAAAATAATGAACTTAAATTAAACAATAAAATACAAATCTACTTAATATATTTTCTTCTCAAATCTCTTCAACCACCTATTTAACACAAAAAATTCAAACACCAACTTAAAAATTTAAACAAATCCAGAACTTAAAATAAACATCTGCTTACTATATTTTCTTCAAATCTTCCTTTCTTTACTCAATTTCTTCACAAATTTCCTTCTCTTCAATCACCTATTTAACACAAAAAATTCAAAAACTTTAACTTAAAAAATTAGAAATCATATTTTTTGTAATAACTACAAAAATATACATTAAAAATAAAACTAATCAAATAATATTAATAAATTAAAATAAAATACATATCTTACTCAAAATACAATTTTTTTTCTTCTAATATTCTTCTTCACTAATTTTTTTTCTCCACACTATCTATTATCTTCAACCCATATTTAACCCATAACACCATCTACACAATTAAATTCCAACCGCTCACACCACCTACCCAATTAAAGCCCACCATCCCACCATGCATCACCCATTTACGAGGCTTGCATGCAGACTGAAGTGCAGCCTTGAAGACGCCATGCATGGATGCCACGTGGACAAGGATAAATACCATACAACTATTCAAAGTTGGATTCTTCTGAACTGACCTTTTTTTTACACTAGTCAAAGTCGGACTCATATGAATTTGCCTTCATTTTTTGGGTAAACATTGTTCATAGTCGAATTCAGCTAAATTCGACTTTTCTGGTACTGTAGCAATTGCCATATTTTCGGAATTATTTTTCCTAGTAACATATTTTGAAAAAAAACTTAAAAAAGTATTTAAGTAAAAATTCTTCTCTTAAATATTGTTTTAAGTTTTTTTTCCAAAATATGGTACTACCTGAAATAATTTCGAAAATATGGCAATTGTTACAATACCAGAAAATTCGGATTCAAGTTTTATTTAAATATGTCTTCCCTTTATTTTAACTTTGGACTCAAATTTTGGTAATTGGTCAAATTCATCCTAAAAATCATCCAATGAACTTCCAATTAGTTTTTTGTTTTATTTGTCAACCCAAAATATCCAAAACCCGAATTCAGGATCCGGTTTACTAACCCAAAGAAATTCGGGTTGTTACTCATGGGTGGATGCACCATGGTGCATGTTGGGTCAAGTGACCCACCATTAGAAAATAGGATAAACTACTTTGGTAATCACCAAATTTTTAGGGTATTTTCACTTTGGTCACTGAAATCGAAAATTTTTCATTATAGTCACTAAACTTTTAATTTAAATTCATAATGGTCACTGTTGTAGTGTTGTTAACCCCGTTAAGAAATGTCGATGTGGCACGCTAAAGTCTTCTTCTAAAAAAGAACCCTAATTTTTCAAAGTTATAGCTATTACCAATGCCATAATTTTGATTAATAGAATTGTCGTCGATCAATACCAATGGTGAGAAAATTTTATTTTACCAAAACTTTAACATAGTTTAGTTTCAAGTTTATCTGATAGCTAACACAATTACATCTGTGTAAATAATTCTAATCTCTCAAACATATTTACATGAATTGGTTCTTCAATGTCAACATGTCGCTGACTATAAACCATGTTTGCTTGCAAAAGAACTAGCACTAATTAATACATTATTACAACATAGTAAATTGATTTTAAATTATTACACTGACTAGTGAACTACCAAATATAAATTTTTAAATCCGCCCATGTTGTTACAGTTCCACTCGGCCCAAAATTTAGAGGAAAAACTCGACCTCGACCCCATATTTCTTGAATCAATCTCAGATTTTTTCTTAGTTTCCAGCATCCAACCAAACAAACTGAAAAATAAATCAGCTAAAGCAATCGAAAAAATGATTAAGTTAAACCATAAAAAATCATTAAATCAAATAAAAACAAAATATATGGGATAAACAAACAAATGAAACATGTAAACCTTGAAAATATCATTTTTAAAATATATATATAACAAAAAAACTAGAACGAGAAATCAAATCCATAAACTTCAATGAATATTATAATTTTAACTTTATCATTGCTGTTCATCGGGTTTTGAAACACTCACAAAATCCACATAAAATTGTTGCAAAAATGGAGTGGGGGCGATTGTTAAAGACTACGGTAGCGAGGAACGAGAGAGACCTCTCAAGACCGAAGGGGAAAAAAGAAAGAGAATATGAAAAACAAAAATAACAATATGAAAAATGAAGAAAAAATAAGAAAGATTTAGTCGGGATGGGCACAGATCAGTTTAGTTTTTGGCTTATCCGAACCCGATTCAAAAACATATATCATAAACCCGAATTTGACTCAACCTCATCTTTTAAAAAACTCAACCCGAAAATTATATACTTAAACCTGAACCCGATCCGATGTATTTAAAAAAAGTTTAAAGACCTAATTGTAAAAAATAAATTTTAGGGACCTAATTGTAGAAAAAGTAAATTTAATAACCTAATTGTAATATATATATAATATATGGAAAAAGTATACTATTAGTCCCGGATCGGGTTTTTACCCTAAACCGAACCCAAAATCACTAATAATAAAAAGTCGACCCGAACTCTATTTTTTTACAAAAATCTGACCCAATCTGACCGGGTCAAATAAAATGCCTATTCCTATTTAGATAAGAATAGACAATGCATATGTCATGGCCCAAATATTTTGGTCTGAGACAGTCGCACGAGTATCCGATTGAGAGGTTCCATGCGGGACATCAGGCTTGCCAAGATCACCAAACTTGGCCCTAACACTTGGAGAATGCTAGAGAGCCCATCCACATTGATTATGTAGAAATGGCAGGAGACAACATATCAGAGGGGATATTGGAGGAATCTTGCCATATTCGATGTGGAGACCTATCCAAGGAAAGTTTCCTACTAATTGATGTAATTAGATAGGATTTTGACTATTCTTTCCTTAGATTTGGGGATCTTGTATTAATTGGGTTAATCTTGGCCATCTGTGTAAATTGATTTGGACCATTATTTGAGTGAGAGCTCAACTATAAATAGAGAGCTTCCTCACTCATTTGTAATTACTCCATTCCATTCATTCTCTCATTTGAGAAGAGTAATACAACTCTTGGCATTTACTCTAGTTTCTCTCTTGTCCCTTTCAGTTGTTCTTGTTCTTAATGCTCTTTGTTCTAGTTGCCTCTCGAGTGGCTAAGAGTAGCCACCTTAGTGCTTAACGTTTCTGCATCCATCGAAGTCTTGAGGGCTTGTCCGAGCCTTTGGCGAGAAGGAGTACTCGCAAGGCGTGGTTAACGCTGACTTAGGTGCGGGAATCGATCGATTAGCGTCAAATGTGTCTAAGGCCGCACGGTGGGCTAGGTTTTTCTGAGTCGAAACTATACCCACATGATAAGTGGTATCAGAGCGAGTTGAGGGGACTAGCGTTCAAGCCTACTTGGTGTTGCAGTCAAGCTAGGCGAGGATTTGCGCTCGATCTAGTCAGAGTGACCAAGCTAGTTCGTGGCAAAAAAGCGATCGAGATGGCAAAACAAGGAGATGGGGCTTCCCTACAAGAAGGCAAAGAGTGCCATGGTGGGAACCAAAAGAGAACATTGACGTGGACCCAGGTAAAAGATCATGTCTATGATTTGGGTAAGAAGACTAACTTTATTAAGTCTCAGATAGCAGACTTGTTTAAAGCTTCAACGTCATTGGAGAAAAGAGTTGCTAGACTTGATGAATCCGAACAGGGAGCCAATGAGACCCAGGGTGATTTCAAGTCCCGCCATAACAAAGTAGAGTCTATAGAGGACTGGTTCAAGGACGAGACGCGATGGATTCTCAATGAGTTGGAGATAGTCCGAGGGAGTAATGCTTGCGAAGCCAAGACGGAGGCTTTGCATATCGAGGTGAATGAGCTCAAAGAAGAGCTACTCAGTTACAAGGATGCAATAAGTGAATGGGGTGTGCTCAACACCTTCTCAGCGGGACTTAGACCAGGGGCGAAGCTTGCATTAGAGCAAGCCGATGCCAAGAAAGCATCAAGGGCCCCTGATGTGGATGAGTTGTTGTGAGCCTGCGGGAGACAAGCTAGCCAGCATGGAGAAGTCCAAGCCCACGACGGTAGACAGTGGGAGTGGTAAAGCTAAGTCCGTGCCAAAGAAGAAGGTGTACAAAAAATTGAAGTGCTACTTTTGCGGTGGTCCCTATGCCATAAGGGATTGTCCCAAGAAGAATTGCCTTGTTGCCCTCATCAAGATAGCAGATGAGCCAGAAGGAGGACTAGCGCGACTTGGCGTAATTGCAAGTGTCAATGAGCTAAGGGAGGGCCATGGTGCAACTATGAGTGCCAACGTAGTCAAGCCAAGGTCGAGACCTAGTGCGATAGCGAAGAACAAAGTTGTCAAGCCGAGAGTGAAAAGAAAGCAGCTAGAGTGCTACCAATGCAGGGGGCCTCACGAGTTGCGGGATTGCCTAGATCGAGCCAAGGGGTCCAAGATAAGGGACGAGGCCAAGAATAACAAGCCTGCGAGACTTGGTTTGATGGTACTGAATTTCGCCAAGGTAAACGAGCAGAATAGGTTAAGTTTGTCCAATAAGGCTACTAAGGAGCTTGCTGAAGATGTTCGGGGAAAGAACATTGCTTTAGAGACCACATTGGAGCGAGGGTCAAAGGTGTAGCTTTTTGAGGATGTTCTTGGGGATAAACATATTGTTTTTGATGCCACAATAAAGCTGACAGAAGAGCTTGCTGATGGTGTTGGTGGAATAAGCACACATTCGAGTACCATAACCATAAAAGGGTCAAAAGAAGCCAAGCCGAGGAGGGACATAGCAATCGAAGAGACACCATCTATGAGCAAGGTGGGAAAGAAGCGAAGGACTTCAAGTAAGAAGTGTCGTCGCAAAAAGAGTGCACCAAACTTCAAGTCAGAAGGGCGAATGCAGCAAGGGGCAACAGACCTTGGGCAAAAAGAGCCGATGCGTGCAAAGAACTTCAATGAAGAAGGTTCGATGCAAAAGGGGCCATACTTCAAGGAGAAAGAAGGGCTGACCTATTTTAGAGTAAATGCAACCGAGAGGAAGGTACATCTTGAACACAACTCTAGTGTTTTTGAGTTTGATTCATCATCTTTGATGAGTGTAGGAGAGAACTCATATGATGGTGATGTACCCGGAAACGTCTTAGCACATGACATCACTTGGCGGAAAGAGTCAAAGTGAGCAGTCTGTATGGAAAGACAACCCGGTCCGAGTTGAGCGCTCCTTATAGGGGGAGTCGTCCTTATAGGAGGACATTGTTGCCCGATTCTAAGTTGAGGGCAGGTCGAGACATCGAAAAGCCACCAAGACAATGTGAGGAATGGTGTAGATGATCGAAGAGTTATATGGCGGCAAGAGCTAAGGCAAGCAGTTTTATGGGGAACCACACCAAGTCGAGGCAACGAGTGGTAGCATCCAAGAGGGCCCTACCCAGGATCGTTCTAGTGGAGCGACTAGGGCATCGCTAAGTTTGGTGGGGGAGAATATCACAGAACAAATATTTTGGTCTGAGACAGTCGCGTGAGTATCCGACGGACAGGTTCCATGAGAGACATTGGGCATGCCAAGACCACCAGACTTGGCCCAAAACTTAGAGAATGCTAGAGAGCCCGTCCACATTGATTCGATAGAAATGGCAGGATACAACATATCAGAGGGGATATTGGAGGAATCTTGCCATATTCAATGTGGAGACCTATCCAAGGAAAGTTTCCTACTAATTGATGTAATTAGATAGGATTTTGACTATTCTTTCCTTAGATTAAAGGATCTTGTATTAATTAGGTTAATCTTGGCCATCCGTGTGAATCGATCTGGACCATTGATTGAGTGGGAGCTCAACTATAAATAGAGAGCTTCCTCACTCATTTGTAATCGCCCATTCCATTCATTCTCTTATGTAAGAAGAGTAATACAACTTTTGGCATTTACACTAGTTTCTCTCTTGTCCCTTTAGTTGTTCTTGTTCTTAAAGCTCTTTGTTCTAGTTACCTCTCGAGTGGCTAAGAGTAGCCACCTTTGTGCTTAGCGTTTCCGCATCCATCGAAGCCTTGAGGGCTTGCCTGAACCTTTGGCGAGCAGGAGTACTCACAAGGTGTGGTTAAGGTTGACTTAGGCGCGAGAATCGACCGATTAGCGTCAAAGGCGTCTAAGGCCGCACGGATCAGCTAGGGCTGAGCTCTAGCCCCGTGACACATACATGAGTGACTGAGTATTTTTTTACCAAATAATTTGTATCGATAACATTTCTGTAAATATCTCAAATGCCATCTTTGCAATTGTAATAGGGTCGGATGTTGATCATTCTGAACTCAATTCTGATCTAAATTTGTATTTTCTTTTTACACTACTTGACTCGAACTTGATATTTTTTTTTTGAATAATTTCTACCTAGGGGGAGGGAGAAGGGGAATTTTGTTCATACTAAGTCTTGAACCCACAACCTAAGGGAAAGAAAATATGCCAATGGAGAGTTTTAATCAACTTGATTCGAACCTGGTTTTTTAAAACAATATAACCTAAAATTAGATCAAATTAAAACTTGACAAGTATGGATCAAATGATCATCCCTACATGTATCTAGAGATATGGAAGGGTCGGGTAGCCCGACTCATTTGGACCCAGACTTGGGTTTAGATTATTAACTTGCAGGTCAGCACGACTAGGGATGTGAAATCGGGTAATCGTTCAAGTTTCAGGTTAGGTTATATCAGGTCAGATCAAATCAGATATGGGTTATGTCAGGTCAATTTAATGGTTCGACTCAGATCAGGTCGGGTTCGGGTCGACTCAGGTTAGATCAAATCAGATACGGGTTATGTCAGGTCAATTTCGATTAAAGTTCAAGTTGGGTCTTACCGTGTACAAATAGACTTCGGCATGGTAACTGTGGGTAAATTTTAGATAAAAATAAATTTTAGGGATTAATATGAACTAAAATATCCTTTAGGATGCTGAAATATTTTACAATTTAAAAATATATATATATAATTATGACTAAATTGAATTAAACTAAAATTTAAAAGTGAATATTAAGACTAAAATGAAAAAATTTAAACAAGTGAGGACCTAAAAAGTAATTAATCACTAAATAAAAAAATTAGGAGGCAAATGCCAAATTAGCAATTAATTATTGAATCAAATTTAAAAATATTCCATTTGAATTTTGGAGGGAAAAAACTTAAAAATTAGGGGGCTTAATTCCCTTCAAAATTTTGTCCTCCCCCACCAATTATTTTTTTTATGATTTTAATTAAAGTAAAACGGTGGGAGGGAAAGTTTCCCACCCGCGTAGGTTTTTAGGTTAGGATAAATTATTTTTTAGGCCTTCTAACTTTAGATGTTTTTCATTTAAGTCCCAAATTTTCACTTTTAAGTTTTAATTTAATTCAATTGAGTCCTAATTTAAATTAATTTAATTGAAATTCCACATTTAGTTTTAGAATTCTTTTAATTATGTCTGTGATTTATGCTTCTAAGTTTTAATTTAGCTCAATTAGATCATAAGTTTAATAAGTTAATTCAATTCGAACATTATTATTATACCATATAAATTTTGATTTAATATAAGTATACACAAATTTTTGATTTGGATGTAAATATGTAATTGTACACATGAAAGTTGAAACTTAGTTCAATTGTACACATGAAGGTTTGATTTAAATATTCAATCAAATTCAAATACATAAATTAGCAAGTTGAATCGGAATTAATCTCGTAAATCAATAATCCTGTACTAAACCATAAGCCATTAATAATAAACCCAAAACCATAAACCTTAAGGAATCGAAATTAATCTCATAAACCAATAACCATAAGCTAAATCATAAACCATTGATACTAAACCCTACACTTTAAGGAATCCAAATTAATCACATAAACCAATAACCCTAAACTAAACACTAAACAATAAATATTAAAGAATCAGAATTAATCTCATAAACCAATAACACTAAACTAAACCATAAATTGTTAATATTAAACCATAAATTATAAAGCTTAAGGAATTATGTTGACAACATTTAGATATTTAATAGAACTTTTATATATTTTTATATACTATAATTTATAAATATAAAAAAGTAAACATATTAATTTATTGATCATAGTTAATCATGTACCTTAAATTGTGAAGATGTATTTTGTCACACTATAATATAATAAATTTATAATCTCACAAATTCATCAATTGTAACTTATTAGTTATTACAAATCATATAAATACCAAGGTAGGTAAATATCAAATCAGTTCAATAACAAGTCAGGTCATTTACATGTTGAGTCAATTACAGATTAGGCTCATAACAAGTCGGGTTGATAATAGGTCGGGTAATATCAGTTATTTACCAGGTTAATCTCGAGTTCAAGTTCATATCAAGTCGGATGCAGGTCAGGATTGGTTATCACATTACCAGGTTGAATTCGGGTTCAGGTCGGGTGCAGGTCGGGTGCAGGTCCAAAAGTTACAGGTCCAACTCGGGTTCAGGTCAACACCAGTTCAGACTCGAATCGATTTCGGATCACCACCACCTCGGGTCACAAGCAGTTCTAACTCGAGTCGATTTCAGTCAGTTTTGCAGGTCGAGTCAGCTTTTTACATCCCTAAGCACGACCAAACATTTTTTTTGAAACTTGAATAGTAAATAATTAGTTTAAATCGTATATTCTATTTTTTTAGATGAAGAAATCGTATATTCTATTGAACTATAATTATAAAATTATTTTTTAATATTTGATTTTTAATAACTATAAAACCGAAATCCTAAATTCCTAACACTAACCCTAAAAAACTAAAGCCTAAATTTTAACCCTATACTCTAAGTTATACCTGATAACCTTAAATTATAAACTTTACAACCTAAACTCGTCAATTTTAAACTCTAAAATAAAATTCTAACACCTAAAACTAAAAAGCACGTATAAGCTAAAGTTTACGCAATCTATGTATTCAATTTTTTTTTCTTTTTGATAATGAATACGGATAATTTGAGCTTATCAGGTCAAACTTAGACCTAATTCTTGAATTTTATTTTAAAACTAGGTCTTAGCCTGATCTGACCCGATCCATCTTTATATATATATTAATAACATGCATAAAAAGAAAGGATAAACAACATTGATGGTCATTTATGTCTTAAGCATGTTTGATTTTAATCATTGATTTTAAAAAAATAGTTACATTTTGATAATATTATTTATGTTTTTATTATTGAATCGTTAACTTTTATTTATTTAATGACGTGATATGTTAACAAAAAAAATAATTTTTAGTTTGATCCTTACTTTTTTTAAAAAAAAATCACCTTGCTAAAACTCTTGCCCAAAAAAGTAATCTCCTCGTGTGGACCGATATTCTTCACTCATTCATCAACATGGACGGAGCCAATAGATTTAAGGTTAAAAATAAAATATAAATATTTGAAAGTGAGGGCAAATTTATAAATAAACTAATTCCTTTAAAATATAAATGTGAAAAAAAAAATCTTGGGCCCTCCCAACCCTCATGTTGCTTTACCCCTGTTCACCAAGCTGCTCCTCCTGCTCAGTTTCTTCCTTTTCAGGTCCCGTCTCTTTCTTTTTCTCTTCTCATTACATCGTTTCTAAACCTCAACATTTTAAAGATTCGACATCCTTCTTGAAAATCAGGGCCGGTCCAGACATTTTTGAGGCTATAGACCAATTATAAAAGTAAGCTTTTATTAAGTTATAATCTAAAAATATAATTTAGTCGCTATCATATAAAATGCACAACATAAAGCAATTTATAATAATAATAATAATAATAATAATAATACAAAAATTTGCTCTCAAATGTTTCATGTATTTTGTGAAATTGAAATTCTCTTGAGTTTTTCTCAAGCCTCAGTATCCCATCTTGTTGAACTGTTCAATGGAGCAGAGAACAAAAAGCTCTGCTAAACAATAGTCCAATAATAATGTGATTTATAACATTGATTCTTTTTATTGATTAAATGATGAAATGAGTGGTTTATATTGATTTGGTTATCTACACTAAATAATTATTTTTAGAAAAAAAGGCATTTTTATGTACATTGTACAATGTAAGCCGTTGTGTAGACACATCTATTTGGCCGCAGAAGGAAGAAGAGTAAAAAGAAACAGAGTAGTGCAAAAGATGGACGAGAAACCTGCCAAGATTTGGAAAAAGAAGAAGCTATTTTCTCCTCTATATGCCATTGCCAAGTCATTTTGTATCCATTTTGACGTGAAAAATGCATGGCGTAGGAATGCGATGATCGTGATTCTGTGAAGGAACCAATGCCATGGAGCTCATCACTCTCCAGTACTCTCCTTTTCTTCTCTTCTCATCTCCTCCATACATCCAATTCTCTTTATATTCTCTTTTGATTTGTTCAATCCCATTCCCTCCCCCTTCCGATGAGTTGCCGATCGAAACTTTCATCATATTGCACCACATCCTTATCATGATGTAAATCATCACTAGACATATAACTGTGGAGGTGAAAACAATGGCCACTATAATACAAATTACTGCAGTGCTTGACAGGACGTTGTTTTCACGACCCCCTGAGTCTGTGCACGATGTTAATGGTGGGCCGCATAGCTTGTCATTACCCGCGAAAGAAGTTGGTGGGAACCCTTTAAAGGGAGAAGGGAGTTGTCCTTGAAGATGATTATTTGACAGGTTTAGCATTACCAGGCTGGTTAGTTGTCCAAGTGAAGAAGGAACTTCTCCGACGAGTCGGTTGAAGGAGAGATTTAGTCTTTCCAACTTCGAAAGATCGCCCAGAGATGATGGAATCTCACCTGACAGATGATTTTTGCTCAGGTCCAGTATTACTTGTAGTTCGGTTAGACTACCTATCCCGGACGGTATCGAACCCGAGAGGGAGTTTTCGGAAAGTCTCAGCTCATACAGCTTCTTGCATTGCTGGATTGATGGAGAAATCGGACCGGAAAGATTGTTTCTTTGCAGGTTTAGGACATTGAGTGAAGTGAGTTCTCCAATCTGGTGTGGGATCTGACCAGAGAGATTGTTGGAGTGGAGAGAAAGCTTTAGTAGTCTCGAGCAGTTTCCGAGCTCGGCCGGAATATGTCCATGGAAATTATTGGAAGAAAGGTGAAGCTCTCCCAGGTCTTGTAGGCTCCCCATCCAACTAGGCATCCTGCCTGTGAATTGGTTATCGTTAAGTAGAAGGTGCTGAAGCTTTTGACAAGAAGAGAGTTGAGATGGCACTTCTCCTGTCAAATTGTTGAAGGACAAATCCAAAAAGTTCAGCTCCTTGAGTTGGCCTAATTCTGAAGGAATCCTGCCACTGAGTTGATTATTCGCCAGGCGGAGACGGTGAAGATTTATCGAAATGGCCAACTGAGAAGGAATGCTACCGGAGAAGCTGTTGTTGGTTAAATCCAATGCAGTCAAAGAATTTGAACCAGTCAGGGGAAGTATTGTACCACTGAACTTATTGTGAGAAAAGTTGATGATTTTGATGTTCCTGAGAGAGTAGAGTGAGTCAGGTAGAGGACCTTCGAACGAGTTGTTGTAGAGCGTAACAGTACTGAGTCGAGAAAGGAATCTGAAAGTTGCAGGCAAGACCCCTGATAGCTTATTATCAGCTAAAGCCAACTGCTGCAACCTCTTGCAGTAGCCCAAACTTGGTGGGATCGGACCCGACAAGTCATTCTGTCTTAACTGAAGCAAAACCAGATTTTTGAGCTTTCCAATAGTTTCAGGAATGGAACCGCTGAATTGGTTCCCGAAGAAATCGATAGCAGTTAAGCTTGTACAATTGGTTAACTCCAATGGTATGTTTCCAGACATGTGGTTATCATAGAGGTAGATAGTGCTCAGACTCTGCAGCTTGCCAATCTCCACCGGAATCGAGCCAGTGATCATGTTGTCAAACAGATAAAGATTCTCCAAGTTACTCATGTTTCCAATTTCTGGTGGAATGCTTCCACTGAAGCTGTTGTTATTAAGCAGTAGATCTGTCAGCTTCTGTAATTTGTCAATGGCGGGCGGTAACTGTCCTTGGAGATCGTTGTTCGAAAGATCCAGTTGTTGCAGTGAGGAACAGTTCAGTAGCTCCAATGGGAACCCTCCAGATAGCTTATTTTGTGCTAGAAACAGTTGTTGAAGACTCGAATTCTTAAGGCAAAAGTTACTCGGAATGCTACCCGTCAATGCGTTGTAGGAGAAAGCTACAACCTGAAGGTTCTGCAGATGGATATTAAGCAGGTTTATGGTTCCAGATAGATTGTTACTGGACAAGTCAATCTCCTGGAGCTGAACCAAATGGTTGAGCTCCCTTGGGATTTCTCCATTCAGCCTGTTTCCTAGCAAATTCAAGTACTGCAAATCGGATAGGCCACTTATCTCAGTCGGTATCGATCCTGAAAGGCTGTTATTGGCCAAGTTCAAAATTTGCAGCGATTTAAGCTTCCCGATCGATACAGGGATTTCCCCACCAAGCCTGTTGTTTGATGCTACAAAATTCTGCAGCCCTTCACAGTTACGAATCTGTGTCGGAATGAGGCCGCTGAAACTGTTGTGCTGCAAATCAAGAGATATCAGATTCTTCAAGTTA
The DNA here is from genome assembly GCA_019671005.1 of Hibiscus mutabilis. Taxonomy (NCBI): domain Eukaryota; kingdom Viridiplantae; phylum Streptophyta; class Magnoliopsida; order Malvales; family Malvaceae; genus Hibiscus; species Hibiscus mutabilis. Next base: position 58,104,694 of record CM033718.1, on the reverse strand, counting down.
CCAATCTCTGCAGGAACACTTCCATTTAATTGGCAATATCCAAGGCCCAACACTCTCAACTCAGTCAAGTTAGCAATACACGGTGGGATTAGACCAGCCAACATGTTATCTCCTATTCTGAGAACTTGCAACTTCCTCAAAAGGCCAATCTCCGGAGGAATTTCACCGGAGAGATTGTTCGAATATAGGAGCAGCGTTGTTAGATTCCGAAGCTGTCCGATCCGAGAGGGGATCGAACCATTGAGATAATTAAGAGACAAGTCGAGAGTTTGAAGAGAAACAAGGTTGCAGAGCTCCATGGGAATGGAACCAGACAAGCTTGAAGCAGACAGGTTCAAGGCAATGACAAAGGCTTCATCGTGTGAACACATGACGCCATTCCAGCTGCATATATGAGCACCGAGAGACCAGCTTTCAAGAACTCCCACAGAATCAACCAGCTTCGATTTAACTCTAAGAAGCCAATAGGCATCCGTTGAACCCGAATTGTCCCCGAAGTCGACCGCCAGAGTACAAGTAAAGACCATGAAGAAGAAGATAAAACAGGGCGTGGGAATGCTATCCATTTCCAAATGGTTCCAGCTCGGAAACTAAAGCATCAGATACCGCATGATTCCATGTTTAAAACAAAAACACCAGAAGAAGAAGAAGAGTTCAGTTGAGTCAAAGGTGTGACAATGGAAGATCAAAACAGGCTTAAAGCTTGGAGTTTAAATAGATATTTGAAGTAAGGGTGCTTAATTAGTGTGAACAGCTGAACAAATACTCCATTACCAAATCAATGGAATCTTAAACCATGTTTGGTTATAGGGAAAGGGTATTTGTATTCATAAATAATATGTCACGCATAAGAAGAGGCGGGACAATAATCTTAAATAAAAAAAATAAAAATTTTAAAATATATAAGCGATGAAGCTCCAGATATATCTCGTGAGAAGAGGTAAAAATATATAATACAGAAGGAGATAAGAAGATGGAGGAGTAAGTGGCGGTGGGGCTGTCCCCTATGCTATACTTTGTTGTCTGACTCAGATTGGAGAATGCTAATGCTATGGTAACTAAGACAGACAAAAACAGTATGTGTCTAGAGAAAAAATGGAACGGAATTTCAAACTCAGCTTTCAAAAAAGAGTTTGACTTTGGAAGAGCTTCAAATATTGTCAACTAAATTGGTATAAAACCATTCATGCTTGCTGGAATTATAGAGTCGTCCAAAGATGCATGAAAGGACCATATAAGATACAGGCGTGCGAGGTGAATGGACCGGTTGGCCCGCCGACTGATATCATTTCAGCCACTAAAACACGCATGTATGATGATATACATGTCATCATCACCATCATGTCTGCGGTGTGAATGGCTGGGATTAGGATTCAGTTGTTTGGATCATCTAAATTCTAAATGCAGGTTTTCGTCTACTCTGTACTATGTTTCTTAATGCGTTCTCTTTGTTGTTGGTGTTTAGCTCCTGTTTCCTGCTATGACTTTCCCCTCTTTATTTAGTAAAATACTTTGAAATATAAGCTTGTGTAAACTTTAATTTTAGGGTTTAAGAATTTAGGTTAGAGTTTAGGGTTATGGGTTTAGATTGTAGGGTGTAGAATTTAAGATTTATAGTTAGAGTTTAGGGTTTGGATAAGTGTCAGCTAAAGGGAAGCACCCTGAGCGACCGCTCAAAGCCCCAATCAGTCTAAGGCTCCTAAAATTTAATTATGTATATTTTTTTTTATTTTTTAATTTGCTAAATAAATTAATTAATTTAATGGTAAAAATTTAATTTTTTCCTAAATAAATAAATAAGTCTAACAATAAAATAATGTGTTTGAAATATTAAATTACTTGTTTAAAGTAATTAGATGAATAAAAATGATATGTCCTTTTTTGGTGACATGCCCATTTTTATATCCAACACTAAAAAATTAAATTCTAAGTCTTAACTCTAACTTCTAAATACTAAATACTAAACTCTGCACCCAATACCTTAAACCTTAATCCTAAATCATAACTTTAAACCGTAAGCTCTAAACCTAATTTTTTACTATTGGGGCACAAATATGGGCAGAGAATTTCTATTTGTAATGACATATGTTTTCGTTATATAAGGGTTCATTTTTAGTTTTTGCTCAGGGCCCTGAAAATCTCCGAGACGACTCTGATTTGAATTTAGGGTTTTATGGTTAAAAACTTAAGTTTTAATTTTCTTTTAATTTAAACATAAAGAGTTGTGTAATTTTTTTTTACTTATGTATTAAAATATAACTCTTAATGTATACTTATATACCCTCAAGATTTCGAAACCATTTTTCCATGACTATACGGTAAAAATTTTGTTGAATACAAAAATGACACGCAACAAATATACTATTTCGATATGATTTTAGTACGAAAGGAAATTCAAATTTTCGATAAAAATAATAAAGAAATTCAAAAAATTAAAAGAATGTTATAATTTTTCCCCCAAAGAATCAAAATATGAAAAGTGAAAAAGTATTTATTAAAAGTTTTCTTTAATTAATATAATATAAAAAGAAGGGATATGATCCGTTTATACAGTTTAATTTTTTTTAAATTTTACATATTTTTTAGATCGTTGCATAAGTAAAATAAATGATTGGATTAACAATAGGATATGTAAAGGGAAAATTTTACAACGTTCGACGAACACCGTTGACACCACTAACGTTGAGCACAATCAAACACTATTAAATTGATTAATAAAGATTAAACATCTCAAGGACTCGACATATAATTATAAATCTTATTTTAAATAAAATTTTAATTAAATTATTTTCCATATATATAATATTTTTAATCATTTTTAGAAATAATTGAATCAAATACAAACCTTAGTCAATTTAAAAAAATAAAATCTAAAACCATAAATCATAAACCTTAAGCCATTAACTATAAACCCTAAACTTAAATCCCAAAACCCTATACCCTATATGGGCGCCTGAGGAAGAAGGACATTATCAACCGGGAAAGGTTTCACGGTGGTGGCTTAAACACAGTTTAGCTCATCTCGATTCTTTTTTGAGGAGCCTTGGAACTTGCTTCATCACAAAGAGATCATCTGATAGTGTTTCATCTCTTCTCGAGGTTGTTAAATCCACCAGTGCTACTCAGCTCTTCTTCAATCACTTGTATGGTTAGTTCCCGTTTCTTTTTCCTTTTATTTTTCTGCGAAAGTAAATTATGATCATGTACTTGTGATTGATTGAACGATTGTTCTCTAATTTTGTGCTTTCAGTTTGATTTTAGCATCAATTTTTTAGGCTGATTGGTTTGAATATTTTTTTTGAGAAAGAATTTGGACAAATACTCCCCAAAGAAGATTATTTGGAAAAATATCATCATTTTGCCCGCGTAGGAAGGACTCGCGTCCTGCAGGACGCAATTTTCAGACACAGGTCGCATAGTATGCGACTTCAAACACAGGTAGATTATATTATCCATTAAAAATAAGAAAAATAAAAAGTTGCATTCGCTAGGACGCGACTTTTAGAAGATTATCAGACAAATCGGCGAAAATTTATCGACTTCTTGAAACGGCGAGATACAAGGAACTCGCGTTGCAAGGAACGCGACTTTTACAGCACGGAAAACGCGTTGCGCAGGACGCGACTTTTGTGTAAATTAAAATTAATTATATAGAGTAGATTAAATTAAATTAAATTAATTATAAAAAGAAGGGTGTTTTGATTAATGGAATAATTTTTAAAATTAATTATAGGATTCGAGTTTCATTAATTAAATTAATATTAATTAAGAAAAGATTATTTCGATTAATGGAATATTTTTTAAAAGTAATTATAGGATTCGAGTTCCATTAATTAAATTAATATAAATTAAAAAAAGGTATTCCAATTAATATGATATATGGTTAAAAGTAATTTGTTTTTTATTTGATTTGTAAGATAAATGGAATACAATCTCTTTTAAATTTAATTATAATAAATGAAATACAATCTCTTTGAAATTTAAATTTAATTTGTAAGATAAATGGAATGCAATCTCTTTGAAATTTAGATTTGATTTATAAGATAAATGGTTAAAAGAGTGTTCTAATTTAATATTAATTATAATGACAATATAAATTTTTATTTGAAATTTAATTGAACTCGCAACCTGTAGGGTGCGAGTTTTGCGTTAATAATTACAGAACGGCCGAAAATTTACAGAACGGTCGAAAATTTACTGACGGCGTTAGGGTTTCAAGAAACTCGCATTTTGCAGGGTGCGAATTCTATTCAATCCTTGCACCCCAACCAATGAGACTACCCCTATAAATTGGTCCCCCACCCCCTTCTTACCCCACCACAACACAATACACTCTCTCTCAAATCTTCTTTCTTTCAATTTTTCGTTTGATTTATCGAGTTTGATATAATGGCGAGTTTGATATAATGGCGAGATTGATAAGGTTGGATCACAAGCACGTGTTCGATTATCATCGGAGACACGTAAGTTTTATCTACTTTAATTTTGTTTATATTTTTATTTTATTATATATTCTAATTTTATGTACGTACGTGTTACATAATTTTTTATGTAGTTTAATTTATACTTGCGTGTGTTTAATTTTTTTAGGGAGGGGAGGAACGACGTCTGGAGGTGTCTTATAATCGGGTGCCGAATTTACCGAATCCATTGATCGAACCGTATTTGGAGGAGGCCGAATTTCTGCACGCATCCAAAATTATTGGAGGTGTGAAATTAGACGTTGATTTGATCAACGCTCTTTTGGAGAGGTGGAGGCCAGAGACACACACATCCCACCTTCCTTGCGGCGAGGTGACGATCATCCTACAAGACGTTTCGTATATCCTGGGTTTGCCTGTTGATGTAGAGGTGATCAGCGGTCCCGGTACTTTGGATTGGCATGCCTTATGTTTGGATTGGCTAGGGGTTGCGCCGCAGAGCTTTGATGGTGGAAAAGTGAAATTGAAGTGGCTTCAGGAAAATTTTACAAATTTACCCGCTGACAAGAATGAAGACATAAGGAAGGTAAAATAATTTTTTTTGAATATTATTGAAATAATTAAAATCTTTACATATGGTCGCGCTCATATTTTTTTGAATATTACTGAAAATGAAGTGGCTGGGGGAATTTTTTTTTGAATATATGTTTTCATGTTTTAGGAATATGTTCACGCTCATATTTTACTGATGATCGGTGGGGTATTGATGCTTGACAAATCCCGCAACAAAGTGCACGCGATCTGGTTGCGGCGTTTGGGGGATTTTGAAGATGATAGTAAACTGAGCTGAAGATTTGCAGTTCTGGCATGTCTGTTTAGGAAGCTGTGTAAGAACACCGATCCTGAGAAGTGTCAGATTGGAAGTTGTTTGACGTTGCTTCAGTCCTCGGCGTGGTGGAGAATGCCGTTTTTATACCACCAGCTTAGGCAGCCTACTCCATATGTTTTTTCGCTGGGCCGAAGGTAAGAAAACCATTTATTTTTTTAAATATAGAATTTTTATAATTAAAATTAGTTTTTTTAATAAATGTATTTTTGTATTATACGTCTTATTTTATAGGTGGATCGGTCCTCTAACCCATGTTGGTGTTGCTAGTGATCTAGACGTTATCAGACAGGATATTGAGAATGAATCCGCGGATAATCTTATAATAGTTTAGTTTTGGTGTATATATTTTTTAAATAATTTATTTAACTTTAATTATATATTGTACAATTTTTATGGACATCGTACGAGGATCCGGAAGTGAACGAGTGCATCCCAGAATTTTCGAACGAGATAAGGCTTTTTTGGACGGCCACTGTACCAATCGTTTGCTACTCTACATTTGAATGACACCCGATTGACCGCGTCTTACGGCAGTTCGGTTGTTTCCAACCTATTCTTGCGGTCCCTCCAAATCTAGACGAGTTGTACAAACTCACACGACAAGGGAAGCCCGAGGTAATATTGATATACTTACCGCATTCTTTTATTAATTCTAACGTAATTCATATCTAAAAATAATAATAAATTTTTATATTGTTAGATACGTTGATTGATCGGTGCACCACCAAAACTATATCGCTCACTGGAGGAACAAGGCGAATCCACGATGGCAACCCCAGCGTGAGTACCGTATGTTTGATACGATGGTCAGCCATGACTATGAGAAGTGGTTTTTGGCGAATGAGAATACATTTATTCTCACTCTAGAGGAGTGATCGTTCATCCACCAGCGTCAGCAATGCAATCGCCCACGGTCTCAGCGTACGAGGTGAGCATAGAACACATCTATTGGGGCATCATTATCAAATCGAAGTCGTGTTACTACCTCCGAAGTACTGCCACCATCATTATCAAATCTATTGGGGCATTCGATACAGTCATCGTTCCAGCCATGCTCGAGTCCGATCGAAGGTTTTTTCACACCTTCTGTGTCAGACCCCTATGGTCAGTTTGCGGCGATAATGAGTGAGGCCTCAAGCTATCGTCCACCGTACGTGCCCTTCATGCAGTTTCCACCAGCGGGGACCATTTTGGAATCAAGATTGTCCAAAAAATGTCGTCGTAGTCCCTTTTCTACCTTAACGGGCCCGGTGGAACGAGTGGTACTGCTAGAGTTGGAACCAGTGGTATTGCCGGTGATGATGATGATGATGATGACGACGACGATGACGATGAGGATGAACCGGTTGATGTTACTCACCCCTGACACAATCCTGATCGAACTCAGCATCCACCGCGTTGCGGTACCGGTGGACATATGCGTGATTAGTAGTTTATGGTGTGTTGCAAAAATTGAACTGTAATATTTATTTATTTAGTTATTAAATTATTATGTAGTAAGTACTAAGTGAGCTATTTTTTTAATTAGTATATATATTCTGCTATTTGTTACCGTTATTTTTTTCATATTTTAATTCATACTTGTAATTTTTTAATTAGTATATATATTTCTTATTTTTTTGTACCAGGTGGAAATCGTATTCTACAAAAAGCGAGTTCCTTGACACGTCAAGAATCTTTGCCAAAGTCGCATTCTGCAGAAAGCGACTTTCCTGACACGTCAAGAATCTTGGACAAACTCACAATCTACAAAACGCAACTTCTATGACACGTCCAGAATAGTGGTCAAATTCGCAATCTACAGAACGCGAGTTGAGGGCTATAAATAGCCCCAACAAGCCACGGTTCCAGATACTTCGCTCATGTTGTAGCTATTAATAATAACAAATCGTGTACCCGAAAAATATTTTCGCACAGAAATTTCTCGGGTATTGTGATTTGTTGCTATTCGTAGTTGCATGATGCAAAAGATAGTTTTGGTAGGTAAGGAATTGTGGTGCGATGTGTGTACCATGTTTGTGATCAAGATGAACGACAAATCACAATATCCGAAAAATGTGTGGTCTTCTTAAAGTGCTCGCAATCCTTTTAGGATTCACTCGCGGTGCGTGTTACTTATTTTTACACCGTCATCGTGGAGGCTAGGTGAAGACCATCGCATGTAACCGTGGTCAAAGCTCCTACCATGTCCGCTAATGATGAAAGTGGGTATAAAATGGAGAGTAATAAGATAAACCTCAAAACCCACGACTTTATTCACTGATGAAGAGTGGACATCTGTAGGGGGTACATTGACCGGTTACAGTGTTGCTGACCCTGACCCAATAATGTATAAGATGTAATCTTTGGTCGGGGCCATCTTTGGTCATTAGAACTGCAGATATGATGCAACCCAGACTTGACAGCTGATAATGCATAGCAATTGTTATCATGTCTAGGGTCACTTGGTGGACTACTCGGCCTGGCAGTTACGGATCACCTCAAATACAAGTTGAGGATCTTGTATGCAGTTTTGTTTGGTTCTAAACTTGTTGGACTACTTGGCCCAGGAAGTTGAGGATCGCCTCAAATACCGGTCTAGGCTTGAAGAAGAGAATTGAGTGTTTGTAGAATGTCTGCAAAACAAGATGGATGGTTCGTGTATAGACTTTTAAGATTTGATGAAAAGTATGTAACGTAAGTAAGCAATGTAATTCGAACAGAAACAGAATATTTGATGAAAAGTGTGTAACGTAAGTAAGCAATTTAGTATATATTTTGTTTCTGCATACTCAAATTCAATTTCAATATTGAAGCATTTAAGTTTAAAAAAAGGAAGTTCTTTTTTAAAAAAATTAAATCAAACGAAGTAATTGAAAATGCGGTTGGTAGGACGTGAGTTCAGGATTTATGATGTGTTGAGAAACACTTTGATGGTCACTTTGATGGTCATGGTCCTATAAGTACCCCCTCCTCACTTTGTCAATTAATCGTTCCTTAAAATTTTCTTTCGCTATATATTCTTCGTACTCAATTTCCTACTAATCCGTTCTACAATGGCTGAGAATGTAGATGATTTCCCATGTATTGGGAGACAGTCATGCGATGTTGTTGTCGATTACGATGGTGAATTAGAAGTTGGAATGATATTCGTGACAAAGAACCTAGTGAAGGGTGCAATTAAGCATTACAACATACAACGTTTAGTTCTGTCGAAAGTGCAGAGAACGAATGTGAACAACCATATTGAAGAATGTGTCCACAAGGACTACGGATGTAACTGGAAGATTCGTGTATAACGAATCAAGAGGCAAAACAATGTGTGGCGCATCGAAAGATATGACGGACCTCAAACATGTTAGTTATTGCAATGATTTGGATGTTTTGTACATTTTTATAATAAAGTAGAATGTTAACAATTGCATAATTAATTGGATATTCCGTTCATGGTCGGTACGTTTGCAACCTTATAAATAGGTACTATTATTTTTCTGAGGGAGACAGAATTAATACATTAACGAAACATGGTACACGATAGTTAATTAAAATAACTACACCAACTTTAAATTACTAAAGCCTAGTTAAAATGAATGGATGAGGAATCTGATTTTGTGTTTTTGTATTTTGTACTTATATCAGATGTTAAGTTTAGTTCCTCTATTATTTTTTCTTTCTCCTGCCGCCTCCTATAATTCCGCATTGACAATGCATCAACATCTTTATCTTGGAAATTAGGGGTAGTTGATGGCCTTGTTGATGAACTGGAGCTCTTATCAAATTGTACAGTGAGCTCGATGTTTGTAAACCCCACACGTTTGTATGCCCAAAACATCTTGCGCATATCCCTCTCATTCGATAGTGTTAGCATGTAATATTCTTCTGGGTCGGGCTCAACGACTGGGACTTTGACATGCAAGGCCAAAATTTTTTAGTCTGTTGACTCTCTGACCCGTGTTAAAATCAAGTCAAATAGCGCATCTGTTATGATTTTTTTGTTGAAAGATGTGTAGGCATAAGTTCCACGAAGGAAAATCGTAGCAGAAAATCGGGTCATACTTTGTATTTTAATTATTGGGAAAACAAATTTGAGAATAACGTAACAAGTTGATGAAGTTGTTCTCTGTATTTTGTAAGCCGAAGAAACGAATTTGGGAATTGCGTAATTTATGAAGTTGGCTTTCTATAAAAGCTTGAGGGAGGAAGTCGCGTTCTACAAAATATGAGTTTGGCCAGCTTTGAAGGACATCGTGTTGTGTACAACGCGAGTTAGCCTGACAGGTCAGGAATCCTGCATTGCTGGCTGAAGTCACGTTTTGTAGAACGCGGGTTCCTTCAAAGCTGGCCAAACTCGCATTGTGTAGAACACAACTCCCTCGAAACTTGGTTGACAAGTCGCGTCAAGTTACATCCGATAAATAGGTACATGAAATGGAGAAATAACACAATTTCAAAGCACTTTGTCTACGAACAAGAAACACCGCTTCTTAATTTCAGCAATGGTAAAAGGAGTGGCACTTGTAGTATACTACGATGGTGAGATGATCCCTATTGCGGAACTTGGTGTCATATTCCAGTCCCCCAACAATGTTACCATACAGATTCCGATGAGAGTAACGTATGAAAGGCTTAAGAGAACGATAACGAGGAATGTTCCACATGCTTTCGGAACAAAATTACAACAATTGAGGTATCGACTACCTTCATCGTTAAATCTGTTGTATTTAGAAACAACGATTCTCTTTATGATAAACAGATCCATTTTGAAAGTTCGTTATTATGGGTAGTTCCTACAAAGGACCAGACTAATGACGTATACAATACTTGAATTCTCGATGATGTTCGAGATGACAGAGATGTGCAAATGATGCTGGAGACCCATATCGGTTGTTGTATGGGATGACCCATAGAGCTCTTCGTAACATTTTCTGGATGAAACGTTGGAAGGGAGACTGCGGTGCCAAATTGGCTTCGTACAAATCTTGACTTCGACCCAAATGCTAATAGTCCAACATCAAGTATGCGACAAGGCTTCAACTTATTAAGTACAGGCAATGATGAGGCTGCACCGTCTTCTACCTCCAAGCCAAGGCATTCTTGCGCAACCAGTTTCGAGTTAGACCTCAACATGCCGCCAACACAGCACTCAACATACAATCCATACAGTGTGGGTGTAGGAGTGTCAGCATCTACGCTGTCAGCCTACCACGAAGAGTTTAACCCATTCGATTTTTCATCAGTCGGTTGGCACTCAACTTATATCCCCAGTGGGGCAAACATAGATGATATCTCATGTGGAAGACACTCAATATATATCCCTGGTGTAGGGCCGTCATCATCTACGGGGCCGTCTAACAATGAACAATTCTACCAGTTTGATGAATTTTTTTTCACGATGCCACTCAACTTATATCCCTAATGATGCAAACACATATGATTTCTCATCGATGGGAAGACATTCATGCGCTGCTGATGTGGACCTAGATATTGGACATAGGCCTCGTCAGCAGTCTCCTCATCAGGTGGCAGCTGCAGAACCTGGCAGGGTACATGTTGCCGATGAATCAAAACTATTCAGTTTTGAAGGGGATATTCATGATAAGGAACCATTTGTAGAGCCTGGGCCTGAAGGTGACGAGATTGGTTAATTTCTTGAAAAACCACCAGACCTTTACGAGCTCGTCAATGTGGAGGATGATGCAGGCACTACTTCAGAGAATAATGCAGACACTGTTTCGGAGGATGATGCGAAGGAGGAACTTGTAAAAGTTACTGCCCCACGCAGTTCTACGGGCGTAGCATATTACGATCCACCATCCCACTTCACAACAGTGGATATAGAAGGATTTTACGCTACAAAATTTCTAGAATACCCACAGTTGGAGATGTTCGACGAACGGAATGATGGTAAACTCAGACATGGAATGGTCTTCATGACTAAAAAATTGGTGGAGGCTGCGATCAAGCACTACAATATACGCAACTCAGTTACGTGCACAATGGGGAAAACTAAAGCATACAAATACATCGTTGAATGCCCTCACAAGAATGAAGGATGTAATTGGAGGGTTCGTGTATCATGTTTGAAAATGACGCACAACCTCTGGAAGATAACGAGATACGAAGGACCTCACACATGCTCCGTGGCAAGCCTGAGTCAAGATCATCCTAACTTGGATGTGCACGTGCTTGCTGATCATATCCTCCCACTCGTTAAAGCAAATCTACGCGTATCTGTACCGGCATGTATAGCTTCGATTAAAGATCATTTCACATACATGGTAAAAAATGATAAGGCATGGTTTGCAAGATATGGTGTCATCCAAAAACTATATGGGAAGTGGGAGGAATCATACAGCAAGCTGCGAACGTGGCTGAATGTTATGTAGAAATACAACCCATGAACAGTTGTGCAACTTGAGACAAAGCCAAGATACTACAATGATCGGGTCGTAGCTGGGGAGTGCCAATTTTTCTGCCTCTTCTGGATATTCCCGCAATGCGTTAAGGCTTTCCGACACTACAAGCCGATGCTACAGATCGATGGCACATTCTTGTATGGCGAATACACCTAAATCCTCCTACTAGCAGTTGCAGAAGACGGTAATAGAAAATGCATTCCTGTAGCATTCACAATAGTTGAAAAGGAAGATATCCCTTCATGGACGTTTTTTCTCACCAACCTGCACACGCATATCCTCCGCCGAGTTCTTCGCCCAAGAGAAGACGAGATATGCATTACTTCAAATAGAGGCGTAGAGATATGGGGATCAATAGAACGTTTGGGCCAGTCTTGGCAACCTCCGTATATTTATCACCGGTACTAGAAATATAAGAATGATGATAAGCGTATAATGGTTATTCGCATGAGTAGGCCTTTCACTCTCAAAATTATTAATTAATATACCTTTTACTATTATTTCTCGTTAACTATTCCATCTTTTATTGAATAGGCAACGCACACCGAGTAGAGAAGGTTCAGGAGCTGCTGGAAGAGTTGAGAGATAGAAATTTAGCTGGATATAAATATCCCGAGTGAGAAATGGTTGCAATTTTACGATGGGGGTCGTCGATATGGTCACATGACAACCAACTTGGCTGAGGCAATCAATTCGTCTCTGAAGGGAACACGTCATTTACCTATCACATCCATTGTCAAGGCAACATATTATTGACTCGCTACACTTTTTGCAAACCTCGAAAAACAAGCAACGAATTGGATGACAGGTGGCCACACATTCCATCCAGATCTCCAACAAAAATTTCAAATATATCGTGTGTATACAAACGCGATGGGTGCAGTATGCTTCTCTGGTCACAAACATCGCTTTACGGTTACTGAATTTTCCCGGCCGCTGCAAGGAATATCACAGAACAATTATGTTGTTAATCTAGAACTGAAAAGATGCAACTACGGCGTTTTCCAAACATTCAAGTACCCGTGTGCACACGTCTTTGCTGCATGTGCATCCTTTCATTTCGACGCAATAAAAATCTTTGATCCTTTATACTGACTTGAAAATGTATTCAAGGTATACCGATATGAGTTTCCTTCAATCATAAATGAACTTGATCGTGAAGTGGTTGCCAATGAACATAAGATACGGTAAGATGAATCCCTACAATGCAAGAAAAAAGGTCGCCCGAGCTCAACTAGGATTCATTGCGCCGAGGATATGGTTCCTCGAGAACGGACCGGACAACCTAGGCTGTGCAGTAATTGTAGGAACCTTGGACACGACATCAGAAAATGTCCTCATAGGACCCGTCCTCGAGTGAACTAATTGTACTTCTAAATGTATTGTTTTATTCCTAAGTGCCACAATAAGATGCCTTATATGCTCCGATTGTTATTCCTAGTTACCAAAATATCAGAATTAAATGAACACAATAATCTCTAGCTATGAACATATATTATTAAGTAAATTTTTTTAATAATTCTTAAGTTCCTTCGTTCTCATATTTCCACTAATAATCTAACCATTGTAAGCATGTGTTCCTATTCTACGACGTGAAAGTTAAATAAATTGAAAAAAATATACCCCAACATACTACAAAATCGACTCAAACTATACTACAACTCATGTTCCCATGTTTCTTAAGGCTTTTCAACATGGTTAGATAGTGTTTTTAACGATATTTTTGCAGCCTTTAAGATGCCTTATACACTCTAATTTTTGAATCACTATCAGCATGTGTCCCCGTACTACAACGTGAAAGTTGAATAACAAGAAAAAAATATCCCCCAACATACAACAAAATCGACTCCAATTGACTACAACTCATGTTTACAAGTTTTTCAAGGCTTTTGAACATGCCTAGATAGCATTTTTAACGCGATTTTTACATCCATTAGAGTGCCTTATACACTCCGTTTTTTGAACTATTGTAAGCATGTGCTATCGTACTACGATGTGAATGTTAATTAACACGGAGAAACAACCCGCAACGTAGCACAATATCGACTAAGACATGACTACCAACCCAAGTTTCCATGTTCTTCATGCAAAGAAACATGGTAATATAGCGTTTTTAACTCAATTTCTACGGTCTTTACAATGTTTTATACACGTCGATTTCCATACTATTTTCAAGAGATATATCAGTACTACGCTGTAAAAGTATATACCTACGAAAAATAATTCCCCAACACTATAAAAAATCAGCATAAACATGTTGATCGAACCTTGTTTTAAGAACAGAATCACGCAAAAGTCGCGTCCTGGGCAACGCATTTTCCGTGCTGAAAGAGTTGCTTTCCTTGCAACGCGAGTTCCTTGTATCTCGCCGTTTCGAGAAGCCGATAAATTTTCGTCGATTCGTCTGATTATCTCGCAAAAGTCGCATTAGGATGCGACTTTTATTTATTTATTTTTCCTTTTTAATGGATAGTATAATCCATATGTGCTTGAAGTCGCGTACTGGGCGACGCGTGTTTGAAAATCGCGTCCTGCAGGACGCGAGTCCTTCCTACGTGGGCAGAATGAGGGTATTTTTTTAAATAATCTTCTTTAGAGGGTATTTGTCCAATTTTTCCCCAAAAAAGAATATTCAAACCAATTAGCCCATGTTCTATTTAAGCATCAAATTTTAAAGAAATCTAAAACAAGCTTGCAAGTTTCTTTATTTGTAATAAAAAGAAGAAAAAGGTTTATGTTTAATATTTTTAAAAGGAAATTTACTGCTATTTTTTTAGTTTGCAGATCCTATATCTCTAGTTAGAGATCATCGAGCAAAGGAAGTATTGACATCCCATGGTGTAACAGTGAGATCTTTCAATGCTGATTTATTTTATGAACCTCGGGATGTAACTGATGATTTATTTTTTTGGTTTACGAACATTGAGTTTAGGTCATATGATTTATGATTTACAGTTTAGGGTTTTGAGTTTAGGATTTTTTATTTTTTAGATTGGTTAAAGTTGATATTTGATCTAATTATTTAAAAAATTAAAAATATAATATATATGGAAAATAATTTAATTGAAATTTTATTTTAAATAATTTATAATTATATGCCGAGTCCTTGAGATATTTAATTTTTATTAACTAATTTAATGGTGTTCATCAATGTTCAGCATTAGTTGTGTTCAACAGTATTCGTTGAGCGTGGTAGACTCATCCTATGTGAAGATTTCCACTTGGGAAATAAATGTAAGGAATTAATCTCAATCATCCATTTCATTCATCCAACGATTCAAAAAACGTGTAAAACTCATTGTTTTACATTGTGTGTAAGTAAATCCTAACCCAAAAGATTTAAGAACGTTATAAAAATTTTAGAAATTTGAAAAATAAAATAAAATCTTATTTTTTAATTAATATAATATAAAATATTCATTTTTATGTTTTTAGAATTTTAAATAATTTACATAATATCCAGAAATTACAAGAATAACATTTTCTATTTTTAAAATTTTAAATAATTTTTATAAATAACAAAAGAATCGTACTGTAAAATTTTAAAAATAATACTTTTATTTTTTATTTTATAGCATTTTGAATTTTATATTATTTTATAATTTATATACTAGTCAAACGGGTCAATGTGTTTGGTGAGAAACTTTTTTCTCAATTTGGGTTTAAAAAATAATTATTCGATACACATGTGATAGAAATAAAAAAAATTGTACAAGCGTCTTAATTTTAGGGTTTAGAGATTAGGAGTTTAGGTTTAGTTGTTTAGAATTATGGATTGTGGTTAGAATTTAGGGTTTGATATTAGGTGATATTGGTTGAATATTCCCTTTTAGGAAAAAACTTGGAAAAATACCCCCCATTTGGAAATTATTTGGAAAAATACCCCTCATTCGGTACACGTAGAATGACTCGCGTTCCAGAAGGAGCGAATTAAAGACTCGCGATACGCGGGACGCGAGTTGCTTGTGATGTGGCATGTCTTATCCGGTGGCTTCTTTTAAATATTTAGTAAAAAGAACTCGCGCCTAATAGGACGCGAGTTCAACGAGATTATCAGATGAAACGTCGAGAATTTATCGCAGTAAATACGAACGACTAAAAAATAAATAACCGCGTTGAAAATACAAGGAACTTGCGCTTCACGAAACGCATGCTATTGGGTAATTACTGAATCCGCGTTCTACAGGATGCGAGTTTTCTTAATTACTCACATCTGAACCGGTGCGAGTTCTACTATAAATTGACCCCTACTCCACCTCTTTATTCATACAAAAAATTCTCTCTCAATTCCCTCTCTAGTAAATTTTTCGTGAAAATATCTCGAGTTTGAAGTAATGGCGGGGCTGATAAGGTTGGATGAGAAACACGTTTTCGATTATTGGCAGAGAAATGTAAGTTTTATTTATTTATTTTAAATTAGTATTTTCAGTTTTTATTTTGTTATACTTTATTTAAAAAATTGTATGGTAGTTTCAAATTGAAATTAATTTGTGGTTGTTTATTATTTTTAGGATGAGATGAAACGTTGTCTGGAGGTTTTTTTACAATCGGATGACTAAAGGACCCGACCCTCGTCTAGAAGATTATATCTCAAGGGTTAAATTTCTACATGTATCGAAAATCATTGGAGGTGCAAAATTGGATGTTGATTTGATTAACGCGCTTGTAGAGAGGTGGAGGCCGGAGACAAACACATTCCACCTGCCGTGCGGTGAGACGACTATAACCTTGGAGGATGTGTCACATATTCTCGGTTTGCCGGTTGATAGAGAGGCTATTACCAGTCATAGTAGTGGTGACTAGTGTGGCCTGTGTTTTGAGTTGCTAAGGGCTGTGCCAGATAGGATGAATGGTGGCTCTGTGTTTCTGAGGTGGCTGCGAGAAAATTATAGCCATTTACCGGATGACGTGAACGAAGAAGTGAAGATGATAAAGAATATTATTTTTTAATATTAATGAAATAATTAAATTTCATATGTTAATCTACTTTTCCTATTGTAGGCATATGGTCACGCTCATATTCTACAAATAATCGACGGGATATTGATGTCCGACAAATCTCGCAATAAAGTACACATGTTGTGGTTGCGGCATTTGCGAGATTTGATGATGTCGGTAGATTTAGTCGGGGACCAGCGGTACTGGCATTTCTCTTTAGGGAGATAAGCAAGACCACCAATCCAGAGAAGCACGACATTGGAGGTTGTCTTTTGTTGCTGCAGTCTTGGGCATGGTTTAGAATGCCGTTTTTACGCCCTGAACTGAACTTGTCGAGTTCATATATTTTTCCACTATGCCGGAGGTAAGCAAAAAAAGTAAATATATAGTTTTAAAAAAAGTAAATATTTTTTAATAGTCATTTTTTTTAATATTACAGTTATGTTTGTTTTTATGTAGGTAGAGCGGTAATTTAAGTCATGTTGGTCTGGGAAAAGGTTTAAAGGCTATCAAATAGGATATGAGAATGACTACGAGAATTAGGTAAATATTTGGAGTTTGAATTTAATATTGAATTTGATGTATTTATTTAAAATAAAGTTTACTACTTTTAGTTATAATTGTATATTGTACAGTTTTTATGGACACTATACTTGGATCCGAGTATCCACGAATGCCTACCAGAATTTTCTGACAATACGAAGATTGCTTAGACGGCAAAGGTGCCACTCATCTTCTACGCTACAGTTGAGTGGCATCTGAGCGATTGCATCTTATGGTAGTTTGGTTGTATCCAAAGAATCCCGGAGAACCCTCCAAATTTTGACGAATTACATAGGCTCACTAGACAAGGGAAGCTTGATGTAAAATAATTTTAATTGGTTTAATGTTTTGTCGATTTGAATTTAGTTTATATTTATAAAGAAAAATAAAAAATTTGATATTGTGTGGTAGGTGGATTGGTCGGTGAGGCACATAGAGTGGATTGCTCAGTAGAGGAAAAAGAATCTTCCGTGACGACAGCCCATTCGTGACTACGTAATGTTTGATACGATGGTCAGCCACGATTACTTTGCATAGTACTTGATGAATGGGAAGCCAAATCTTTTGACTTCAGAGGAGCAAGCGGTCATCATTAAGTGTGTACAACGCAACTGCCCTCGGACTGAACGTACGAGGGGAGCACGTACGACTTCTGGCACTGCTTCGTCATCGAGGAGAAGAAATGCTTCTACCTCCTCAGCACAGGCACCATCACAGGCCACCCAATCGATCCAACCACAAGCTTTTACCCAGTCGATGCACTCATCATTTCATCCGCCGACGAGTCCAGCAAAAGGTTTTTTCACACCTGTTGAGGGAAACCCTTACGATTCATTTTCGGCCCTGATGAGTGGGACACCAAGTGTTCCTACAGTTTTCGTACCTTTGTATCCGATTCAACTGTTGGCAACCGATTTTGGGCCTGAGATTGTTCAGCAAACACCGTCGCAGTCTTTGCTCTTTACAAGTGGGCCAAGTGGAGCGAGTGATACTGTTGGAGATAGAACCGGGAATGAGGACGATGATAAGCAGCAATTTGAGCCCCTTCATCGTTGACGCAATCCCGATCGACCTCGACGTCCACCAGATTATGGAACCGGTGAACATAGGCATCAGTAGTTATATTTTCCCCTTTATTTAATAATTTTAGTTGTACATTGTTTTTATTTTCAAATGAAATATTTCTTTTAGTTTATAATTTTTTTGAGTATTAAATATTTCATATTTATTTTTTCTGAACGATTTTGCGAAATAGTTCTACCAATCGCATTGATAACAAACACGAGCGGGTAATGAAAGCGTTATTCTTTTTATCTCAGTATTTAAATTTTAAAAATGCGAACTACACTCACGTCCTGCAAAACGCGAATTTGCCTGTGCCTGACACATCAGAAATGACATGTTATAAGTAAATCGTGTCCTGAAGAACGCGAGTTCAAAATTCCTGTCGTGTTAGGGGAACTCGCGGTTGGTAAGACGCGAGTTCGCTCTCTAAAATTCAGCCCAAACTCGATGTCGTATGTAGTGGACGTTTCGATTATATTGTAGCTACTAATGGCAATAGACCACGTATCTAGGAAATTTTTTTGTAAAGAGATTTCCTGGATATTGTGACTTGTTGGTATATGTAGTTGCATTTATATGATGAGTACATGGTATTGGTGGGATACCAATTATGCTGAGATGTGTGTTGTATTTTTTTGTTCAAGATGAACGACAAATCACAATATCCAGAAACATGTGGTCTTCTTAAAGTGCCGATATACTTTTTAACCTTTTGTTCGAGGGTGTTAATAACTTATTTTTACGCCTGCATCATTGAGGGTAGGTGAGTACCACCGTACGGAACCGTAGTCAAAGCCCCTACCATTGAAGATGACGATGGAAGTGGGTTAGAAATGGTGGCCTCCTTAGGGACCTCAAAATCCTTGACTAATGGGTATGTGTTAGGGATACAATTGATCGGTTACAATGTCACCAACCTCGTCCCGGTGTTGTACAAGATGCCATATTTGGTCGAGGTCTTGATGCCAAACAAATCCCGCAACAAAATGCATTTGATGTGGTCGGGGTCAAGACTGTAGATATAAAATGACAGGTATCATGAAATTCATGAAGCTTTACGTGTAATCGAATTTGGTGGGTTACAGAATTTGGTGGGGTATCGGTTACATTTTATATCACGGGTTACATCTTTTGGTGGGTTATCGGTTTCAAGAAATATGTGTTTAATGTTGTTGTTTGTAAGGATATTATATAAGTTCATGTTGAAATGTAAGTTTTATTTTGTAATGCAAGTAAGCATCTTTTTTATTTTGTTAATCGAAATGTTAGTTCTTCTAGTGATTTTGTTAATCGGGGGATGTATAAAAAATAGATTAACGAAATGTGATACACGATATTAAATTGGAATAACTACACTGATTTTAAATTACTAAGCCTAGTTAAAATGAATGGATGAAGAATCTGATTCGGTGTCCTCGTAGTCTGTACTTATGTCAGATGTTAAGTTTAGTTCCTCTATTTTCTTTCTTCTGGCTTTTCCTATAATAGCTACGTTGACAACGCGTCTTCGTCTTCAAAATAGGGGTAGTTAATGCCCTAGTAGATGAACTGGAGCCCTCATCAAATTGTACAGTAAGCTCGGTGTTTGTACACCCGACACGTTTGTATGAACGAAACATTCTGCGTATATCTCTCTCATTCAATAGCGTTAGCATGTAATATTCTTCTGGGCTGGGCCTAGCGACTGGTACTTTGACATGCAAGGCAGAAATTTTTTGGTTTATTGACTGGCTGACCTATGTTGAAATCAAGTCAAATAGAGCATATTTTATAATTTTTTTGTTGAAAGATGTGTAGGTGTAAGTTCCATAGAAGAAAACGGTAGCAGAAAATTAGGCCATACTTTGTATTTTGTAAGCGACGAAAACGAAATTTGGAATAATGTTACACGTTGATGATGTTGTCTTCTTTATATTTGATAAAAATTGGGCGAACTCGTGGTTGGCTAGACTCGAGTTCACCTGTCATGTTAGGAATCCTGCAAAGCTGGTAGAATTCGCGTTCTACGAAATAAGTGTTCCTGCAAATCTAACCCAACTCGCGTTCATCTAAACGCGAGTTCGCCTGACATGTCAGCCCTCTATGTTACATGTCGCTCACACGTCACATCAAGTTACCTCCTATAAATAGGTATATGAAATGTATTGTGACACATATTCAAAGCACTTCGTCTGCGAAGAAGAAATACTTCTTGTTATTTTCAACAATGAAAAAAAGACTGGATGCTCTAGTATACTACGATGGTGATATGATCCCTGATGTCAAAATTGGTGTCATATTCTAGTCCCCCAACAATGTTACGATACAGATTTTGAGGGGAGTAAAGTATGAAAAGCTGAAGCGAGCGCTAACGGAGAATGATTCATATGCTTTCAAGAGGGAATTACAGTCACTAAGGTATCGACTACCTTCGTCGTTAGATTTGTTGTATTTCACAATATTCGATGTTTGGGACGACGAATATGTCCAAATGATGCTTGATACCCATAACGACTATTCTATGGGATGACCCATAGAGCTCTTCGTAATATTTTCTAAACGAAACATCGGAGGGCAGACTGTGGGGCAAATTGGCTTAGAGCAAATCTTGACTTTGACCCAAATGCTCATAGTCCAACATCAAGTTTGCGACAAGGCTTCAACTTACTAAGTACGGGTAATGACAAGGCTTAATTGCCTTCTGCCTCCATGCCAAGGTATTCTTACACAGCCAGGTTCGACTTAGACCTGAACATGTCACCAACACAACATTCAACGTATAATCCATACAATGATGGTGTAGGAGCGTCATCATCTACGAGGCCATCCTACCGTGAAGAGATTAACCTATTTGATTTTTTCTCATTCAGGCGGAACTTAACTTATATCCCTAGTAAGGCAAACATAGATCATTACTCAGAAGGACAACACTCAACTTATATCATGGGTGTAGGGCCTTCATCATCTACGGGGCCATCATACCATGAAGAATTTTACCAGTTCGATAATTTCTATTCCGGGCGGCACTTAACTTATATCCCCAATGATGCAAACGCATATAATTTCTCATCGATGAGGAGACATTCATGCCCTGCTGATGTAGACCTAGATATTAGACATATGCCTCGTCAGCAGTCTCCTGATCTATTACGACCACAAAACCTAGCAAGGTACATGCTGGTGAATCAGAACTATACCATTTTGAAGAGAATAATTCTAATAAGGAACCGCTCAAGAAGCCTGGGCCCGAAGGTGACGAGATGGGTTTATTTCCTGAAGAGCCAGGTGACCTTGACAAGCCCGTAAATGTGGAAGATGATGCAGGCACTACTTCAGAGGATGATGCGAAGGAAGAACCTGTGGAAGTTGCTGCCCTACACAGTTCTACTAGACTATGCAACCACTTAGGATATTACGATTCACCATCCCACTTCATAAAAATAGATATGGAAGGATTCTACGCTACAAAATTTCCAAAATTCTCACAGTTGGAGATGTTCAACGAACGGAATGATGGTGAACTCAAAAGTGGAATGGTCTTCAAGACTAAAAAACTTGCGAAGGCTGTGATCAAGCATTACAACATATGCAACTCAGTTACGTCTATAGTGAGGAAAACTAAAGCAAACAAATACATCAGTGAATGCCCTTACAAGTACAATGGATGTAAATAGAGGGTTTGTATACCACGTTTGAAGATGATGAACAACATGTGGAAGATAACGAGATACGACGGACCTCATACATACTTCGTGGCAAGCCTGAGTCAAGATCATCCTAACTTGGATGTGCACATGCTTACTGATCATATCCTCCCACTCGTGAAAGCAAATCTACATGTATCTGTGCTAGTATGTATAACTTCAATTAAATCTCAATTCACGTACATGATTAAATATGATAAGGCATGGTTTGCAAGATATCGTGCCGTCCAACAACTGTATGGGCAGTGGGAGAAATCGTATAGCGAGCTATGAACGTGGCTGAAGGTGATGCAAAAATACAACTCAAGAACGATTGTGCAACTAGAGACAAAGCCAAGATACTACAATAATTGGGTCGTAACTGGGGAGTGCCAATTTTTCTGCCTTTTCTGGACATTCTCGCAATGCATTAAGGCTTTCTGCCACTACAAGCCATGCTGTAGATCGACGGCACATTCTTGTATGGCAGATACACCCAAATCCTTCTACTAGTATTTGCACAAGATGGTAATAGAAAATGCATTCATATAGTGTTTGCAATCGTTGAGAAGGAAGATATCTCTTCGTGGACGTTTTTCTCACCAACTTGTGCACGCATGTCTTACGCCAGGTTTCGCGGTCAAGAGAATACAGGATATATATTATTTTAGACAGAGACGCAAGGATATAGGGATCAATCCAATGTTTTGGCCAGTCTTGGGAACCTCTGTATATTCATCATCGGTATTGTCTACGACTCATTGCTGCCAATTACTACCAGAGATATAAGAATGATGATGAGCGTATAATGGTTCTTCGCATGGGTACGCCTTTCACTCTTAAAATTATTAACTAATATAGCTTTTACTATTATTTCTCGTTAACTATTCTGTCTTTTATTGAACAGGCAACGCAGACCGAGAAGATCAGGTTCAAGAGCTGCTAGAAGAGTTGAGAGATAGAAATTTAGCTGGATATAACTATCTTGTTGATATCCCGAGGGATAAATGGTTGCGATGTTATGATGGGGTTCATCGATATGGTCATATGAAAGCAAACTTGGTTGAGGCGATCAATTCGTCTCTGAAGGGAATGTGTCATTTACCTATCACATCTATTGTCAAGGCGACATAATATCGACTCGCTACACTTTTTGCAAACCTCGAAAAACAAGCAACGAATTGGATGGCAGATGGCCACATATTTCATCCAGATCTCCAACAAAAAAATTCAAATATACCGTGTGCATGCAAAAGCGATGGGAGCGACATGCTTCTCTCGTCACGAACATCGCTTTATGGTTACTGAATTTTCCCGACCGCTTGAAGGAATATCGCATAACAATTACTTTGTTAATTTAGAAGAGAAAAGATGTTATTTCTCGTAACTGGGGAGTGCCAATTTTTCTGCTTTTTCTGGACATTCTCGTAATGCATTAAGGCTTTCCGCCACTACAAGCCGTGCTGTAGATCGACGGCACATTCTTGTATGGCAGATACACCCAAATCCTTCTACTAGTATTAGCACAAGATGGTAATAGAAAATGCATTCATATAGTGTTTGCAATCGTTGAGAAGGAAGATATCCCTTCATGGGCGTTTTTTCTCACCAATTTGTGCACGCATGTCTTACGCCAGGTTCCGCGGTCAAGAGAATGCGGGATATATATTAATTTAGACAGAGGCGCAATGATATGGGGATCAATCCAACGTTTTGGCCAATCTTGGGAACCTCCGTATATTCATCATTGGTATTGTTTACGACA
The DNA here is from genome assembly GCA_019671005.1 of Hibiscus mutabilis. NCBI lineage: Eukaryota > Viridiplantae > Streptophyta > Magnoliopsida > Malvales > Malvaceae > Hibiscus > Hibiscus mutabilis. The sequence goes on along the minus strand of CM033718.1, from coordinate 58,081,016 downwards.
CATTGCTGCCAATTACTACCAGAGATATAAGAATGATGATGAGCGTATAATGATTCTTCGCATGGGTACGCCTTTCACTCTTAAAATTATTAACTAATATAGCTTTTACTATTATTTCTCGTTAACTATTCTGTCTTTTATTGAACAAGAAACGCAGACCGAGAAGATCAGGTTCAAGAGCTGCTAGAAGAGTTGAGAGATAGAAATTTAGCTGGATATAACTATCTTGTTGATATCCCGAGGGATAAATGGTTGTGATGTTATGATGGGGTTCATTGATATGGTCATATAAAAACAAACTTGGTTGAGGCGATCAATTCGTCTCTGAAGGGAATACGTCATTTACCTATCACATCTATTGTCAAGGCAACATATTATCGACTCGCTACACTTTTTGCAAACCTCGAAAAACAAGCAACGAATTGGATGGCAGATGGCCACATATTTCATCCAGATCTTCAACAAAAAATTCAAATATACCGTGCGCTTGCAAAAGCGATGGGAGCGACATGCTTCTCTCGTCACGAACATCACTTTAAGGTTACTGAATTTTCCCGACCGCTTGAAGGAATATCGCAGAACAATTACTTTGTTAATTTAGAAGAGAAAAGATGCGATTGAGATGTCTTCCAGATATTCAAGAACCTGTGTGCGCTCGTCTTTGTTGCATGTGCATCCGTTCATTTCGATGCAATGACACTCGTTGATCCTGTAGACCGACTTGAAAACGTATTCAAGGTATACTAATTTGAGTTTCCTCCAATTGGAAATGAATATGATCGTGATGTGGCTAACGATAAACCTAAGATACGGACCGAAAAACCTAAGCTGTGCAGCAATTGTAGGAACCCTGGACACAACATCAGAAAATGTCCTTATAGGACCCGCCTTTGATTCAACTAATTGTACCTCTAAGTGTATTGATTTATTCCTAATTATCATAAACAACCTTCCAAGCTACGCTTCCTTGTTTTCATAACATTTTTAACGCGATTTCTATAGCCTTTACGCTCTGATTTCTAAACCATTGTAAACATGTGTTCCCGTACTATGACGTGAAAGTTAAATAACAAGAAAAATATCCCCCAACATACTACAAAATCGAATCAAACTTGACTACAACCCATGTTCCCATGTTTTTCAAGGCTTTTGAACGTGGCTAGATAGCATTTTTAGCACAATTTCTATAGCCTTTAGGATGCCTTAAACGCTCCGATTTCTAAACCATTGTAAGCATGTGTTCCCGTACTACGACGTGAAAGTTAGTTAACAAGGAAAAATAACCCGCAACTTACCACAATATTGACTAAAACATGACTACCGACCCATATTTCCACATTCTTCATGCAAAGAAACATGGCAATATAGTGTTTTTAACGCCCTATAGCTTTTACAACGCATTATACACGTCGATTTTCATACCATTTTCAAGAGATGTATCAGCAGTATGCTGTAAAAATACAAACCTACGAAAATTTATTCCCCAACACCATGCAAATTTACCTTAAATATGCCTATCGAGCCCTGTTTAAACAACTGCAACACACAAAACTCGCGTCCTGTGGGCCGCTAGTTCAGTTTGAAAAAATCTTGTCGATTCGTTTGAAAATAGCGCCGATTCGTTTGGAAATCACACTGAACTCGTGTCTTGTGGGCCACGAGTTCGTTTTATTTCTTAAAATATTCGAATAATGTATAATATAATCTACATCAGATGGAACTTGATTTGTACGGAAAGCGAGTTCGAAAAACGCGTTTGACAAAACGCGAGTAGTACCTACGTGGGCCGAAATGGGATATTTTTCCAAATCTTGTTTTTTTTGGGGGGGGGTTCCAAATAAATTCCCAAAAGGGAATATTTGGTCAATATTGTCTTGAGATTGGAATATAGGGTTTATAGGTTAAGACTTAAATCTCTAACTGTATTACTCTAAAATCTAAACCCTAACCTTTAAACCCTAAATCATGACCTTAAACCTTAAAATTGAGGCGTTTGTGAAAACTTTTTGTTTCCACCCCATGCGCAAGTGATAATAATCCAAAAAAGGTAATAGATGAAAATATCACATTGTATAAAATAAATTTTACACAACTATATGTATATATATATAAATCTCAAATACCAAGTAAACAATTTCTATAGCGAGTGGTTAAAATTCTTAGTTAACATCATTTCCTATCTTTTAGGTTGTGAGTTCAAAACTCATCATGATTAAATACTCCCCCTAGGTAGACATTATTTAAAAAAATCACAAATTTCAAACCCTAAAAGCCAACCTATAATCCTAAACTTTGAATATAACAAATGACATTTAAATAGACAATTGTATAAAATAAATTTCACATAGCTGCGTATATCAATTAATTTTCATTTTATAATATGAGTGTTTTTTTATGAAATTGCTTATTATAAAATAAAGAAAAACATTAAACCATAGCCAGTAACGTTGATTAAGGTGATAAGTACAGGTAAACTTAAGAAATCAGTCAACACCAAAGCCACCTAAATTATCCCTACTTAAAATACAAGTAAACAAACAGAAGAGAATAACAACCCTAAAGAATTTTAGGGTAGAGACAAGCTTGGTTGCTCATAATTGAAAGAAACCAGAGATGGGGTTTCCTTATAATATTAAAACTGAAAGAGAATTACATTCAAAGGATTCCAAAAGCGATTCTGCCGAAGAAGAAACAAACGGAACACGACAACAACAGTTAACCAACCGAAGCCAGAGTTGTGCTGGCTTCTAGTTTCTAGCTTTAGGTTCGTCTCACTTGGCTTAGTTTTTGCAGTGTTCAAAGCACACGCAACCGACATGTACGTGTACCATTTTGCTTGGTTTCAAGGAAATAATGCATGAGGCGTTGAGTGAAATGCTGAAGCTGCAATTCAAACAATGCTTAGTAGAATAAGTCTCATTTGCAATTCCTATGAACACATCATATTCAGATAATAGAGGCCACTCAGCAGCAATGACAAAGTTGGTTTTGACAAGGCAGCAAGATTTATTTTTTTTGGTCTAAAAAAATGGGCTTATCATGGAATTTCTTTGACCTTCAATTCAATTAGTTAACTGGGATTGTGAACCTAATCTCAGCATCTTCGCAATGGTTTACTTTAGGTGTGGAATGTTGTTGACGTGTGCTACCTAATCTGGAGGTTTATAAAGAATATCCCGATGGGTGTTTTAAGTTATTAACTCCTTGAGATCTACTAGGCAGCATCAATGATTTGGGGGAAGTACACCCAAGGGAGAAGGTAGTCGAGTAGTTACAAATAATTTTGGAACATAAAAATCAGTGGTTGAAAGATGAGAATTCATCTCTTATTTTGTGATAAATTAGATGATAATACATGTCACTATTTTATTGAGATAGTCAGATACCTTAAAATTTTGATGAGGAGTGAAAGAAGTTTTTTCAACCTTAAAATTTTGACTCAATAGTAACGATTTATTATTCTTAAAAATTGAGTGACTATTTGAGTAGTTTATCCAATAAAATGTGTAATATTAAAATTCAGTATGAAATAACTTAATAAACATGTAACTACTATATATACGCACAATAGCCATGTTTGACAATTAGCAGATAGTTAATAGCAGATTACATTAGTTGATAGCTTATAGCTAATTGCATTAGTTGATTTGACTAACGGATCGTATTAGCTGATTGTATACAAGTGTTTGGTAAAATTAACCGATAGCTTATAGATATTTGATTATTTAAACAAGTAAAATAACATATAAGGACATGATTATATGCGATATGTGTTTGAATAGTTTATTAGTTATCAATATTTTTATCAAAAAAGTTATCAATATTTTGTATCTATTAATATTAATTAGATTATGAAAAATAATTTTTTAATATAACATTACTAAGAATATTTAAAGGATCTATATATTAATTTATTATTTAAATAATTATTTTAATACAATTTAATTAATTATAAATTTAAATACAAATATAAATGGGTGAGAATAAAAAAAGAAATGAAAAATTAGTTTACAAATGTTAAAATGTAAATATGTGGGGTGAAGAATTAAAATAGAAAATGTTAAATTTAGGTTATTTGGAGCAGGGGTGCTTATCGAGTGAGTCGGTTGCGAGTTGAGTAGTGCTCGACTCGTGCTCGTTAAAAAATTTCGTTTCTCGACTCGTTACTCGTTAAGATCGATAAAATTTTGCTCGACTCGTGCTCGTTAAAAAATCTCCTTGCTCGACTCAACTCGTTGCTCATTAAGCTCGGCAATTTTTTCCTTGTTTTTTTAAATATATGTAAAATCTAGTGATACTATTAGAGCTTAATATAAACATAGAAATTCAGGAAAAATGTGAGGTCTAAGGAGAAAAATAAACAAACCTGTCATGACCGAGTTAGAGATGAAGTCGATATTCAAGTGTGAGACTCTTTTTAGTTTCTCAACAATCTTCGATGAATAACAAATGAGAGAATACCTTAGAAATTTCGAGGTTTTAACTTTCAATCATATTTTTTTATATGTGAAGTGGAAACCGAATACTTTCCCCTTTTATACTTTTATACATAAAATAATAAAAAAAGATAAATGAAAGACTTTAATAAAAAAGGAAAGACTCATTATTATAATTTAATTTCTTATTAATATAAATTAATTTTTTAATTATCAGGAAATACAAAATGTTTTGGAAATTTGAAACCAAAATTTTATGAGTAAATTACCTAGCAATTCACTTAACTTTTCTAGAGTTTTCACTTGATATTTAAACTACTTGAAACATAATTTTTTAAGGTAACCACCAAAAAATCATAAAAGACTATAAAAAATAACAAGCTGCTTACGAACATATCGAGTCAAGTTGGGTCTTGCTTGACTTGACTAGCTAAGATCTCGAGTCGAGCTCGATTTCGAGTCGAGTCAACTCGAGTCGAGCATTAACCGAGTTTTGACCGAGTCGAGCTCGAGTTGTTTGCGAGCTGCTCAACTCAATAAGCACCTCTAATTTGAAAATTCTTAACAATTGTTAAGGGTCAATATAAAACTTATTTTTTTTAAAAAAAATAGAGGTTTCATCTCAATCTCCTATTAACAACATTTTAAAAATTAGAGGCTTCACCTCAATCTATTATTACAATCCGCTATTTCACAAAACATCAAAGTTAGTAGATTTGATCGGTCAAACCTCTAATTTTAACTCAAACCTCTAATTTTAGCTCAAATCGTTGTTTACCAAACGCGACCAATATAAAACTTAAAAATTTTATACATTTTTTAGATTGTTAGATGAATTAAATTTAATGGCTAAGATTAAAAGTTTTAAATGAGAGGTAATTCATTTTTTTCATAAAAATCTCCTAATTTTTTCCATTAATCTCAAAATATATTTTAACTCATCACTAAACTTCTCTGATTCAATGAAGAACAAGGCTCAAACAAATGTGGCAAAGGTTCCGCAGTATACAAACTGTGACCATACCAAATTACAGTTTGAAACTACAAATGAAATAAACCACCACATTTGAGCACCTTCGATCATGTTTTCTATAGGGGTCCCATCTCTTGGCCCTTCAGGATTATTTGCTCTATTATTATTTTGGGGCCCAACTGGGTGGTACTCGTAATGTAAACTGTGCCTCTGCCTTTCGCATGTATTTCTTGATTGAGACTATGGTTGATATAGTAAAGAAGATACACGGTATAATTTTCTGAGAAAATCTACATGATTCGAAGGCAAGCCAAATAAACCAACCTTGTAAAAAAATACAGAAACCCTATCCTATCCAATTCAAATTAATAAATCAGATATTTAAAATTATAAAAATATAGAAATAATAAAAAATTCATATGTAATATATTATAAATTCGAAGGCTTGATTACTTCTCCAAATCATAAGGTCCAGCCGATACATTAAAGCAATTGGATATGAAACCCAAAATATGAGTTTCCAAACCCAAATCAATATTTTTAATTCCCAAAAGCCTAAATACATGGTTATAAGACCCCCAATATTCCCAAGCCCATTAATTTAGAAACCCAAATCAATATTTTAATTCCCAAAAGCCTAAATAGTAAGTACATGATCTAAAACAACCCTGTAATTTCTATTTTTAATGCGCAGTATAAAATCGAATTAGTAATTATGCATAATGTGATCATATTATCTCCCAAAAGCCTAAATACATGATCTAAACTATTTCAGTAATTATGCATAATGTGACCATATATCATCCAATATTCAAAATGAAAATAAAAATTCTAACTTTGTGTGTAATTGTTATAAAAGTTAGACACGTTATAGTATTGTGTAATTGGAAAAATATACGATGCACCGGCGGTGGAAACATTTTGTTTTCATAAGCGCCTTAATTTTAGGGGTTATAGATTTAGTATAAGGTTTATAGTTTAGAGGTTTATGTTTAGGGGTTTAGAATTTAGAGTTTGTGGTTAGAATTTAGGGTTTAGAGGTTAGGATTTAGGTTTTAGGGTAATATGGTAGGGATTTAGGTTTTTGCCTATAACCCCTAAATTCTAACCCTAAATTCTAAATTCAAATCACAATCCCTAAATTCTAAACACATAAACCTAAACCCCTAAACTATAAACTCTAAACTGAATCTATAACCCCTAAAATTAGGGCTCTCATGAAAACAAAATATTTATACCGCCAATGCATGGTATAATTAGCCTTGTGTAATTACGTAAAATGTTACGAAAGTTGCAAAAAAAAAAAACATTGTAAAAAATTCCGTAATTACTCATAACGTCATCCCATGTCAAAAAACATCTTTTAACTTTGTGCGTAATTACTAGAGTCGTAAATGAGAAGAAATAAATCGCGAGTTATCGAGTCGAACTCGATTAAAGCTCCGTTAAAGCTCGACTCGATTGAACTCGCCTTGAGTTTTTAATGAGCCGAGACGAGCTACTCAGTACCGACTTGAAAAGCTCGTGAGATACTCAAAATATTATATATTATGTTACATTGATTAATTAGGATTTAATTTTAGGTTTGGGCTAATTTAGAGTTTAGAGCCTAGTTTGAGATTTAGGGTTAGGTTAGGTTAACAATAGCTTATAGGTTTTTGGTAATAAGGGTAAGAAAATTAGGGTTTAGTTCGAGCTCCATCTTTTGTTTTCGAGCTCGATTCGAGTTTGATAACTTTGAGCTTGCAAGCTTTCTAGTCGAGTTCAAGCTTCAACCGAGTTTGAGTTCGAGCTTGATAATTTTAAGCTCGCGAGCTTTTGAGCCGAGTCGAGTTTTGCCATGAGCATTTCAAGTTCGAGTCAAACTTAACGATACTCTAGCTCTACTCGGCTCGTTTACACCCCTAGTAATTACTAAAAAAGTTAGACAAATTACAAAATTTATTAGTCTTTTTAAAAAGGCTTAAAAGTCAAATTGGCCCTCAACCAAAAATCAAAAAATTAATTAAGCCCTTATGAAAAATTTCACCCAATTTATCCTTCAAAATTCAAATTGCTCCTAATTTAGCCCTTCCGTTACGTTGATCGTGTTGACCGTCATGCCCTCTAACGGTCAAAGATATAAGGACACGTGGTACGCTCTGAACGTGCCACATCATCAAAACCAATTTTTAAAAAAATCTACAAAATTCTAAAAAAATTATAAAAATTGTAAAAATTAATAATATAAAAATATTAAATTAATTTACTTTTTTCTTATTTTCCTTTAATTTTTTATAAAAACATAAAATAATAATTTTTTTCTAAAAAAACCCCAAAGTATCATTTCTTTAAAAAAACCTCATAAATCCCTAAATCAAGCATTGGAACCGATTCAAAAATTAGGGATTTTGAAATTTTTAAGGATTTTAGGGTTTTGGGAATGTAGGATTAGGATTTGGGAATGTAGGATAGCAAATTTAAACTGATTTGAGGATTTGTAAATGTAGGGTTAGAGTTTTGGGTTAGGGATTTGAATTTTGGGCATTTTGAAAAATTTTAAAATTTTGGGTTTTATAATTAAAAATATATTTTTAAAAACTATACAATTTTTAAATATTATTTCATTAAATATATATATATATATATTTAATAATTATTACAATTATTTTTATATTTTTTGATTTTATGTAAAAAAATATTTTTTTATAATTTTATGCATACTTTTAATTCTTTAAACATCTTAATATTTTTTAGATTTTTCTTGAATTTTAAATAATTTTTTATTATTTTAATTGTTTTTTCCATATTTTTAAATATTTTCTGAATTTTAAATATATTATTTTATATTTTTAAAATTTTAAATGATATTTACGTGTTTAATGACGTGACACGTTCAGAGTGTGCTACGTGTCACCATCATAATAATTACTTTTGAGTTAACGATCAACTTAATGGAAGGACTAAATTGATTATAATTTAAATTTTTGATGGCTCAATTGAGTGATTTTTTTATAAAGGCTTAATTAATTTTTTTATTTTTCGTTAAGGGCAAATGTGACCTTTAAGCTTTTTAAAAACGGATTATTACTTAAAATTTTATATAATTATAGAAAAGGTTAAAAAATATACCCCTCTTCATTATTACATAAAACATCACTTCTTTTAGAACTTTTTTAGCACTTACCGTAGAAGGCGTACCACCTGGTTTTAATTTAGATAATTGGTGCAAAATCTACGGTGAGAAGCAAAGTCATCGTTATTTGGTGTCGATTTTGCCGAATGTTGTCATCTGATAGAGGGAGGGAGGGAGAGTATGAAATAGAAAGAAAAGAGAAATATAAGGGCCAAAGCAAGAAAAGGGAAAAAAAATAAAAATTGTATATTTGTATGGAGAAGACGGTATAGGATGAAAAGCAGAATTAAATGTCCATAAATGAGGGAAATAGACCAAATTGAATGAAAGGACAATTTCAGCGTTCAAAAAGAAGAAACAGTATGAACTTTCTCCAAAACTAAAAAACTGCATAATATATGTAAAAAAAACGTGTTAGCACATATGACAACACACATGTATAAACATCGTCTTCAACCATTCAATAAATTTATGTTTAAAAGACTATACTTAAAGACTTGGAAAAACAGTATCTAAATAATATGATATTTGTTTGTGCTAACATGTATCTTCAATACATTCTATGCGTTTTCTTCTTTTAGAGAAAGTTCATATTGTTTTTCCTTTCCATTCAATTAGGTTATGTTTCATTTTTTACGCTGAAGTCCTCCTTTTTATACAATTTAGTCCAAATTTGGGATAATTAAATGAATATTCCCTTTTTGGAAATTATCCAAAAAAATAACTCCATTGATTATGTAGAAAAATGCCCCTTCAGTTCACGTAGGTTAAACTCGTGTTTAGCCAAAAGCGATTTTTCAAACTCGCGTTTAGCTAAAAGCGAATTCCGTATTGAGTGGGTAGATAAAACAAATTAATTTATCAAGTTTTATTTTACACAGAACTCACTTTTAGTTATTGCACTTGGCTAAACGCGAGTTTAGCCTACGTGGATCAAAGGAAGTATTTTTCTATATAATCAATATAGGGGTTGTTTTTCTAAATAATTCCCCCAAAAAATATTTATTTAATTTTGCCTCCAATTTCCTTCCCATCTAGTTTCATCCACCACCCCTCTTTTTGATATTTACCATCAAAGTTGTTGGTAGCTGCCAACGACATCCTCTCTCTCCCCCTCCCTCCATCCCTCCATTACACAACGATTTTGACTAAACTCGTAGTCACCTATCAACAACGCCCCTATTCTCTCCCTCCAATCCCTCCATCACATGATAACTTTAGACAAAATCGACATCAGATGACGACGACTTTATTCATGATCGTAGATTTTACACCAGTTTCTTAAATAAAAAATCGAATCGTACCATTTCCTAAAGGTAAGGAGATCCTCCTTTTCCTATCTTTTTGTACTAGCCATGAATGTTCTCTCTCGGTTACTGGACTTGCCTGCCTCTAAAAAAGTTTTCCAGTTTCACAGTGTAAAAGGATAGGACTAACTCATTTAAGCTTTGCGGATGACCTCCTGATCTTTTGCAAAGGCATATTGGATTCGGTTGTGGGTGCGAAATGTGTACTGGAAAAGTTTTATATGCTATCTGGCCTGAAGCTTAATGAAACAAAGAGTGAATTTTTTGCTTTAGGTGTTTCTAGTGCACTGTTGGAGGAGATTCAGTAATTTTCTAGTTTTAAGCTCTCTCATCTCCCTGTTAGGTACCTAGGAGTACCTCTTGTTACTAAAAAACTAATTGAAAAAGTGATAGGCTCGATGCACTCTAACCGATTGTTCTAAGAGGGTTGAATTTGCTTCCCGAATAAATTGGCTAAAATCGAAAAATATTGGACAATATTACACGATGATTTTAGAGTGGTTCGACTACCCAACCGAGTCTACATCCATTGTCTTATCACACCACTAAAAATTTTCCAATTCATTACTATGAATTCTTCCTTTTGAGGTCAAAGGCCTAATCCCTAAACTAATCCCATAATCCAAACACTCAACTTGACACATTTACCCTTAAACCCCGAACCTCAACACCTAAATCTTACGATCACTAATAATTAAAGTGCAAGCATAATCCCCTAACCCCTAAACTAATCTTATAACCCCAAACACTCAACTTGACACATTTACACCTAAACCCCAAACCTCAACCCCTAAATCTTACAATCACTAATAATTAAAATACAAAACTAATCCCCTAATCATTAAACTAATCCCATAACCCCAAACACTAATAATTATAATTTAATACATTGACGCCATTTTTCATCCTTTCTAAAATAAATTGGGCCTTCTAAAGCCTGTCAAGCATTTTAATTATTAAATAATTTTATGAAGGAAGATCTAATTAAAAAAAACCCTAAAGGTCTAAGGAAACTAAACTAAAATTGGGACTAAAATGAATCAAACTAAAACTAAAGAATAAAAAAGGACTTAAGTGTAAAGCTCCTAAACAAGTAATGGCCTAATCCACTAATAACCCCTTAAAAAAATAGACGGGCAAAATTCCCTCCATTTGTTACAGCAATTGTCAATTGTTTTTTTTAAATATGGGCAGGCTACGGGCGGATTAATTTAAAAAATGGGCAAGCAAGTTTTTACTTTTTAGGGATTAGAATAAAATACAAAAAAGGAATAGAGTTCAATTTGGATTTTAAATTAAATTTTAGGGACTAGAATAAATTGTCAAAAATATAAATAAATATGAGGCTATTTTGACTAAAAATTAAATTGTAGGGACTAGAATAAACAAAAATATTTTTAGACTAAATTACCAAAAATAAAAATTCCACTAATTTCCTCCAAAATTTTGGGTGGCTTATTCATCTAATTCCCTCCAAAATTTTGGGTGGCTTTTATCCCTCCAAAAATTTTAGATTAAAAGTAAATTAATCTCAAACCTAAAAAATAGGTGGCTTATTTCCCTCCAAAATTTTGTCTTTTCTCTTTTTTTTTACCAATTTTCATTTTTCTTTTTCTACCAATTATTTTAGTTTAATTCAATTGAGTCCCAACTTAGATTAATTTAATTGAAATTCCACATTTAGTTTTAGAATTCTTTTAATTATGTCCGTAATTTATGCTTATAGATTTTAGTTTAGTTCAATTAGATCCTAAGTTTAATAAGTTAATTCAATTTGGATATTATTATTATTACGATTATTATGATTATTATGATGATAATGATTATTATTATTATTATTACATATAATAAACTTTGATTAAATATAATTATATACAAAATTTTGATATGGATGTAAACATGTAATTGTACACATGATAACATCAACATCAAAGTTAAGACTTTAATTTAGTTCAAACTTAGTAGTTCAAACTTGACAAATAATCTATATTAAATGAGTTACTAAGAATATTGAATTATTACTAAGCATTGAATTATTTAACAAAATTTCAAACTTAGTAGTGCCAAATAAATATCTAAATCCAATATTTCTCTTTTTTGATATTTTTAATTGATTATAAATATAACAAAATGATTATTTAACACTTTAAATTGATTTAAAAAATTAATATTTTACATTTACGAACTCTTAATAGTTTACATTTATCAACACTTTAAATTCATCAAATCATAGGCTTCATCAATTACATGTCAGGTAAATCAAGCCAGGTCAATATTATTTCAGGTAAAAAACAAGTCGGGTTTGTAATACCCGATTTTTACCCGGGGTCTATATGTATATTGTCTCTCAAATAAATATATAAGTCATAAAATAAAAAACAATATCCAAAAAATAAATAATATCAATCTATAATGTCAAAATAGTCTATGTTCAAATACAAATCTAAAAAAACCAAATAAGTGTCCATTTACAAATGCCCAAAATACATTACATAATAGAGCCCATTTTTTAAAAACTATTATCAGCTTACAAAGGCCCAACTTACATGAGTTTCCCACCCCAAATCTACCTAAACTCGGGCAAAAGGCACAAAGAAACAGACTTGTGTTTCTTCAACCCGCCAAAAGAGCCATGTGGCACTTGATGAGTGGCCCATTCTCTTTTTGCACGGATTAAGCCCTCTACTGACGTCACCCTACATCAGCCTATAAATAGCATGTGGAGAGAGAAAATAGGGGTAATTATGGTACAATTATTATCGAAATAATTGAAGAAAGAGAGAGTGGAAGTTGAAGAGGTTTACCTAAACACCAAAGGACACCGGGAACATTAGAGGAATCCGGAGACAACCGTCGGAGTTGTGCATTACTACCAAAGTACGTTGATAGGTAAATTTCGATATTTTCTTTATTTTCCTGCACTAAAACTATAAAAATGTTAGATTTATGCCTCTAAAGATAAAAAATAGTAACAAAATAGATTAGTGGTTGCTGGAGTTTTAAGGTGATTGGAGGAGCTTATCTTGTGTTGAGTGCCGGCCGGAGTTTTTTTACAAGGCGAAGTTGAAAATGAGTGGAGAGAGGTCGGTTCGGGTAGATTTAGGCGGTTGAAAAAGGGTGGATTTGGTTGAATCTGGGCCTAGATTTAGATTTAGGGCTTAAAATTGGGGTTTTTTTGGAGGTTTTAGGGTTTTTAGATGGTGGCGAACGATGGCCGAAAAGTTTAGATGGTGGACGGAGATAGGAAAGCAATGACCAAAGTTGCAGTGGTGATCGAAAAAAGGTTGAAGGTGACCAGAGACGACGACTAGTGGTGGTCGGCGTCGCCTCCGTTGGCCGACAAACAAGCCGAGATTGGTGAGGGATGGTGGTTGTAGATCGAAAAAGGAAAAGATGAAGAACATTGGTTGGTTTTTGAATAGATGTGGGAGTTTGATCTTGGGAAACAAGTAATGTAAGGCGTTTAGGTGTTTATGGTGGACTGAGTGGTGGAAAAATGAAGAACACGAGGTGTGTTCGTGTGAAAATTTGAAGTTTGATCTTCAAAAAAGAAAAGAAAAGACGAAGGTTTGCTATTTGTATGGATTGAACAGAGGAAAATGGGAAGAACAATGATGGTTTTGACGAAGAACAAGTGAGTTTGATCCGTTTCAAGGGGTAAATCCTAGGTTTATAGTGTTTGGGTTGAGAGTGTTTAGAGAGAGATAGATTAAGGAGAGAGAGAGAGAGAGGTTTTATTAGAAATGAGGGGAGAAGCTTAAAATTGGGCTTTTATAGCTCTACCCAAACGACACTATTTTGGTTCCGAGTTTGGGAGACCCGTGAGGGTTAAATGGGTCAAGTCAAATGATCCGCGCATTTTCGTCGAGCCGGATCAGATGGCCCGCACATAGGTCTGATCAGATAGCTGATCCACATTTCTTTGGGCCATTGGTCATTTGGGCTCATATATTGGGTTGTAAGTCATTAGGCTTTTGTTTTTTTTAAAAAAAATCAGAATTGAGCTCTATTGTTTTAATAAAACTCAATTTAGTCCTATTTTTTCAATGCTAATTCATTTAATGTGTTTAATATACTTGTTGTTTAATTTATATGTATGATTGCATATTTTAAATTGGGCATATAGTTTTAATATCTAGATAATTAATTCACCTAGTTTTAATTAGTTGTTAAAAGCTTTAGTTTTAAGTTCAATTAGGATACAATAATTAAATTAGGAAAATTACTATAGTAAATTAGTGTATTTTAAATGGAAACTTTGGGGGTTCAAAATTGGATGGTGCTCCACTTGCTTGCAATGGGGTGTTATTTCAAAATTAGCCTTAAAGAGGTACATAGGTACATTTAAATATATAATGCAACCTATAATCAAATAAAATCTCTTAGTTATTTTTAACAGAAACTTAATTAGGTTACCACTTTAAATAATTAGAATAATCATTTTAATTAGTGAATATCATTTAAATCTTGGGGTTTTGAAATGGACGGTATTCAAGCAATTGGTATTGTCTTATAAAGGCCTTTAAATTTAAATGATATTCATAGTTTAATTAACTTAATTAAATAGAGCTTAATTAAGTTTATACTTAAAATGAACAAGACAATAATGAATCATGCATTCGAAACCTTTTATGTTGAAAATACATTTTTATGAATATGAATAAGGGTGCTTCTTAACAGGGCGCTTTTAATCTCATATTTGATATAAAAATGTATTTTCTTTTAAAAGGATATCTCTATTTGGAATAAAAGTTCGGTTGATAATTACGGTCAAATTAGATTCAAATTATTATTCGAAATATCAAAATGCCACGTAAAATTAATAGGTATCGATAATAGGCGTTTGTGGGGGTGCTAATCCTTCCCTACACGTAATTGACTCCCGAACCCGAATTTTAAGAAAAATAATCCCTGGTTGTTTTTATGGTGTCTGGTCTACCAAAGTGACCTGTGGCGAATCCAAATTGTTTTCAAAATTAAATAAGGGAAAATTGATTTTAATATAAAAACTTTAATTTACAAGATCAAGTTAAAAATGCTAAAATTCTAATTTCAAAATTAAATTTCGGATCAAATAAAATGAACAAAAACCCTGATTTCAAAATCAATCGTCAAGCCGTTTTCATACGTCGGTTCAAAAACGGTCACGACATCTTGGCGACTCCGTTGGGGACAAATTGAGATTCATGCCAAATTACTTAATTTTATATGGCATTTTGGGATTTAAGAGCGGTAATTTGAATTTAATTTTTTCGATAATTATTGGGTGATTTTTTTAGAAAGAATAGAGGTAGTATTTTCTTGTGTGAAATATCTGTCATTTATGCATAGCCTTGTACCCGAGCTTTTACCCGTAAGTGGGAGTGAGACATTGTCTTATGTTGAGTTATTCAGCTTCGTGACCATACATTTGTCTTTCTTCCTGTATACAAACCTTATACACCATAGGGTTCCGCCCCCGCTATAAGGGGTCGTATACTACTGAATCAATGTCTTATTGTCGCAGTAGACGGTAATAACAGTTTGGGTACCTAGAGTCTAGAACAAAGCCCGCGTGCTGTAATCTAGAAACCCACCCCACTAGAGCCAAACAGGGACCTAGGATAGGGTGCTGCCGGTTTAAATACTTCTCTGATTATTTTCTCTTCTAGAGTATAACCTATTTTGTTGTGTTTATTTAATTTAAGTTTTTTTCAATATTATTTCATTGATACTGACACATTTTCTTTTGTGTTTTGTTTTCTTGTTTTTGTTTGTTTTTTCTTATTTGACATCATATTGCATTTAAAAAGGGGTATTGATTTGAAGACTAGTTGAATAGGAAATATCACATATAGCTAAAGCGCCTTATAGACGGGGAGAAGATAATACGACCGTATGGACTTGGTCAGAGGAGATGCAACACAAAACGGGTGATAGTATACGCGCAGACCACGTGTCACGAACAAAAGATAAGGCTAATATTAATTCAGGACAAAACAATTGTTTGTCGAAACTTAAAGTCATATGGCAGCAATAGGATAAGTCGATGAAGGAAAAGTTTCAGATGGAATCCAGAGACATAATAATGCTGCTAGATGTCCAAGTAGATCGTGAACTTATCAGGGCTATGACTCAGTATTGGAATCCAGCTTATAATTGCTTCACGTTTGGGGAAATAGACTTAACACCAACACTTGAAGAGTACGAGGCCTTAATAAATTGCCCAAGAGTTGAAAAAGATAACATTTACACAAGACCTCCTAGTTTTCCTACCTTTAGAAAGATGTTGAAGTCAATCCCCAGAAAGAACGAATCCTGGTTTAATGAAAAAATAAGTCATAAGAGAAATTATAAAGTGACCTAAGATAATGAACGGATCAAGTGGGAGGTCATTCGAGATCTAATATTGGCAAGTGATGAAGCGGATAGGAAAAGAAAACTGTTTGCCTTATGTATTGTTCCTCTCCAAAAATATTGTTTTTAATGACAATTTTATAACGCTTTTGCTTGTTTTTAGGTACATTTAGTTGCATTAGGTTGTTACAATCATGCATTTGCATAAGGAGTTTAGTATCCTGTCTAAGCGAGTATGAAGGTTTGTTTTGTTGTTATTTTGCAGGTTTGGCATAGTATTTGGTGCAGGAAAGCAACACAGTTAGGATTGCAAGGGAGGATGCCAAGTGTTGTTGGCACAGAAGGACAAGTTAGTGCCAAGCACTTGTTGGCAGAGAAGTGAACTTGATGCCACGCCAAGATGTTGGGAAACGCCGGTACACCTCATGGCGTAGCCGGAAAATTATCCGGCGTAATCCACCAGTAATCCATGTACAAGGGACGAATCTGGGGTAATGAAGGATGAAACATTACCTTAATAAATATGGAATCTAGAAATCTGTAGGGAATTCGGAATAACCAAATCGAGTCCGAGTCATCACAATAGCGTTCCGACCTCTATGCAGTCCACCTGAATGAAACGAACAATATTTTCTCTTCTCTAACTATTAGAGAGGTTTTTCAAAACTAGAATAAATAGCTGCTAGACTTTATACCTTTATATAGCATTTAAAAACCTAATTCTAATTAAATTCGGATTCTTAAATATACAATATATTTAACCGAATATAATTAAATATGTAGAATCTGATTCTACTTTAATTAGGTTTCTTTTAGAGATATATATATTTTAATAATATTTGATAATTACAACAACTTATCAAATATTAACATATATATATATACAAAATTATTCATAATTACAATAATTATAACAATTTTGGTTTCTTACTAATTACGTGTACAACAAGTTTGTACACATGCCATCTAATCGATATTCGTTCGTTTCAATCATAGGGTGTGACCGTTGTAGGTTCATGTAACGTTAGCAGTAATATCCAGAACAATTCCAATATTAAAAGCAACAAGTGGCATCTAGCAATACATCATTGCTACCTAAGTTACATGAAATCGTGGTTCAATTTAACCTTTTTTCCGTGATTAACTTCTTTTAGGTATTTCATCCTATTTTCCTCATATCTAGATCGAACACAAGTCATGGATTAGTCACACTTGTATAGTCCATCTAATGTTTCTTGATATCTTGAGTAGATTATTATAAACGAATAATTATGATATCCCATATCAATTTATTCGAGCATGGCCATGTATTTTCTAGTCTCACTCAATCAAGTGGCCTATGATATTACTCCTATTATGTAGGAGGGACAAATCCTATCTTGATCAACCATATTTCGCTACATGGATTATGACATATCTAATATCAGTCTTTATAGTGTAGTCATTTATGACACACGTTTGACCATATCAAAATATGTCATTCATGATATTGAAATAATGATGATCTCAAGTCTGAGGATCATACATGTAGTTATCACCATAAGCAATGTTGTGTCTGTCACTTAATAATCCAAGAAACATGCTCATAGTGGGTCAGTCCAGTATGTTGTTCCCTAACACATACTTATGTATTGATTTTGACATCTTCATGTCAATGACAACACTATGTCATCAATCAACTACATATTAGTCTTAATACATTATTGTTGTCCAAGCCCACAATAATTCTTGACTAAGGACATTCAAGAATAACTATATTATTCTAAGGACTTTAATTTTGGCACTTCGATTACTATGGAAAAACCTCATGATTTGATAACTTTTATCAACAGATTCCTGTTTTTGGGATTTTTCAATCCCTAAGGTTTTTCACTCTGGAACAACCATTATTCCTCTGCCAAAAGCGATATGCTATCTTAACCGCATGTTCATCATGTCAACAATTAACATATCATTATCAAAAGCTTATCGCAACAAATACATGATTAACACTTAACATCGATCGTAAAAACTTGTTAAAACATATTAACATATTAATCGCGACTGGATTTAATTTCTACGTTTCGCACAAACATCACAAACTCGTCAAAACAGAAAAAGTAAAACATGCATCTCATACAAAAAAATCATCCAAGTATTTAAGTCTGAATTCGTATCGTACAAGTGGCTATGATACCACTGTTGGGAAACGCCGGTACACCCCATAGCGCAGCGAAAAGATTATCTGGCGTAATCCACAAGTGATCCATGTACAAGGGACAAATTTGGGGTGATGAAGGATGAAACGTTACCTTAATAAATCTGGAATCTAGAAATCCGTAGGAAATTCGGAATAACCAAATCGAATCCGAGTCGTCACAATAGCGTTTGGACCTCTACGCAGTCCACCCAAATGAAACGAACGATATTTTATCTTCTCTAACTATTAGAGAGGTTTTTCAAAACGGGAATAAATTGCTGCTAGACCTTATGCCTTTATATAGCATTTAAAAACCTAATTCTAATTAAATCCGGATTCTTAAATATATAATATATTTAACTGAATATAATTAAATATGTAGAATCTAATGCTACTTTAATTAGGTTTCTTTTAGAGATATATATACTTTAATAATATTTGATACTTACAATAACTTATCATATATATATATATATATACACACGAAATTATCCATAATTACAATAATTATAACAATTTTGGTTTCTCACTAATTACTTGTACAACAAGTTTGTACACATGCTATCTAATCGATATTTGTTCGTTTCAATCATAGGGTGTGACCCTTGTAGGTTCATGTAACGTTAGCAGTAATATCCAGAACAATTCTAATATTACAAGCAACAAGTGGCATCTAGAAATACATCATTGCTACCTAAGTTACATTAAATTGTGGTTCAATTTAACCTTTTTTCCGTGATTAACTTCTTTTATGTATTTCATCATTTTTTCCTCATATCTAGATCGAACACAAGTCATGGATTAGTCACACTTGTATAGTCCATCTAATGTTTCTTGATATCTTGAGTAGACTATTATAAACGAATAATTATGATATCCCATATCAATTTATTCGAGCATGGCTATGCATTTTCTAGTCTCACTCAATCAAATGGCCTATGATATTACTCATATTATGTAGGAGGGACAAATCCTATCTTGATCAACCATATTTCGCTACATGGATTATGACATATCCAATATCAGTCTTTATAGTGTAGTCAGTTACGACACATGTTTAACTGTATCAAAATATGTAACTCATGATATTGAAATAATGATGATCTCAAGTCTGAGGATCATACATGTAGTTATCACCGTAAGCAATGTTGTGATTGTCACATAATAATCCAAGAAACATGCTTATAGTGGGTCAGTCCAGTATGTTGTTCCCTAAAACATACTTATGTATTGATTTTGACATCTTCATGTCAATGACAACACTTTGTCATCAATCAACTACATATTAGTCTTAATACATTATTGTTTTCCAAGCCCACAATAATTCTTGACTAAGCACATTCAGAATAACTATATTATTCTAAGGACTTTAATTTTGGCACTTCGATTACTATGGAAAAACCTCACGATTTGATAACTTTTATCAACAGATTTGTGGTTTTGGGATTTTTCAATCCCTAAGGTTTTTCACTCTGGAACAACCATTATTCCTCTGCCAAAAATGATCTGTTATCTTAACCGCATGTTCATCATGTCAACTATTAACATATGATTATCAAAAGCTTTCCGCAACAAACACATGATTAACACTTAACCATCGATCGTAAAGACTTGTTAAAACATATTAACATATTAATCGCGACTGGATTTAATTTCTACGTTTCGCACAAACATCACATACTCGTCAAAATAGAAAAAGTAAAACATGCATCTCATACAAAAACATCATCCAAGTATTTAAGTCTGAATTCATATCGTACAAGTGGCTCTGATACCACTGTTGAGAAACGCCGGTACACCCCATGGCGCAGCGAAAACATTATCCGGCGTAATCCACCAGTGATCCATGTACAAGGGACGAATTTGGGGTGATGAAGGATGAAACGTTACCTTAATAAATCTGGAATCTGGAAATCCGTAGGGAATTTGGAATAGCCAAATTGAATCCGAGTCGTCACAATAGCGTTCCGACCTTTACGCAGTCCACCCGAATGAAACGAACGATATTTTATCTTCTCTAACTATTAAAGAGGTTTTTCAAAACTGGAATAAATGGCTGCTAGACCTTATGCCTTTATATAGCATTTGAAAACCTAATTCTAATTAAATTCAGATTCTTAAATATACAATATATTTAATTGAATATAATTAAATATGTAGAATCTAATTCTACTTTAATTAGGTTTCATTTAGAGATATATATACTTTAATAATATTGATAATTACAATAACTTATCATATATATATATATATGTACGAAATTATCCATAATTACAATAATTATAACAATTTCGGTTTCTCACCAATTACGTGTACAACAGGTTTGTACACATGCTATCTAATCGACATTCGTTCGTTTCAATCATAGGGTGTGACCCTTGTAGGTTCATGTAACGTTAGCAGTAATATCAAGAACAATTCTAATATTACAAGCAACGAGTGGCATCTAGCAATACATCATTGCTACCTAAGTTACATGAAATCGTGGTTCGATTTAACCTTTTTTCCGTGATTAACTTCTTTTATGTATTTCATCCTTTTGTCCTCATATATAGATCAAACACAATTCTTGGATTATTCACACTTGCATAGTCCATCTAATGTTTCTTGATATCTTGAGTAGACTATTATAAACGAATAATTATGCTATCCCATATCAATTTATTCGGGCATAGCCATGCATTTTTTAGTCTCACTCAATCAAGTTGCCTATGATATTACTCCTATTATGTAGGAGGGACAAATCCTATCTTGATCAACCATATTTCGCTACATGGATTATGACATATCCAGTATCAGTCTTTATAGTGTAGTCAGTTACGACACATGTTTGACCGTATTAAAATATGTCACTCACGATGTTGAAATAATGATGATCTCAAGTATGAGGATCATACATGTAGTTATTACCATAAGCAATGTTGTGACTGTCACATAATAATCCAAGAAACATGCTCATAGTGGATCAGTCCAATATGTTATTCCCTAACACATACTTATGTATTGATTTTGACATCTTCATGTCAATGACAACACTTTGTCATCAATCAACTACATATTAGTCTTAATACATTATTGTTGTCCAAGCCCACAATAATTCTTAACTAAGGACATTCAAGAATAACTATATTATTCTAAAGACTTTATTATAATTCAATTTATTTATAGATACACAGAATAAGAATGAAATAATAATAATAATGGCTTTATTTTAATAAACAAGATAAAATAAGTATGTCTTTTACAACCATCTCATGATTGGTCTTTGGGCATACACCAACACAAGAGGTTGTTAAACCCCGAAAATAGGATAAAATCAGGCTCCTAAAAGATCGCAAATGGATCAATATTAAAAAAATAGCGGATAAGGTGGTGCAAAGTTATGTTGGCAAAGACATGCCAAGCTTGTGTGCCAAGGCAACATCAGCCTGATAACGCCAACCCTAACTTGATAAGTTAACACACCAATCTTCAAAATAAGTATGTCTTTTACAACCATCTGTTGTTTTTAAGTGTTTTACTTTTATTTTTAGGATGATGTATTTAAAAACGGTCATGGTTTTGATGGTTAAATCCTTCACATTAGATAATTTCATAGTTGGTGGGAGATGTTTGGTTTAAACATTGATTTCATGCTTTAGTCTTCTTTAATGAAAATTCTATTTCGACAAAGTTTTTCTATTTGGCATACTTAAAATTTTCCTAAATACTTTGCCAAGCGAGAGCTGGCTTAGTTAGCCTATTGCCCTTCAATATCTTAACAGACTTGGGGTGGAAACGATTAAGTTGTTGAATACTAGGAAGAGAAGCTTCGAGTGAAGTCGTTCAAGTGGATAAACTTACTTCGGAAGTGATATCTACCCCTAAGAGTATAGATTGGTTTTTAATCAACTCGGTTCAATTAAAAACATTCACTATAGAGATATAGGAGTTTTTACATAATCGACTTAGGGCAATGACCATCGAGGAGGCATTGCTAATGTTGAATCTGCTCGGCAAACAATGCCAAGACAGTTTGCCAACAAAGGCTAGCATGAACAACATTAAACCCAGACATTCTATGCCAACAGTAATCATTCACTAAGAATACCTTCCTTACCAACTTTTTACTTCATTTTATTTTCTTTTTATTAGTTCTAAAACAAACTTTCAAAACAAACATCTTTTCTTCCAAGGCAAGTAACAATCAAACAATCGAATTCCAAGTCAATCTCTATGGGATCGATACTCAGCTTAACTGCTGTATTACTTGCAGACCGTGTATACTTGCACGCAAAAGACTCTTGGCACTGTTTTATACTTGTCCAGTACATATATTTTGCCCCTTTTGCCAGCATTCACTTTACACACTTCTTCTAGAGAGTCTACAAGTTTTTGGCGCCATTGTCAGGTGTCGCAACCATTTTTAAAACCGAGTGTGGAAAATAGCTTGGCGATTGGTTTATTTTGAAAATTAGGGTTTTTTTTGCCCATTTTGATTTGTTTAATCTTGAAATTAGGGTTTTTCGTATTAAATCAAAATTTCCTTTATTTATTCTTGAAAATTAATTTGGAGTCGCCACCGGTCACTTTGGTAGACTGGACACCATAAAGACAACTAGAGATTAATTTATTTAAAATTAGGGTTCGAGAGTCAGTTACGTGTGGGAAGGATTAGTGCCCCTACAAACGCCTGTTATCGGTGCTTTATTGATTCCACGTGGCATTTTGAACAATAATTTAAATTTAATTAAATCATTAATTATTAACTGAATTCTCTTTCCGAATGGAGGTATCCTTTTGCAAGAAAATACATTTTAAGAGAATATAAGTTTTGAAACATCCAGTTACTTTAGGATACTTCGATTTATATTAAAATATGTATCCCAACACAAAAGGTTTTTAATGCATGCCCAATTATTTTCTTGTCAATTTTAAGTTCAAACCTAATTAGGGCTTCAATTGATTGAATTAATTAAGGAATCTATGAATATTATCGAATTTAGGGGATTATGTGATAACTCCCAAATACTTGGGCACTATCCATATTAAGCCCTAAATCAATAATATTCCTAATTATTTTATGACTCTAGCTATTTAAACCTATTCCTAATTTAATTTTAATTTAATCGACTATGCGATCATATTTTCTAGGTTTAAATGAAATATTAAATGTTTCACTAAAATGTATTCTTTGATTAACATCTCATTACAATGAGACACTAATCAACTTAGAACATTAAAGTTTCCATTTAATAATCATTATTTTCTACAATTATCTCTCTATTAGAATAAATTAAATTGATTAAAGACCCTAAATTCATAGGCTCTAAGTATTTTATCTAAGTGATTAAGTCACTCAAACAATTATACTATATGTTAATTTTAAAATATGCAAGCATACATATAAATTAAACAATTAAATAAAACTAAAAGCAAAACAAGGACTGAATTGAGCTATTATTGAAATATGGGTGCCAAATTAAAAAAAATGGGTGACTAAAAAGAAAGATTTTACAAATTTGGAAGCCAAAATAGGAGACCCGGGATAAAAGGGTGCGTATCCTATTCGGGTCGGGTCCAGTTCGCGGGTCAAACTCGGATCTCACTATAAAAACCCAAGTTTGAGTCAACTCACTCATTTTACACCCTCCCACTCCCTCTTCTCTATCTCACCCCTAAACGCTCTGAACTCTAACAAATATTTCCTAGAAAAACAAACCCAAATGGATTGAAATCTATGGTTTTGGGATGAACATTCATCTGTGTTCATCCATTTTTGGTTGAACACTAAATTTTCTGGCCTAGCTCCGTCATGACCTCTGCCTTCAAAACTTTAACCACCGTTGCCGTCGCCTTTCGATTGTTCACCGGCCGCCGCAGGCAACACTGGTGAACCTCCGATCATCACCAACCTCATTACGGCAACCACCCTGTAAATTTCGGCCACCATTTGGTTCCGTCTGACCACCGTGAGGTGATTTTCAGCCGACGTACCAGAACCCTAAAATACCCAAAATCTTCCATTTTCCCAATTTCACCCCTAAACTCTAAACTACACCAAAATTGATTGAATCCACCCATCTTCAACCATCATAAACCCTAAAATTACCCGAAACAAACTTCCCCCACATTTTCAACCCCGCCAGAATGTTCATCAATACTCCAGCAACGGAGATAAACACCGATCTACCCCCTTTTATCTCTTTTTATTTTGTTTTTTTAGTTAAACTATCATGGTTGTTTATTTTGCAAATAAAAAAATGAAGTTTGAATAAAGAGATTACCACTGATTTTTTGGCTACTTCTCCCCTTTTCCGGCAGTGTTTACAGCTCTGGTGATCTTTCTGGCTTTCAGCGGAGATTGGACTTCGACAGCTCCTCAATTCCTAGACGGTACGACTTCCCACCGATTGGTCTCCCGAGGTAAGTACTCTCTCTCCTCTTTTATTAATTTATTATTTAATATCTATGATTAGTCATTAATCCCCATCTAACACTCTCTCGCTTACTTTTATAGTGATGTAGGTGCTGATGTCACCAAGGGGAGTTGATCCAAGTGAAGAAGTTGTTGGCTAATCATGGTTTGCCATGTGTCTTTTTTGGCGGGTCAAAGAAACAAAATGTGTTTCTTTTGGGCCCTTTATTATCAGATTTGGGAGGGAAACCATTTTTACCCGAAAATGGGTTGAAAATGAGTTGTAAGATTTGTATTTTAAGCTTTGGGTGTTTTTGTGATGTAATTGGGCATTTGTAAATGGACACTTATTTGGACTGTTATTATATTTATTTATTGGACTTATTATCTATATATTTTGGCTTTATTTATAGTGAAAAATATAATATATACGAATACCAGGTAAACTTAAGGTATTACACCAGGGATTGTAGCAGAATTTGTTGTTTTGAATTCTTACTTGTCTTACTTTTATTTTACTTTTGTTTTTCACTCAGTGTATGACCATAAGCCACCCTGTGCTGGACGAGTGGCCATACGATTCGAAAATTGAGAGAACCTTGAGGAGGTTAAAGAGAAGATTTCGAGAGATGAATAATCAAGGTAATCGAGGGAATGGTGTGGCGAACAATGAAGGCAATCCACGTAACAATGAGATGCCACCACCACCTGTTGTCCCACTTGTCGATGAAGAAAGACCTATTAGAGAACATTCGGCACCGACCATTGATAATTTAATGCCAGGAATTGTTGGCACCAAGGTAAATGAACCAAATTTTGAACTTAAGCTGGTAATGATTCAAACCCTTTTGAATGTAGGCCAATTTGATAGAGCACTTACTGGAGATTCGAGGCAACATCTAAAGTAATTCATGGAGATTTGCCACTTATTTCAACAAACTGGAGTGTTTGGAGACACTATGGAGTTGAGGTTATTCACTTTTTCCTTGCGAGATAGGGCCAAGGCTTTGCTCAATTCTTTGCCACCTGGTTCAATCACTTCATGGGCAGACCTATGCCAGAAGTTCTTGACACAATTTCAGCCACCAACACTCACTGCCGAGCTACGAGGTAAGATTATTACATTCAGGCAGGCTAAGGATGAAACTCTATATGATGCATGTGAGAGATTTAAAGATCTGTTGAGAAGGTGTCCTATACACGGATTCCTTAATTGGACCCAAATTCAAACCTTCTACAACGGATTGAATGCACAAACGAGGATTGTTGATGCTTCTGCGGCTGGATTGTTGCTTGACAAGAGGTATTCGGAGGCTGTTGACATTCTAGAAAGAATTTCAATTAACAATTTTGAATATCCTGTTGCCAGACTTGGGATCGGAACCAAAACCAGTGGGAAATTTAAGGTTGATGAACTAACATCCATTCATGCCAAGATTTCCAACCTCACCAGTATGGTGAAAATGTTGCAAAAGAACAAAGAGTCCCAAGAATTTAAAGTATTAGATCTATTCTATACAATTTGCGGAGATAACCATTATGTGGAAGAATGCCCTGCCAACCCTGAGTCGGTAAATTTTGTTGGCAATGTTAATCGTTACTATAATCCTAACTCCAATACTTATAATGCAGGTTAGAGACAACACCCTAACTTAGCTTGGGGAAATCAAGGAGGTAACCAACACTTTGTACAACGCCAGAATGCCCAGAGGCAGAATAACAATGCCATGCTAGCATTCAATGGCAATGCCATGCCAATATTTTATCAAATGCTGCACCATAGAGAACATAAAACAATTACCAGCAAGGGCAGAGATTCCCCAACGATTACATGGAAAAAAATGATGTCACAGTTTAGAGCTTGGCAGCAACGGTGGGAAACATGGAAATTCAAATTGGACAACTTGCCAATGCACTAAACAATCGACCCCAAGGAGCCTTGCCAAGTGACACTGAAGATGCTCGGCACAAAGACAATGAGAAATGCAAGGCCATAACCATTCGAAGTGGTAAGCAGTGCGAGGTAGAGATGGCTGCCAAACAGCCAGTTAATTGCCAAAGTGAAAAGCCAGTGTCGACAAACAAGCCCAGAGAAGCAAAGAAAGAGGAAATTAAAATAGATGATGCTAGTGCCAAAACCGATGCCAACAATGGTGCCAGAACCGATGCCAACAATGATGCCAGAAACGATGCCAACATTGATGACAACATACTGATGCCAAAATAGATGCCAGCACCACCTTGGTAAAGCCGGCAGTGCCAACATATGATTATCCACCGCCACCATTTCTAGAAAGACTACAAAAGTACAAACAGGACCAACAATTTAAACACTTTTTGGAAGTTCTTAAGCAATTGCAAATTAACATTCCATTAGTAGAAGCCCTTGAGAAAATGCCCAACTATGTAAAATTCATGAAGGACATTCTATCTAAAAAGAGAAAGTTGGGAGATTTTGAAACTGTCGCTCTCATTGAGGGGTGCAGTGCCATGATCCTAAACTAATTGCCACCAAAGCTGAAAGATCCGGGAAGTCTCACTATTCCCTGCACAATTGGCAACAAATTTATGAGCAAGGCATTGTTTGATTTGGGAGCCAGCATCAACTTGATGCCAATGCCAATTTTTAGGAAGCTTGGCATAGAAGCAAGACCTACCACCATTACACTCCAGTTGGCAAACCGATCCTATACGCATCCCAAGGGTAAGATTGAGGATGTTTTGGTGAAGGTAGACAAATTTATCTTTCCAGCTGATTTTTTCATTTTAGATTATGAGACCGATGTTAATGTTTCGATTATTTTAGACAGGCCATTCCTTGCTACGGGTAGGGCTCTTATTGATGTTCATAAAGGGAAACTAACAATGCGTATGAATCACCAACATGTTAATTTTAATGTTTTTCAAGCTTTGAAATCTGCAGATAAACTTGATGAATGTCAAGCTGAGGAGATGATGAAGTCCATTTATACTGTAGACATGGCATGGTTGTGTTAGGATACAAAATTTGATGCCAGCATGCTTGATGGCATAGCTGAACTGTTTGAGGAACTTGAGGAGTCAGCCTTGGAGGCTAAAGATATAAGTTATTTTGAGCCTCTACAGTTGGTTGGCAGAGAGATAAAAGAAACTAAACCATCAATTGAGGAACCACCAGAGTTGGAGCTAAAGCCACTGCCAAATCACTTGAAATATGCTTATCTAGGTAAACACTCAACTTTGCCAATGACCATTGCCACTAATCTCACTAATGATCAGGAGCAGAGGTTGCTGGAAATATTAAGAAATTATAAGCAAGCGTTGGGTTGGACCTTGGCAGACATCCGAGATACTAGCCCAATCATTTGCACGCACAAAATCATTTTGGAGGAGTACCATAGAAGGACCATTGAAGGCCAAAGGAGGCTAAACCTGAGCATGAAAAGGGTAGTAAAAAATGAGATCATAAAATGGCTTGATGCCGAGATCATTTATCCCATTTTTGATAGCTCATGGGTTAGCCCTGTGCAGTGCGTACAAAAGAAATGTGGCATGACAGTGGTACAAAACAGTGAAGCTGAATTGATTCCCTCCAGGACCATCACCGGATGGAGAGTGTGCATGGATTATAAAAGGCTGAATAAAGCTACAAGGAAGGACCACTTCCCACTGCCTTTTATTGACCAGATGTTAGATAGATTGGCAGGTAAAGCTTTCTATTATTTCCTAGATGGTTATTCGAGTTATAATTAGATTGCCATTGCCTTTGATGATTAAGAGAAGACTACATTCACGTGCCCTTATGAGACGTTTGCTTTTAGAAGGATGCCATTCAACGTATGTAATGCACCAGCAACATTTCAACGTTGCATGATGTCCATTTTTTTTCGATATGATCGAGCACAACATGGAAGTATTCATGGATGATTTCTTAGTGTTTGGTAAAATATTTAAGGAATGCATTCATAGTTTGGAGCAAGTTTTAAAGATATGCATCGAGACAAACCTAGTGTTGAACTGGGAGAAATGCCATTTCATGGTTAAGGAGGGCATTATTCTCGGTCACAAGGTAACTAAGAGAGGACTAGAAGTTGATCAAGCCAAAGTGGAGGTAATCAAGAAATTGCCGCCTCCAACGAGTGTTAAAGGTATAAGGAGTTTTTTAGGTCATGCTGGTTTTTATCAGTGGTTTATTAAAGAATTTTCAAAAATTTCTAAACCGTTTTGCTTGTAGTTGGAACATGATGCCACGTTTGCATTTAACGATTCTTGTTTGAGAGCATTTCAAGAACTTGAAGAGAAATTGATTAATGCCCCTATAGTCATAGAATCGAATTGGAATGAGCCCTTTGAGCTCATGTGTGATGCCAGTGACTATGCCGTTGGAGCAGTTTTGGGACAGCGGCATGGCAAGGTTTTCCATTCCATCTACTATGCCAGCAGAACCTTGAATGAAGCACAACTTAATTACTCTACAACCGAGAAAGAATTTCTTGCGATTGTATTTGCTCTTGATAAATTTAGATCTTATTTAATTGGTAATAAGGTTGTGTTTATACAGATCATTTAGCATTAAAATATCTCTTGGTAAAGAAGGATGCCAAGCCTAGTTAATCCGATGGACACTCTTACTTCAAGAATTTAACCTAGATATTAGAGACATGAAAGACAGTGAAAACTTAGTAGCTGACCACCTTTCACGTTTAGAGTATCACATTGAAGATGGTAAGACTAAAGTTATTAGAGATGAATTCCCTCATGAATACTTGCTTGCAGTTAATGCTATGCCATGGTACGCTGACATTATCAACTACTTGGTGAGCAATATTCTTCCACCAGACTTGGCATCCAATGCCAAGAAAAGATTCCTGGGAGAAGTTAGGCAGTACTATTGGGATGAGATAATATTTTTCAAACAATGTACCGACCAAGTGATCTGCCAGTGTGTGCCCGAGGATGAACAACGTAACATATTGCATTTGTGCCATGCTGCACCATATAGAGGCCACTTTGCTGGAATGAAGACTGCTACCAAGGTGCTGCAATCTGGATTCTTTTGGCTGACTCTATATAAGGATGCCCATGACTATGCCAAGGCATGTGACCGATGCCAACGAACAGGAAACATCTCCGATAGACACCAACTACCGCTTTAAAATATTATGCCTGTGGATTTATTTGATATATGAGGGATAGACTTTATGGTTCATTTTCCTCCATCATTCGGTAATGTATATATTCTTGTGGTTGTTGACTATGTATCTAAGTGGGTAGAGGTTGTTGCCTTGCCAACAAATGATGCCAAGGCCATTGCCAAGTTCTTGCACAAACATATTTTTACTAGATTTGGCACTCCTAGAGCGATTATTCACGATGAGGGCACCCATTTTAAATGCAATCTAATATACAGCAAAGAATTGCCACAACATACCATCCATAGACAAATGGGCAAGCTGAGATATCAAACAAGGAGATTAAGAACATTTTAGAGAAAATTGTAAATCCATCAAGGAAAGACTGGTCCTTGAGACTGGACGAATCCTTGTGGGCTTATAGAACTGCGTTTAAAACTCCTTTAGGAATGTCACCATTTAGACTCGTTTTTAGAAAACCATGCCATCTGCCAGTAGAGCTTGAACATAAAGCTTTTTGGGATGTCAAAACACTTGTTATGGCATGTATAGTTGCTTGAGAAAAGAGGTTGCTTGACCTTAATAAGTTGGAAGAATTCAGGACACAAGTCCATGAAAATGCTAGTATCTACAAGAAGAAGGCAAAATGTTGGCATGATAGTAGGATAATGCCAAGAAAATTTGAAATAGGCCAACATGTTCTATTGTTTAATTCACGCCTTAAACTGTTTCCAAGTAAACTCAAATCAAGATGGACGGGTCCTTATGAAATTGTTAAACCATACACCCATGGAACTGTGGACATTAAGAACTTAAGGACGGGGGAAGTTTTTAAGTTGAATGTCCAGCGTCTAAAGCATTACATGGAAGGTAATCAAAACAATGCCAAGGAGGTGATCCTCTTGGCAGAGGTAACGTGAAACATCGTCAAGTCTAAACTTTTTGTAAATATTAGGATAGTTATTTTTGTTTGTTATAGGATTCAAGTTTTGTTTTTCTTTTTGTTGTTTTTCAATTTTATTCCCTTGCTGTGTTGAAAAGTTTCTTTTGAGTGTGTACAAAATTGATGCCAGTGACATTGCTAAGAAAGATGCCAAGAGCACTTCCAGTCAGCATGCTTGCCAAGGGCGATGCCATGCACAATGCCAATGCAGCTTGGCATGCGTCGGTGTATATGATGAAGAAGGAAGAGAGCCCCTAGCTCGATTGGATGAGAAAGTAATTTTCTTGAGATTAACCCCTAGCCGCCCAAATTAGGTAAGAACTAAATTCATCATAATTATCCTATCACTTCAAATTCTTACCCAATCCTTATCACTTAACCCTTATCACTTTAAAATCTTTTCCAATTAAAACTCTCGAAATTCCATCATTATCACCCCCATTTAATTGGCTACCATTATTAAACCCTTTTAAACACTCCATCTTTTTACTTTCTTTACCCTAGCCGACTTCTCAAGAAAAACACTTTTCTCATTCTCCATATTTCTCAAGCAAGGATCAAGAACCCACTCATCTTTTCTCCTTCTTTCTTTCACATCGATTCAAATCTTTTCTTCATCTCTATGGCATTTTCATCTACTCCTTTCAAATGATTCTTCAATGAAGAAATTCGTAAGAAGTTTGAAACAAGCTTTGCATCAAGATCATTTTTGTACGAGAATCACTTCGACTTCCAAACCGACACCACCGTTGGATTCCCACCAGAGTTCATGGCCATTGTCGACATGCACAAGTGGAGTTCATTCTACCAACAAAAAGGGGAGATCTACGCCACCATTGTGCAAGAATTTTATGCACATCTTGTGACAAAGGATTCTCCATTCTTGATGATTAGAGGTACATGCGTACGTTTCGATGAAGGGTATGTTAACTCATTGTTTTCTTTGAATGATATAGGGGATGAGCACTTTGACTATGCTGAATCTATGACCGCTGCCAAATGCAAGAAACTGTTGGTAGACTTATGTGAGCCTGGCACAGTTTGGATAGTTTCATCGACGGGCCACCAGACGGTGAAGAGGTTGGCGTTGAAGCCACAAATGTGAGGCTAGAATCACTTCATCAAGGCAAATCTGTTGCTTGCGTCTCACAATGAGACCATCTCGGAAGAGAGGCTGATTTTGGTGCACTCTATCGCCAAATGACGCAAGATCAACATTGGCAAAATCATAATTGATAAGACTTATAAGTGTGCTAAAAAAGGTAAAGGCAGTTTGTTATTCCCTTTGCTTATTTCTAACATTTGCATGCGTCATGATGTGCCTAGGCTTAATAAAGATCAAGGCCAGATTATAAAGGGAACGACAATCATGGCTTCCATATGGAAAAATCTCACGGCTGTTGAGCCAAAGGAAAAGGGCAAGGGAAAGGCCAAAATTGCCACGCCAAAGCCAAAGGCAAAGCCAGGCAGTGTGCCAGATACCATGCCAACCGAGGAGCCGAGATTATTATCCAAAAGCTAGAGGCAACGGAGGACCTTAATGCTAAGATGAGGTATTACACAAAGGAAAATGATGCTATTATTAGAGAGGTGCTTGTAAAACTGTCCCCTGAGGTTGTGCTGACATTCCCAATTTTCCATATCGAGCCCTTT
The DNA here is from genome assembly GCA_019671005.1 of Hibiscus mutabilis. Classification (NCBI taxonomy): domain Eukaryota; kingdom Viridiplantae; phylum Streptophyta; class Magnoliopsida; order Malvales; family Malvaceae; genus Hibiscus; species Hibiscus mutabilis. The sequence continues at coordinate 58,048,566 of CM033718.1, read as the reverse complement.
GCCAATGAAGATGCCATGCTAGCTAGTCCAGTCAATCCAACAATGCCATCTAGTCCAGCTAGTTCTAAATCCAATGCTACAGTTCTTGTATCCTCGATGCAAGTTGAATCCGCCAGCACTAATTCCTCATCTGAATCGGAGGAAATCCCTATTAAGACACCCAAAGCTAAGCCAGTTACATCGCCAGTTGAACAAACGCAAAGCTCCCGACCGTGACAGCTTTGTCAAAAAGAAGACCCGAGTCGCACGAGAGGAAGTCTCCGAAGGGGAGTCCTCTTCTATTTAAACTCCTTTGCATTCCATCTTATTGCATTCATATGAGCATGTATTTTATTTTTTTTTGTATATATGTGTTTTTTCATGCATTGAGGACAATGCACATCTTGGGTTTGGGGGTGTGCATTTCCTCACATTTATTCCTTGCCATGCATTCCACGTTTAAATTTTTGCATTTTTGCTTGCCATGCCATATAGGTCATATAGATAGTTGCATACCAAACCGTTAAAAAAAGAAAAAGAAAATTTTGCCTCAATTTAAGTTGGAAGACTGTTAACATTTGTTAGGCAAGTTTTATTTGATCTACGTTTCTGTCCAATGTGGAAATTTTAATCTTTAGTTGTCATGCCATGCCAGCAGGTTAGTATGCTAGGATTGCTTGGCAGTTGATCTCTAGTTTAGGGAATTGAATTTACACTTGACATGTGATATGTATCTAGTTCCCTAGCAAACTTAGACTATTTGAAACTATGCTCAGATTGAAAAAAAATTAACAAATGATGCCAGAGTAAAAAGAAACTAATAAGGCAACAATGTTCTGCCAAAGCAATAAAAAAATAGAACTCTCATCTACCTAGGGATAATAAGTTACTTGGGGCTTCGTGGTTTGCTCCCTCTTAGTTCTCAATTCCAAAAACCCTAGGGTATGAGTTGAAAAGAAAGCTTAGTGATGTCTAGATTAAGGTGGGGATTCATGGTATGTTCCCTCTTATCACTCACACTAAACAGTGTCACGAAGCAAGCTTAAATTAATTCCAATAGAACCCTCGGCAAGAAAGAAAAAGAAAGAAAAAATGATGAAAATAAAGATCTGAGTTTAGGTAGTAAAATTGGCTAAGAGAGTGAAAGGATATTGGATGCATATTGCCTGCACATCATGCACTCTTCATGAACTTAGACTAGAGTTATATTGTTGCACTTGAATTTCTACCTGCTTGGCATTATTGCACTGAGATACTGAAGACAGAAATAGAGCCAAATTCTGCTTGCCAGCACTTGTTGGCATTCCAACCAAAATTTTTTCGAGGTAACTTTTCATAATTTTTATTTTTCTTTGTTTGAATTACTTGAGGACAAGCAATGAGTTAGGTTTGGGGTGTGTTACCTCTCCAAAAGTACTATTTTTAATGACAATTTTATAATGCTTTTGCTTGTTTTTAGGTACATTTAGTTGCATTAGGTTGTTAGAATCATGCATTTGCATAAGGAGTTTAGTATCCTATCTATGCTAGTATGAAGGGTTGTTTTGTGGCTATTTTGCAAGTTTGGCATAGTATTTGGTGTAGGAAAGCAATAGAGTTAGGATTGCCAAGGAGGATGCCAAATGTTGTTGGCATAGAAGGACAGTTAGTTCCAAGCACCTGTTAGTAGAGAAGTGAACTTGATGCCACGACAAGAGTCTGTTGAACCCCGAAAAAATAGGATAAGATAAGGCTTCTAAAAGATCGCAAATGGATCAATCTTCGATAAAATAGCGGATAAGGTGGTGCCAAGTTATGTTGGCAAAGATATACCAAGCTTGTGTGCTAAGGAACATCGGCCTGATGATGTCAGCCCTAGTTTGATAAGCTATCACACCGATCGGATAAGACTCTATCTCTTATCCTTGGAGCATTTGAAATTCAAATGAAGAAGCTATCCTATTCCCTTCCTTGCATGCCTATATAAACACCAACTGATCAAGCATTTGGAGGGAGGTGATCGCAAAGGCTTAGAGTGACCAAAGTGAGGTGTTAGAGTGCGACGAGTGATGATCAGTTGCACCGAGAAAGGAGGTTCAACCACTTGGCCGAGAGCCTGGATCTTAAGGGCTACATCGAGAGACCCCTCTCACGTATTCTGTTGGTTTCAAGTTGTTTTACTTTTATTTTTTGGGATGATGTATTTGAAAATGGTTATGGTTTTGATGGTTAAATCCCTCACCATGAAATAATTTCATAGTTGGTGGGGGATGTTTGGTTTAAACGTTGATTTCATGCTTTAGTCTTCTTTAATGAAAATTCTATTTCGGCAAAGTTTTTCTATTTGGCATACTTAAATTTTTCCTAAATACTTTGCCAAGCGAGAGTTAGCTTAGTTAGCCTATTGCCCTTCAATATCTTAACAGACTTGGGGTAGCAATAATTAAGTTGTTGAATACTAGGGAGAGAAGCTTCGAGAGAAGTCTTTCAAGTAGATGAACTTACTTCGGAAGTGATATCTACCCCCTAGGAGTATAGATTGTTTTTTAATCAACTCGGTTCATTTAAAAACATTCACTATAGAGATATAGGAGTTTTTACATAATCAACTTAGGGAAATGACCATCGAGAGAGGCATTGCTAAGGTTGAATTTGTTCGGCAAACAATGACAAGACAATCTACCAACAAAGGCTAGCATGAACAACATTAAACCCATACATTCCCTGCCAACACTCATCATTCACTAAGAACACCTTCCTTGCGAACATTTACTTCATTTTTCTTTTCTTTTTATTAGTTCTAAAACAAACTTTCAAAACAAACATTTTTTCTTCCAAGGCAAGTAACAATCAAACAATCGAATTCCAAGTCAATCTCTGTAGGATCGATCCTCAGCTTAACTGCTGTATTACTTGCAGACCGTGTATACTTACACGCAAAAGACTCTTGGCACTGTTTTATACTTTTCCAATACAAATATTTTTCCCCTTTTGCCAGCATTCACTTTACACACTTCTTCTAGGGAGTCTATATGTATATATGGGTTAGTGATATTCCTAAGAACTCAAGGTTATATAGACACATTGACTTTGTGTTTGTTCAAACGCTTGAGGGATAAAGTCAATTCAGTACCGCCATCCTAGCGGAAACATACAGAAGCTTGACCGCGTGTAGGAAGTCAGGAGACGGTAGATTCTTCGGTTGTGCTCAGTTGTTAGAAGTCTGGTTTAGGGGACACAAATGGATTACACCGTATAGAGCTGGTAGATGTTGCATTGATTACTCGCCATTGGAGGAGTATCTAGCTACGTATCAAGTTGAGAAAAAGACTGGAGAGGAATGGAAGGACTTTTTCTTAAAAATGAAGGATCCTGATGTGGTTTGGAATGCGCCTTGGCTGAATCTTGTCAATTATTTATATCGGTGAAGAAAATTTGATTGGGTCCCATTATCGGGGGTTTGGGGAGGAATAGCTTATTGTCCATTGTTGGTTTCCCCGACAGTTTGGTTCAAGGCATTTTATTCCTTCTATTGTCGGTATAGAAGGTTTCGAATACATACACAAGACGGAAAGATAAAAGATAAAGTTGAAGGATACTCTGGACGTATGGAGGTCACCGAGAAGGGTAAGACTTCAGGATGGAACAAGAGTTATACCAAACTATATGTAGTGGAGGACGCGAAGGATCAATGAAGGTATCCCACGAAAGGATTCGGGTAATGCTTAGTCGGCTGATGATCGAGAAAGAAATGCACCGTCAGCGGTAGAGAAATTGAAACACGATCATGAGAAAGACCTGAAAGGATATGAAAAAGGATTAGTGAAATAAAACATAAAATCTCCATGTCAACACTAGAGGTAGAAGTAAAGAAGGGTCAAGGAAAATAACTCTCCAGGAAGAATCGAGAAGTTAACCAAAAATTGAAAGATCTACAAGAAATCCACGCTGGGTGTAAGGTAAAACAAATGAGAGGAACAAGTAGGGTGGTACAAAATTTTTCTGAACAGTTGGATGATATTAAAAAGGAAAGGTATAGCTATAAGAAAATGTATGAAGAAGCTACAAGAGCGTCAAAGAAAAAGGCCCGAGAATGGAGAGAATCAAGTAACAAAGCCAAGAAGAAGTTAAAGGAAGAACAAGCCCAGGATTTTGAGTTGACAACTCAAGTATCAAAGTTGGAACAAATGATTATGAAGTACCACAACGAATACAAGGTTAGGATGGAACGAGAGAATGAATGACTAAAAAAGAAGGTGGTAGAGCTGGAAAGCGTAGCGTAAAACTTAAAGTAAAAGCTCACAAGTTATGAAGGAGCATTGTACCAAGAAAGTGGTGTATGGAAAAGTAAGTATGAAGCAGCACAACATACTGTTTAGAATCAGAATGATGAATTAGTCAACTTCAAGAAACAAGTAAGGAGTATCGCTGCATATTTGCAGATCTTGTCTAAACAAGCCACGAGTTTGTTGGAACAACCAGATATTGAGCTCGAGCATGGGGAAGACATCACACGATTGCTACATGAATTGGTTAACTTAGGAATCAGGGCTAGTGGTTTTGTGTAATTTGAGATTATCTATTTCCTGTATTCGACTTTCCTAGCTAATGGATGTTTCTCTAAGAACTAGTTTTCAAATTCGATACCCCTTTTGCATTCATGCATTCGTGCACTTATGCATTCATATATTTATGTATTTGCCTTACATCTTATTTTACAAAATAAATTGTTTAATAAAGGAAAGTTTTGATGGTAGTTTGTTTTTAAACCGCAATCATACTGCATTCATACGGAACACGCATGCGCTCTAGTACCATGGCTGTAGAAGACATGATTACTAGTCTTGAAAATGACCGTGTTGAAGTACATAACAGATTTGATAGAATTGAACAGTCCATGAAGGACCAATTAGCTCAAGCATAGAGGGAGATAATCAACCAGCTAACTGCTTTGCTGGAACTAAAGGAATATGGAAAGAGACAGACACAAGATGGATCGAACGAAATGAATGAACAAGGCGATACTACATCTCACATAAGGGAACAACCTCAAGGACCGCCTCATGCGAAGAAGGTCTACATCAATCTAGCTGGGGCTACTGCCAGTCATCCGGTCAATATTGGAGCAAACTTTGGGAGTGGTGATGAAGTCCCAGACCAGAACATTGTCAATGAGATTGAAAAGATTTGTGCTGAAATTGAGAGGAAATACGAATAGCGCTGTAAGGCTCTGGAGGACCTCTTGTTAGAAATGCAAAGGGCGAATGAGCAAGGGTCTAGTGCTGCTGACTTGAGTTTGGTTGATGACCTAGTCCTGCCACCCAAGTTCAAGGTACCAGATTTTGAGAAGTATGATGGGTCAACTTGCCCAAAAGCACATATTACCATATATTGTCGTAAGATGACCGCTTATCTAAAGGATGAGAAATTGCTGATTCATTGTTTCCAAGACAGTTTCTTAAGCTCGGCGGCACACTGGTATACTCAACTAAGTTTGGTGAACATTAGATTATGGAGGGACCTTTTTGGAGCTTTTGAAGAACGCTACAAGCATATAACCGAAATGGTTCCTAGTCAGGTTATGCTGCAAGATATGGACCAAAAACCAACCGAAAGCCTACGACAATATTCATAGAGGTAGAGAGAGGTGGCAACACAGGTACAACCAGTGTTAAGGGAGAATGAAATTACCCATATGTTTGTAAACACATTGAGATGACCACTTTTTGAACGATTGATTGGTAATGCCACCCATAACTTTGCTGACATGGTGATGAATGACGAATTGATCGAAGCAGCAATCAAGAGTGGAAGGATATAAAGCATAGAAAGTTCTCACAAGAATTTCAGAAAAAGGATAATAAAATGAATAATATAATTGCTTATGAGGATCCGAAGAATGTTATGATCACGCCACCTAGGGCTACGTTAGAAAATTCACAAAATTCAAATAGAAAGGATTCTTGAGGGCCAAGAAATGATAGGGTGAATTTCACACCTTTACTGGTGTAGTACTCTGAGCTATACCCACAGTTGTTTGATGCATATTTGGTGAGACCCTGCTGTCTCACACCTCTTCAGCCTCCATACCCTTCATGGTATGATTCAAAGGCTCGTTGTGAATATCATGCTGGGATCTTTGGGCATACAATTGAGAATTGTATCGCATTTAAGAAAGTGGTTCAGAATTTTGTCAATACTAGGGTGTTGAAATTTGAAGAACCAAATATTGTAGTTAATCTATTACCAAACCATGGGGGATGAGGTGTGAATGTAATAGAGGAAGATGATGAAGCCAAGCAGTTAAAGACTGGTGTGTCTGAGATCAAATCTCTTCTGAAGTGGGTGTTTGAACAGTTGTATAATGCTGGAATGATATAGATAGGAATGAAAGTCGAGAAAGAAGTAGTGACAGGCACATATTGTGAGTATCACCAAGAAGAAGGCCATGAAATTCAGCACTGCTCTGAGTTCAAGTGCTTGATTTAGGGAATGATGAACAACAAAGAAATTGAGTTCTTTGAAAAGACCGATGGAAGAAATAAAGTTAAAGCATGCACCTCTGAATCTTTGGGGGTTAAGTATGGGGTCAACAAGCCGTTGGTCATCTTTGCTAGGTCAAACATGGAAGACTCTTCAGCCAATGTGAAGCCAGTTGTGACTCCCAAGATTTTGATTACCCCACCAACCTCATTTGCTTTCAAGAATTCCTATAAGGTTCCTTGAAATTATGCTACTACTGTGTCTTTACCGGAGAAGACAAAGCACAAAGAGGAAGTAAAGCCACTAGATGAAACAAAGGTGGTTTCAAAATAAAAGAAAGATAAAAGCCTAATTCATAGTCGATAAATGAGGTGGGGCATTTCACCAGGAGTGGAAGATGATATTCACCCGAAACATCTAAAGAGGGTGAGAAAACAAAAGAGAAGGTTGTCGCAGTACCAGAGAGGATTTTTGGGGAGGAACCCGCTCCTAAAATAAATAAACTTGTTGCAGAAGAACAGACCCAAGAGTTCTTAAAGTTCTTGAAGCATAATGAATACAATATAGTTGAGTAGTTGAAGAGACAACAGGCTAGAATATCTGTCCTTGAACTATTGTTGAGTTCAGAAAGGCACCGCAATGCTTTCATAAAGGTGCTTAATCACACGTTTGTTCCAAATGATATATCAGTACAGAAGTTGGACAGAATCATGAATCATATTACTGCAGACAACTATATTACTTTCACTGATGATAAGATCTTGGAAGGGGGAATGGGATCTGTCAAGGCTTTGAACATCATAACTCACTACAAGGGTTATGTTCTTCCTGGAGTTTTGATAGAAAATGGCTCGGAACTGAATGTCCTACCAATGGTTACCTTGCAAAGACTTCCAATTGATGATTCGCATACGAAGGCATACAAGAATATTGTGAGAGCTTTTGATGGTATGACTTAAGAAGTTCTAGGAAGGATTGAGGTACCACTATTAATTGGGCCTGCAATTTATAATGTGGATTTTGTGGTAATGGACATTAAGCCAACATACAATTTCTTGCTTGGAAGGCCATGGATTCATTCTGTTGGCTCAATACCTTCATCATTGCATCAGAAATTGAAATTTGTGATAGATGGAAAGCTAGTTAGTATTGGAGCTGGGAAAGATATTATTACTGCTGTAACTAATGATGCCTCGTACATCAAAGCAAATGAAAATGCTCTTGAGTGTTCATCCAGGGCCTTGGAGTTCATAAATGCGACCTTTATTGCTAAGGGGAAACCAATACCTCGACCGAGGCTATCCAACTGCACCAAGATGTTTGTCCGTGAAACACTTGGCAGAGGTGCAGAAATAGGAAGGAGACTCGAAAAGCATCTTCAGGGAAATCTATGTCCAAAGCTTATTATCATGAAGAAGGATCGCTTTGGATTTGGATTTAAGCCCAACATTCGGTAGAGGCAGAAAGATTTAGAAATAAGAGATGACCAAAAGAGGGCTCGATTTTTGGGCACTGAGGCTCCCTCTGAACCCATGACTTTATTTGACTTGACCAACATCTTCAAGTCACGTGGGTTTGAGAATATGGAAGAGCAACTTGAAAAGGTCAATCAAACGAATGTTGGGCTTCAGGAAGAGGAGAATTTTGGTAATGTCATGGAGGGGTTGTATGTCAACGACATATCTAAGGGATCCCAACCTGGTAGGTTTCTAGAGGGGATTAGTCTATGCTTCCCTAGTTAAGCACTCAATAATTGGACATTAGAAGATCTTCCTCTAGTTTTTAAGAATAAAATAGGTTAATGCCAAGAACCACCTTGTACTTGTGCACGCGAGTTCAAGGGATTATCTGTAAAGGGATATTATGCAAGTTTGCTTCAATAAAGATGCTTTCATTATGATTCTCAAATGGAAAATATGTTTCTTGTTTTTTCACATCCATTCTAAATATATTATTATTTTCTTTGCAAGTCTTCAACTATTAATACATTAATTATCCTGAACCTAATCCTGAATTAGATTTTGAGCTGCCAACATGTCTAACGGAAGTCAATGAATGTGAAGATAAGACGGAATGTGAAATCCCTAACGAATTACTGAGGTTGGTAGAAAAGGAAGAGAAGCAGATCTTACCTCATAAAGAAGAGATAGAAATTCTGAATCACTAAACAAATGAAGTCAGAAGAGATGTGAATAGAAATTCTGAATCACTAAACAAATGAAGTCAGAAGAGATGTGAAGATCGGTACTGCCTTCTCTCCAAAAATTTGACAAGAGTTAGTTGATTTGTTGCAAGAGTTCAAAGATTTCTTCGCCTGGTCTTATCAAGATATGCCAGAATTAGATACGGATATAGTGGTGCATAAGGCCAGAATGCAAACCGGTTCAACAAAAGCTCAGAAGGTTGAGGCCGAAAATGCTATTAAAGATCAAATAAGAGATACAAAAGCATATTGATGTAGGTTTCCTGCAGGTGGCAAGATATCCAGAGTGGGTAGCCAATATAGTCCTAGTTCCAAAGAAAGATGGAAAAGTACACATGTGTGTGGACTACAGAGATTTGAATAGAGCAAGCCTGAAGGATAACTTTCTTTTGTCCCACGTTGACATTTTGGTTGACAATACGTCACGACATTAATGGTTCTCCTCCATGGATGGCTTCTTAGGATACAACTAGATAAAGATAAATCTATAGGATATAGAAAAGACAACATTCATAACCTTGTGGGGCACGTATTGTTACAAGGTGATACCTTTTGGATTGAAAAATACAGGGGCAACATATCAGCGAGCTATGGTGACGTTTTTCTACGACATGATGCACAAAGAGATTGTACGTGGATAATATGATCTCCAAGTCTCAGACTGAGAAAGGCACATCAAGAATTTGTTGAGAAAGTATCAGTTGAAGCTTAAACCAAACAAGTGTAATTTTGGGATTACATCTGGAAAACTATTGGGCTTCGTGGTTAGTAGAAGAGGAATTGAGATTGATCCAGACAAGGTGAAAGCTATCCAGAATCTCCCATCACCTCATTCAAGAAAAAGTACGAGGATTCCTTGGGAGATTGAATTACATTTCTCGGTTTATTTCCCAGTTGACCGATAGATGTGATCCAGTCTTTAGACTGCTTTGAAAGAATAATCCAGGGGAATGGGATGAAGAATGCCAATAGGCACTCAACAAGATCAAAGAATATTTTGTCAAATGCTTTAGTTCTAGTGGCACCAATTCCTAATAGACCACTCATCTTTTACTTGACGGTCTATGAAAACTCAATGGGATGTGTGCTGGGGCAACATGATGACACAGGGAAGAAAGAACAAGCCATTTATTATTTGAAAAAAAAGTTTACATAGTGTGAAGTACGGTACCCACCAATTCAAAAATTATGTTGTGCCTTGGTTTAGGTAACTCGTAGACTCGGACAATATATGCTATACCACACTACTTGGTTAATATCTCAACTCGATCCATTGAAGTTTATGACCGAAGCACTCGCGTTAATCGGAAGATTGGCTCATTAGCAAATGCTGCTATCAAAGTTCGATATTGTATATGTAAGTCAAAAAACAATAAAATAAAGTGCTATAGCATATTTCTTGGCTAGCCGTGCTTAAGAAGATTGTGAACCCTTGAACTTTGATTTCCCAGATGAGGATGTGATGAATATCTTCATAAAAGGAAATGAGATTCGAAAGAATAAAACCAGGAAATTATATTTTGATAGGACAGCCAATGCCCTGGGACGTGGAATTGGTGCAGTGTTGATCTCTCCAAATAACATACATTATCCTTTCACGAGCAAATTGGAGTTCTTTTGTACTAACAACATGACAGAATATGAAGCTTGTGTCATGGGCTTACAAGCTGATATTGAAAGAAAGATAGAAACTTTGAAGGTATACAAAGATTTAACATTGGTTATTTACCAGCTTCGTGGAGAATGGGAAACCAAAGATGTAAAGTTGATTGAATATCGGAAGTTGATTCTTGAGTTAATAAAAGAATTCGAAGAAGTCACTTTCACATATATCCCCAGGGAAGATAATCAAATGGCTAATGCCTTAGCTACACTAGTTTCGGTATTTTTAGCAAATAAACCTGGGGATATGATGCCAATTCGAATGCAGAGTTATGAAACTTATGCTCATTGCTATAGTATAGAAGATGAGGCAGATGGAAACCCTTGGTATTTTGATATCTTGCAATACATTAAATTCCAGATTTATCCCATTGAGGCAAATGACAATGACAAGAGAACCATTAGAAGGGTGGTTTCTGGATATGTGCTTGATGGAGAGATCTTGTACAAAAAGGGCAAAGATCAGCTCTTGTTAAGATGAGTTAATGCTAGTGAAGCTAGAAATATTCTAGTAGAATTACATGATGGAATATACGGAACACATGCAAATGGTTTTGCAATGGCCATGAAAATTATGAGATATGGCTATTATTGGGCAACCATGGAAGGAGATTGCATTGAGTATGCTAAGAAATGTCACAAATGCCAAATATATGCTGACAAGATTGATTATCCGCCAGTACCTATTTATACAATGAATTCACCTTGTCCTTTTACTATTTGGGGCATGGATGTTATTAGGCAAATTCACCCCAAAGCTTCTAATGGACATCGTTTCATTCTCGTAGTCATTGATTACTTCACTAAATGGGTGGAAGCCGCCTCTTATACCAACATCACGAGATCAACAGTCTACAAATTTTGGAAGAAGAAGATTATCTGTCGATATGGATTGCCAGAAAGAATTATTACTAATAATGCCACCAATTTCAACAACAATGTGATAGTAGAAGCGTGTGAGCATTTCAAAATTATGCACCACAATTATGTGACTTACCACCCTAAGATGAATGGGGCAGTGGAGACGGTAAACAAAAACATCAAGAGGATTATATCAAAGATGACAGAGACTTACAAATACTGGTATGAGAAGCTACCCTTTGTATTGTTCACGTATCGAACTTCGATACGAACCTCAACCAGAGCAAAACCTTACTCTTTGGTTTATAGGATAGAAGCATTGCTTCCTATTGGGGATGAAATTCCATCTCTCTGAGTTTTGTCTGAAGTGAAATTAGATGAAGCGGAGTGGGTACGGGCTAGATTGGATCAACTAAATCTCATTGAATAAAAAAGGTTGAAGGCCATTTGATATAGCCAAATGTACCAAAAAAGGATGATGTAGCCATATGATAAGAAAGTTCGGCCCAAAAAATTCCAAGAGAGAGATCTTGTGTTGAAAATGATCTTGCAAGTACATCGAGATGATCGTGGAAAATGGATGCCTAACTTATGTTGTCAAAAAGGCCTTCTTTGGAGCAACACTGATCCTAACTGAAATAGATGGTAAAGAGTTACATAAACCAGTGAAATCTGATTCCGTTAAGAAATATTATGTCTGAAGAATAGAAAAAGAGAAAAGGAAAAGAAAATGCGGAGTGAAAACCCGAAAAGGGTACTTCGCAAAATAAAAATATTCGTGGTGAAAACACAAAAGGGCGTCATTGATATCAAAAAAATAAAAAAAGAGAGAAATAAAAAAGGAGAAAGAAAAATAAAAAGGGTGTTCAAGATGAAAATCCGCAAAGGGTGTCTTGAAACCAAAGATGGATCTGGGTTGAAAACTCGTAAAGGGCGGCTCAGATGTGTTGAGATTAGGCATCCGTCAATTAAAACCTCTCGGATAGCTTGGTATTTTGGGAAATATTTCACATCCGTAGACATCTTGACAATGTTGAAGTCTGCTGGACAAAGGCTCAAGCTCAAAACTATATTCAGTTGTTGGGGTTGTTGTATCTTTCATGCTATGGATGCCCGAGGATTTGGCTTTGTTTCTTGATTTTGTTGTTTCAGTTTTCCATGACCTTTTCAAAATCACATTGTATTTTTACTTAGAAGCCTTAATAAAATTCATGAATTCTCTTTCGAGCTTTCTTTATTTTTCTAAAGCATCATGCAAGTAAATAAGCATAATTCATTGAAAAATAAATGATTTCTTGGTATTACTATGTTTTGAAGGATAGCAAATGGCTTTAAACACTCCAGGGTATTGAAGAGGGGTGTAAAAAGAGAAGACAGAGAAAAATATTGTGCCAGCATAAGGAAAAGTGAAATGCCAGAATCAAGTTATACCAGAACAAGTTGGAAGAATAGACAGAAAGAAGAATAAAGAGTGCAGAAAGAGAAAAAGAAAGGTGAAAACCCGAGAGGGAACCCTAAAAAAACAAGAAAAAAGAAAAAGAAACAACCGAGGTGAAAACCTAAAAGGGCACTTTGAAAAAAAGAGAAAAGAAAAAAACCAAAGTGAAAATATGAAAGGACGCTTTGAGAAAAGTATCTAAAGTGAAAACCTGAGAAGGCATTTTAGAGCAAAGGGGTAGAAATGTAAGGGGGAAGGTCTTAAGGGTCAATCCCAAGTGTGAGATGAAGTAACAACGGTTTCCCAAAAAGCATGTATAACACCCCCTACCCCGGGTTAGTAGCAAACCGGCTCGAGAGCGTTACCAAGCAAGAATAAGGCATTACAATACAAGCAAGAACAAGGCAAGAATAGATTAACTCATCCCTATTAGACGAGTTACTTAACTAACAAGCAACCAATCATACTTACTTCTCAAGCAAGCCATCTTATGATTCGTTTACAAGTCATTATAGGTTGCTACTTTAACAATTCAATTAACTTCACCTTACACCACTATCAATTTGATTGGCCTAAGTGTGCAACATACTTCCATTTCATTTCAATGTTTCTTAGATTTATACATGTACTAATTTCATACCTAAATTTACTAAACATGATCATGTAAACATACAATTGCATGTAACTAGTTTTCAAACATCTAGACCATTCGAAAATCATTATACAAACACACAAAACACTTACAACAAGGTATGTTCACACACAAGTGACCATATAATTCCAAGACATTCGAATGTTTCAATGTAAACTAGATCAAACACTTGATCATTCCAATATAAATTCATTTATGCGCAGCATCTACTTAAACATTACATGTAATTTGAGTTCAATACAAGCTTGTTTCATATTGTCAACCAAGTTCATAACATAGTAGGCCCATTCAAGAACACACATATATATATACAAGTTCAAGTATTCCAAATGCATGCATAGTTCACTATTTACAATCTAAGTGCCACTAACTAGGGCAGTACAAAACAAGTATGAACCATACTTTAGCTATGCTTGTGTCTTGCTTCGAAATCAAGAAATCAGGCTTCAAGATCAAGCAACAATCGAATCTTTTATCCTATAGTTGGGAAGAATGAAAACGAGAGCGATAAGTACAATAATGTACTTAGTGAGGTAGTAACTAGTTCTAACCATTTGTTTTATCAAGTTAAGAGTCAATTAGACAAGAATAATCCTAGCTAAGGATTTCAAGCATTCGGCTAGCATAAGTAACAAGAGGCAATGAATCATAATTCATGCTTTCATTTCAAGAATTAAGCAAATCATGCTTACATGACAAGTAACATACAATTCATGGCTTTCATGTCAAGTAACAAACAATTCATTTCTTTCATGTCAAGTAACATTCATTATATAACTTTCAGGACAAGTAACATGTAATATAGGATTGTTATTTCATTTGTTATCATTTAAACAACCCCCTTAGTACTTAGTTTGTATAGGTAATTGAGTCTCCAACCAACTGTCGCCACAAGATGCACCATAGTGCTGGTCAACCCTCCTACTGTCGCCAAAGACCACATACGTACCCTTCGTCTATCGCCAAATAGGGGCCGTAGCCCTGGACCGTAGTCCACTCTGACACAATGAGCTCTAGACTCTAAGGCATGCCCTTCTACCTAGTCCAAATAGCTACCAAGGTTGTTCGATTTTAGCCATTATACAAGTATTTCAAGTTCAAGATCATGTCAAGTAGCAAGTTCATTATGCACTAGGCCCTTAGGCAAATTGAGCCATATCTCACAAATCATGTAATTCTCATGTGTTCATTTCATCAATTTGGGATAACAACTCAAGCAATTTCTTTAAACATTTGATCACATGCCATATCACACATACAAGCACCTATGTTACCACTTAAACATGCTTAGCAATCGAATCATACATGAATTCACGGATGTGATCAAAATTTGAAGAATACTTTAATCATTCTTCCCTTATTAGGACAAGTCCATATTAGATCCATTTAAACATCACAAAAATGTAGACATGCCTACATTGGTTAGGACCTAGTCCTAACCCTAGAATTTGCTACACTCACAATACTCCAAGCTTAGCTAGTCTTGGATCCACACTCCTTTGTTCTTAGTTTTAGGATGTTCCACTCTTTCCTCTTCCACCAAGTTCACTCATCGTTTTATCACATTACACAAATATATACATGTTAAAACAAGTTCACATAACCATTAAACCAAGGTAATATTACTAGTACACAACATATACAAATCTGGCAGCATGTTCATATATATTCTTTACTACACTTAACTATACTTGTCTATATTCTAATTCATGTAAAACAAGGCAATAACCATTGTCCTAAAACTGTTTTCAAAACTGTCCAGAATTGCCTATACTGCTGCTGCTAGGCAGCTTGTACTCTACTCACTTAATCATGCATAACATTTTTTCTGTATGTCAGAATTTCAATTGGTTTACACCATTGGAAAGCTAACATAATTTTCTTTATAACTATATAGTCCTTGCATTTTAGTTCTTTGCTAATTAATACAGTTTTTAGCTTAAAGATAGGGCCACTTACAACACTGGACAGTTTGCACTGTCTATAGTGTTTCTTCTCTACAATTCATTGTACAATCCAGAATTCAGTTATGTTTTCTTATAATGAATTTAGACATATTAAGGTACTATCCATATAAATTTCAGCCTTAAATTCTATTTATACAATTTATGGTGATTTTTCAAAGTTAATACCCAGAACAAAGTATTCTGGGTAGATTACACTACATTGAGTTTCTAGCTTTATAACTCATCTGAACAAGATTCTAACATTGTAATTCAACTTGTTTTCATGTTACATGTCTAGGTCAGTCTAATTCACTTAGCAATGTGCTTAGAAGAGGGCATTATAATGTTAAGTTCAATTTGATTTATTTGATCAACATCATACTTCTAATTCATCATTTTAGCAGTCCATTACCTAGTTTTAACTAATCCAATGTTATGCATTCATTTTCCAGCAACCTATTTACTCTATTCAAGCCTCAATTCACCTACCAACTTGATTAAAACAGGGTTTTATTTACAATTAGCCTATTCACACATTTTCACCTAGCAAAACAGTCCCTATTCTCAATTTCCAGCAACCATATACATTCTCTTTAGCAATTTAGCTACTAGCATTCACAATTTCAACTTCTATTAGAAGCTAACAAGATCCAAACATACATAAAAATCATCCTAATCAATCTAGGCAGCAAGAACATCATCATTTCAAGATTCAAGCATTCTTTAACATGTAGGAATCAAGCATTATACCTTCTCCAAGCTAATTTGATCAAAGTTAAATCAAGAAGCATGGATTGAAGATGATCTATGAAGCTTTTTCTCTCCTCTTTCTCTCTCAACATTCAACCATGGAGGATATTGGATGGAGGATGATGATAAAAATTTTGTTCATCTTTCCCCTCCTAGTTCCGTGAGTCACCATTCCAATAGGCACATGTTCTCATTAATTGAGAACATGTGTCAAGGCCTTTAATTTTTATTCAATTTGCATGCAAACTCTAGATTTTTTCATGATCACAATTTCATCCTTCCATTTAAGCCTTCTAGCTTTAATTTCAATTCAGTTTGGTTCTAATTTCACTTATTTGATTTTAAAGATAGCTAATGTTCTTCTTCTTTAATTTGATTACTACATAATTCAATTAGTCAATAGTTTAGATAGTGGTAACCTTCCTAGGCCAAGTTTAGGGTGTTACAATTCTCCTCCCCATAAAATAAATTTGCCCTTGAATTTACCTGAACCGAATATGTGAGGATATTGCTTCCCCGTGACTTCTTTCGATTCCCACGTTGCTTCTTCTACCTTGTGGTTTCTCCACAAGACCTCGATAAGAGGAACGGTTTTGTTACCGAGCTTTCTAATGTCACGATCAAGAATCTAGACTGGTTCTTCTTCGTAAGACAAGTCAGGATTCAATTCTACCTCTTCAGGCTCAAGGACATGGGATGGATCAGATCTATATTTTCTGGGCATAGAAACATGGAAGACATTGTGGATCTTATCGAATTGACTAGTAAGTGCCAATCGATCATGAATGATCGTCACTTGTTCTTCGGTTTCTCTGAGCAATTGAGGTCCTAAAACCTTGCTTTCTCCCAATTTTGACTAGCACAAGGGAGTTCTACATTTTCTTCCGTATAGAGCTTTGAAGGGAGCCATCTGAATAAGTGTCTGGTAGCTATTGTTGTAAGCAAAATCTACTAGGGGTAGAGATTTCTCATAGTTCTTTCCGAAGTCTATAACACAAGCATGTAGCATGTCTTCAAGCAATTGAATGATTCTTTCAGATTGTCCATCTGGCTGAGGATGAAGGGCTGTATTAAGTTGCACTTTAGCCACTAGAGCCTTCTGTAATGAATTCCAAAATCGAGAAGCAAATTTGGTGTTTCGATTAGAGATTATAGCTATAGGTACACCGTGTAATCGAATCACTTCACGAATGTATAGCTCAGCCAAGGTTTCCAAGCTAATGTTCATTCGAACAGGGATGAAGTGAGTAGACTTTGTGAATCTATCAACAATCACCCATACAACATCATTCTTTCTTGGAGAGGAAGGAAGACCAGTAATAAAATCTATTGTAATTCGATCCCATTTCTGCTGAGGGAATTCAATTGGTTGGAGCAATCCAGTAGGGACTTGATGCTCGGCTTTGACTCTTTGACAAGTTAGGCACTTTGAAACAAAATTTGTGATAGCTAAGTTCATGCCTGACCACCAGTATAGTCCCTTTAGGTCATTGTACATCTTAACTGATCCCTGGTGAATTGAGAAAGAGCTTTGGTGAGCTTCTTGCAGCATCTCTTGTTTTAGTTCCTCATTGTTAGGAACACATACTCTATCCTTGAAATAGAGGAGTCCATTCGATTTGAGGAAAAAGTCAAAATTAGACTCAGAGCCTAGCTTGGACATGATCTTGTGAAGATTTGGATCAATTTGTTGGAGTTCTTTGATTCTCGAGATCAAGCTAGATTGAACTTGAAGTTCAGACAAGAATTTCCGTCCTTTGGATAAATAGAAATGAGCATTGATAGCCAAGGAAGCTATGAAAGAATAAACAATATCACTAAGGATGATTTTTGAATATTTGCTTGCAAGACAAGAAAGGTTTAATTCGAATGGTTACTTGCAAGTCAAGAAAGGAACATTTTGAATGAATTATTCTAGGATTTAGATTTAGGGGTTTACCCGAGTATGGTATGTGACTAAGGGCATCAGCAACCACATTTGCTTTCCCCGGATGATAGTCGATAACCAAATTGTATCCTTTAAGTAACTCTAGCCATCTTTTTTGCCTTAGATTCAAGTCTTTCTAAGTTAGGAGGTATTTGAGACTCTTGTGGTCTGTGAACAAGTTGCATTTCTCCCCGTACAAGTAATGTCTCCATATTTTGAGAGCAAACACGATAGTTACCAATTCTAGATCATGTGTAGGGTAATTTGACTCGTGTGGTTTTAGTTGCCTTGAAGTGTAAGCTACCACGTTTCCATCTTGCATTAGGACACATCCTAGTCGTAAGTAAGATGCATCATTATAGACAGTGAATTCTTTGCCCGATTATGGTTGGATGATAATCGGAGCATGAGCCAGGGCTTGTTTAAGTTGATCGAAGCTTCGTTGTTGATTCTCTAACCATACAAATGGTGTGTCTTTACGGGTTAGCTTAGTCAAGCTTGCGGCAATGGATGAAAATCCCTTGACAAAATGCCGATAATACCCAGATAAACCGAGAAAGCTTCTGACCTCACCAACATTCCTTGGAGGTCTTCAATCAAGGATGGATCAAACTTTGCTCGGGTCTACTTTAATCCCCTCTGCCGAGATAACATGGCCAAGGAATGAGATTTCCGTAGCCAAAATTCACACTTAGAGAACTTTGCGAACAATTGACGTTCTCAGAAAGTTTGCAATACAATTCGAAAGTGTTCAAAATGTTCTTCCTTATTCTGAGAATACACCAGGATGTCATCGATGAAGACGGCCACAAACTTGTCAAGATAGGGCTTGAATACACGGTTCATGAGGTCCATGAAAACAGCCAGAGCATTCGTTAACCCGAATGGCATTACAAGGAACTCAAAATGGCTATATCGAGTATGAAAGGATGTCTTGGGTACATCTTCTTCTTTTACCCTCATTTGGTAGTATCCCGATCGAATATCGATCTTTGAGAACACCGAAGCATCCTTGAGTTGATCGAAGAGATCTTCTATCCTTGGGAGAGGATATCGATTCTTGATAGTAAGCTTGTTCAATTGTCTGTATTCAATACAGAGTTTTATAGTCCCATCTTTCTTCTTCACAAACAAGACTGGAGCACCCTAGGGAGACGAGCTAGGCTGAATAAAGCCTTTGCCTTGTAGCTCTTGAAGTTTCTTCTTGAGTTCTTTCAATTCAACATGTGTTATTTGATAGGGTGTGATGGACACCGGAGTTGTTCTAGGTTAGACATCGATCCCGAACTCTACTTCTCTAGTTGGAGGGAGACCAGGAGCTCTTCGAGAAAAACATCAATAAATTTAGATACAATTAACATACTAGGTAATCTGAATTCAAGTTTATCTTGTAAGACCATAGCAGCAAAGATTGAGGTCAGGTTTCCTATCAATTCAGAGAATGGACTCCTTTCCTAAACCCCGGAGATAAAGTCTTCTATTTAGGAATCTACTCAGGCTTCATGCTTGCTTAACCAATCTATTCCTAGCACTAGATCGAACTCACAATTTGGCAATACATATAGATCAATAGGAAAAGGTATGTTTCAAATGATTATAGAACATTCCTTGCAAAGGAAGTTAATGGATGTGATTCCCTCTATTGGGTTCAAAACTACAAGGCTTTGTTTTATAATTTCAGGTTTCAAATTCAACTTTAAAATCAAAGATGAGCATACAAATGAATGAGTGGATCCCGAGTGTATTAAAGCATAATCAGGAGTCGAATTTAGCTCAACGATACCTGCTATGACATCGGGTGATTCTTCATCCTCTTTTCCCCATATATGGTAGATTTGAGTAGGAGCTCGAGATTTTTGGTGTGTAGGGGCATTCAAATGGGGTCCTTTGTTCTTCCCCTTATTTCTGGATTGAGCTTGTCTAGGTCCCTTGTTTCGAATAGAGGGAGCTGAGCTAGCATTTGCAGGAGTTTGATTCAGAACCTTGTTAAGATTCTGGGGAGAATCCCTGATATAGTGATCGGAGGCTCAACATAACAAACATAAATTCTATTGAGTTCTGCATTGTCTGGTGTGGTGCTTTTGGTAGAACTTGCAAGTAGGATATTGAATAGCTTTATCGAAATTCCCCGTACTATCAACATAGATGATCGGGGTAGAAGGCTTGGTTATCGATTAGGGTCTCGGTATGTAGTTTCTCTTCTGAATAGGAGTGTAATTAGAAGAGTATTCCTTGGAGTGTTTAGACTTCTTTGACTGCCAGTGAGACTTGTCATCATTTATGGATCGTTTGTCTTTCTAGGAGTTACCACTTTTGCATTTCTTAGAGGCCTTCATCTTCGCCTTGGTTGCAATAGCCCGGTTTACCAAATTCTAGAAGTCAGTGATACCCAGGGCAGTGAATATTGGACTTAGTTCATCATTCAGTCCATCGATAAACATCCAACACTTGTCAGCATCAGTCTTGATGTATTCCGACCCGTACTTGCAATACTTGCAGAAATCACTCACGTACTATTCAATGGGTAGGCCACCTTGCTTGAGGTACAAGAAACACTTCCGGATCTCAGCCAAGTATTGTTCACTGATGTATTTCTTCCTTAATTCCTCAAGGAAGAATTTCCAAGTTACGACTTCAGGAGGAGCAGTCAGTGTAGTGGTTTCCCACCAGCTCAGAGCTTCATCTGCCAACAGGGCTATGGAACATTCAAGCTTGTGCTCATTAGGACAAGTTAGTTGTTTGGCTAAGATTCGAGTAGTGGCCTCTAACCAATACTCAGCTACTTCGGGATTGGCTTCATCAGTGCTAGTGAAAGTATAGGCCCAGTGTTGAGCCAGCTTGTTAATCAGAGCTCTGTTTGGCACAACAACAAGAGGAGGAATAGGATGGTCTTGTTTCAAAGTAGTTACAAGATGAATGAACATCTCCTTCATGCTCAAGAGACATTCCTGTTGCATGAGCTTCCTGTTGAGCAGCAGCTTGGCCTCGGGGTTAAGCTTGTTGTTGTGGAGGATTCTGCTCCATCCTTATACTATCTCCTTCATTTGAGGAGCTTTCAGGACTTTCATCGTCCCGAGCGAGCCTTGTTTCAGATAATATATGTTCAAATATAACAATTAGGAATTCGATTTAGTTAAGAAAAGACACAAGCAATACAATACAAGTCTCCTAGGTGGCACAAGTATCCTATATGACGCAAGAGTGCTCGGTTTAGTCCAAGAACCGACTAAAAAGCTCTGATTACCAATAAATGTAACACTTCCTACCCCGGGTTAGTAGCAAACCGGCTCAGGAGCGTTACCAAGCAAGAACAAGACATTACAATACAAGCAAGAACAAGAACAAGGCAAGAATAGATTAACTCATCCCTATTAGATGAGTTACTTAACTAACAAGCAACCAAGCATACTTACTTATCAAGCAAGCCATCTTATGTCTTGTTTACAAGTCATTATATGTTACTACTTTAACCATTCCATTAACTACATCATACCATATCATTCGAGCAGCCTAAACGTGCAACCATGCTTCCATTTCATTTCATTGTTCCTTAGATTGATTCATATAACATCTCATACCTTAATTACTAACATGATTATTGAACATACAATTTCATATAACTTGATTTCAAACAAGCCATATACTAAACCTATCTATTCGGCAATCACTATTCAAACACACAATACACTTACAACAAGGTATGTTCACACACAAGTAACTATATAATTTCCAAGGCATTCGAATGGTACATACAAGCTAGATCAATCACTTGATCATTCCAATATAAATTCATTTATGCGTAGCATCTACTTAAACATTACATGTAATTTGAGTTCAATACAAGCTTGTTTCATATTGTCAACCAAGTTCATAACATAGTAGGCCCATTCAAGAACATATATATATATATATATACGAGTTCAAGTATTCCAAATGCATGCATAGTTCACTATTTACAATCTAAGTGCCACCAACTAGGGGAGTACGAAACAAGTATGAATCATACTTTAGCTATGATTGTGTCTTGCTTCGAGCTCAATCAGGCTTCAAGATCAAGCAACACTCAAATCCTTTATCCTGTAGCTGGGAAGAATGACAACGAGAGTGATAAGTACAAGAATGTACTTAGTGAGGTAGTAACTAGTTCTAACCATTTGTTTTAACAAGTTAAGAGTCAATTTGACAAGAATGATCCTAGCTAAGGATTCCAAGCATTCAACTAGCATAAGGAACAAGAGGCAATGAATTATAATTCATGCTTTCAAATTAAGAATCAAGCAAATCATGCTTACATGAAAAGTAACATACAATTCATGGCTATCATGTCAAGTAACATACAATTCATGGATTTCATGTCAAGTAACATACAATTCATGGCATTCATGTCAAGTAACACTCATTATATAACTTTCAAGACAAGTAACATGAAATATAGGATTGTTATTTCATTTGTTATTATTTAAACAATCCCCTTGGTACTTAGTTTGTATAGGTAATCGAGTCTCCAACCAACTGTCACCACAAGATGCACCGTAATGCTGGTCAACCCTCCTACTATCGCCAAAAACTACATACGTACTCTCTGTCTATCGCCAAATAGGGGCCTTAGCCCTGGAGCGTAGGCCACCCTTACACAATGAGCTCTAGACTCTAAGGCATGCCCTTCTACCTAGTCCAACTAGTTACCAAGGTTGTTCGATTTTAGCCATTATACAAGTATTTCAAGTTCAAGATCATGTCAAGTAGCAAGTTCATTATGCACTAGGCCCTTAGGCCAATTGATCCATAGCTCACAAATCATGTAATTCTCATGTGTTCATTTCATCAATTTGGGATAACAATTCAAGCAATTTCTTTAAGCATTTGATCACATGCCATATCACATATAAAAGCACCTATGTTACAACTTAAACATGCTTAGCAATCGAATCATACATGAATTCAAGGACGTAATCAAAATTTCAAGCATACTTTAATCATTCTTCCCTTATTAGGCCAAGTCCATATTAGATCCATTTAAACATCACAAGAATGTAGACATGCATACATTGGTTAGGACCTAATCCTAACCCTAGAATTTACTACACTCACAATACTCCAAGATTAGCTAGTCTTGGATCCACACTCCTTTGTTCTTAGCTTTATGATGTTCCACTCTTTCCTCTTCCACCAAGTTCACTCCTGGTTTTATCACATTACTCAAGTATATACATGATAAAACAAGTTCACATAACCATTAAACCAAGGCAATATTACTAGTACACAACATATACCAATCTGGAAGCATGTTCATATATATTCTTTACTACACATAACTATACTTGTCTATACTCTAATTCATGTAAAAAAGGGCAGTAACCATTGTCCCAAAACTGTTTACAAAACAGTTTTCAAAATTGTCCTGAATTGCCTATACTGCTGCTGCCAGGCAGCTTGTACTCTACTCATTTAATCATGCATAACTTTCATTCTGTATGTCAGAATTTCAATTGGTTTACACCGTTGGAAAGCTAAAGTAATTGTATTTATAAATATATAGGCCTTGCATTTTATTCCTTTCCCAATTAATATAGTTTTTAGCTTAAAGACAGGGCAATTTACAACACTGGACAGTTTGCACTATCCCTAGTGTTTCTTCTCTACAATTCATTCTACAATCCAGAATTCAGTTCTGTTTTCTCCTAATGAATTTAGACATGTTAAGGTAATATCCATATAAATGTCAGTCTTAAATTCCATTTATACAATTTATGGTGATTTTTCAAAGTTACTGCCTAGAATAGAGTATTTTGGGCAGATTACACTAGGTTGAGTTTCTAGCTTCATAACTCATCTAAACAAGATTCTAACATTTAAATTCAACTTATTTTCATGTTCTTACATGTCTAGGTCAAGTCTAATTCACTTAGAAATGTGCTTAAAACAAGGCATTATAATGCTATGTTCAAATTGATCTATTTGATCAACAACATTCATCCAATTTACCATTTGAGCAGTCCATTACCTAGTTTTAACTAATCCAATGTTATGCATTCATTTTCCAGAAACCTATTTACTCTATTCAAGCCTTAATTCACCTAACAACATGATCAAAACAGGGCTTTATATGCAATTAGGCTATTAACACATTTTCACCTAGCAAAACAGTCCCTATTCTCAAATTTCCAGCAACCATGTACATTCTCTTTAGCAATTTAGCTACTAGAATTCACAATTTCAAGTACCATTAGAAACTAAAATGATCCTAACATACATAATAATCATCCTAATCAATCTAGGCAACAAGAACATCATCATTTCAAGATTCAAGCATTCTATAACATGTAGGAATCAAGCAATTTACCTTCTCCAAGCTAATTTGATCAAATGTAAAAGTTAAATGGATTGATTATGGATTGAACCTTCCTAGGCCAAAGATTCTTAATCTGATCAACCAAAGATTCATATTAAGGTCATACTAACCCTCATCAAAGTATTCTTAATCTGTTTTGACAATAATTCAACAAAGAATTTAAGGTTCCTGCCTAGCAAAGAATCTAGAGTTCTTAATGAGAAGAACTCGCTCAACAAAGAATCCAGAGTTCCTAATGAGAAGAACGCGCTCAATGAAGAGATCTCCTAACGAGAAGAGTTCGCCCTTTTAAAGAATGAGTAAGCTCCAAATGAGAAAAGCTTCCTTATTCAACATCTCCACAGAAAAGTAGAAAAGTGAAAAGAGTGAGGAATGAAGAATTTCATAATGAGAAGAACAGTTTCATGTAACACCCTCTTCCGGCCTGGTAGAGAACCGGGTCAAAAAGTGTTATCGAAAATTGATTCGGAGATTGGAAGTTTAACCAGGTTTGAAATCCTACTCGGAATGTCTTATTAGTTTCTTTTAAGACTTATCGAACTAACTTATTAATCGCTTATTCAGTTTGGGGTCAATTTTAACCTTTTGCAAACATAGGGACTAAATTGAAAATTTTATAAATTAAGGGACTTTATCAAAATTTCTTTGCACAAAGCTTCAATTAAACTTACAAATTATAATCCTGTGAATTTTTGTTATTAACAGAGGTCGTTTACCAATCCAATTAGACCATTTAAAGATTAGTGACAAATTTGTAAACTATTTAAAACTGTAGTTTAAGTCTTTTAACGAAATTAGCCTACACCATAACGATACACTTAAGCCCGTATTAATACATTAAGTCAAATTTAACAAGTTTCATATTCAAGGATAACAAGTCCGTACCGATACATCTAAGCTCGTATCGATACGCGTTGACTAGGGTTGACTTGTTTATATACACCCAAGGCTGTACCGATGCAATTAATTTTCCAGACCTCACTGCCAAGGTCCGTATCGATACAGCTTGACCTATATCGATACGCTCTATTTTCCTAGGACTAATTATGCAAGGCCGTACCGATACAGCTTGACCCATATCGATACGCATGTCTTGTAATGACAAATATAATCTTGTTTTTATTCGAATTAACCTATTGAACGATGTCCAAATGCCATGAAATTTTACCAACAAGTTATTAATCTATAACTATAATAGCATACAAAATTTTAGGGCATTTCGAATTCATTTACTAGGATTTTACCTTTTGGTGCTTTTAAGCTCATTTTAACTAGTTTTACGAATTCAAAACATACCAACTTTCACATTCAACACCTAGGCACTATTAGGCTATTACACACATACAAAAATATGCAAACATGAAATGTTTGAGTCATATGCCACCTTACTAGGAGTTCAAAGCAAAATTTAAGCATACATATGATTGGTGGAAGTGACTTGCAACCGTAACTACACGATTGGAGTCTGAAATACTTCAAGGTCCTAAAATGCATGACACACACGAATGTTAGGCTTACATAGCCTAGTGAGGTAGTTATAACAAATGCACAACAAGTTTATAAAATGCATGAATAACATATAGGCATGCATGGGTGACATTTTACATAGCATCAATCACAATAAAACATATTCAAAGCCAATAGTCATGATTCCACATAGCAATTATAAATCATATAAACACATCATTTCCTTTGGACACGGTAACCAATGGATACGCGGATTCCCTTATACACCAAATCATATCGAAAGTAAGCCTTAGCCTTGAGCCATAGCTCCGGAAAACATATCCCTTACACAAACCAACCTTATCTCACCACATATAGGTCGTAGCCCTAGACTGTAGTCCAATCCCTTACTTAGTAAGCTCGAATAACCTTATGGCATGCCAATTGTATCTAATGTCCACAAGTGTCCAAGGATTACACATATCATCGTAGTTCTTACCTTTGTACCCGTAGGCTATATCATATTGGATCACAAATTGAGCCTTAGCTCCACATATCATAGCATAGCATATACATATCAAAATTTACATATAACATGTTTCAAGGATCATATGCGAACTTTACAACATACCATATCATTGAGAACTTACCATGCTTACCATTAGCACCCACATATGCTTGCTCTACTTGAGCCCTTAAACGAAATACAAATTGTAACACAAAACGAATGCAACGAAATGGCACCTTGCCTATCCCTTGACACAACTACACTCACCTTGACTCTAAAGCTTTCAAGGTTCTCGGATTATGACTCCTTGATGCCTAGCTTTCGTTGGAGATAAAGAGGGGTCCTTCTCCACTTCTTGAGCTAGCACAAAATTAAGGGTTGCTTTAGAATTTAAACTAAGGATCCGGAAACATTTTTAAATCTTACCGAAGCTTGTAGACAACATCAAAATAATGGAATTAACTTCCTAACCCATGTGCTTCCATTGAATGTTCAAAACCTAATCTTAAAATTTAAACCTTGAAGAATGACGAAATCATCAAATTAACTTAGGGGTTTTACTTACTGAGTTACGAGCTTTCAAACGACGTATTAAAATTGAACAAAGGATGAAAATTGTATCGAGGTGTTTTCTTAGATTGAGGTTGAAGATTACAATGGTGGTGTGAGCTTTCTTTTAAGACAAATATGAGGTTTTGGTTTCGGGAGATTCCAAAAACAAGGATGGAGACGTCCTTAGTCATTTAAACAATCCTAAATCCTTTTGGTCAATTCCCACCTCCCTCATATCCAATAGAAGGCTTTCCTTCAAACAATGAAAGCTTAAACTATTATTTTTCATCTTTTCAAGTCATCACGCAAGTTGGAGACATTTGATGACCAATTGTCATCATTTCTAACCACTTTCACATGAGGGGTGGCAAGCAAGGAGGTGAGTCAACCCCCAAGTTTCAATTTCTTCAATTTAGTCACCAAAATAGATTACTGTAGTGAACCGTATCGATACACCTTATGACTGTATCGATACGGCTAGGCTAAATCTGGTAAGTTAGTTATGGGCAGTTAGGTCGTACCGATACTGGTTTTACCGTATCGATACGCCTGACTCAGATTTCACATTTCCAGCTTCAAACTTCTTACATGGGATCCAATTGATCATATCAAGTCCGTATAGATTCATTACTAACAAAAAGGGGTACAGAGATTGAATACTTAATATCGAATTCAAAATTTATGATCACCGAAACCTAATTCTGACTAGGCTAGTTTTTAGCATGTGACACTTTAAACCTCAAAAAATAAAGAATTTCATAATGAGAAAAACAGCTTCAGATTCTACAGTTTGGCAGAAGATTGAAGAATTTCATAATTAGAAAAATAGGTTCAACCTTCAGTGGTTAGATGGTTCGGGTAAAATTCGTGTATTTTCAGTCTTTGCCATATTCTTGTTCCATAAAAATGAGCAAAGATGGGTAACTATAATACCTAATTTTTACCCGAGGTCTATATGTATATTGTCTCTCAAATAAATATATAAGTCATAAAATAAAAACAATATCCAAAAAATAAATAATATAAATCTATAATGTCAAAATAGTCTATGTTCAAATACAAATCCAAACAAACCAAATAAGTGTCCATTTACAAATGCCCAAAATACATTACAGAACAGAACCCATTTTTTAAAAACTATTATCAGCTTACAAAGGCCCAACTTACATGAGTTTCCCACCCCAAATCTACCTAAACTCGGGCAAAAGGGCCACTTGGCACTTGATGAGTAGCCCATTCTCCTTTCACGCGAATTAAGCCCTCTACTGATGTTACCTTGCATCAGCCTATAAATAGATGTGAAGAGAGAAAATAGGGGCAATTATGGTGCAATTATTACCAAAATAATTGAAGAAAGAGATAGTGGAAGTTGAAGAGGTTTATCTGAACACCAAGGGACGCTGGGAACATCAGAAGATGCCGGAGACAACTACCAGAGTTGTGCGATTACTATCGAAGTACGTTGAGAGGTACATTTCAATCTTTTCTTTATTTTCTTTCACTAAAACCATAAAATGTTAGATTTAGGCCTTTAAAGCTAAAAAATAGTAACAAAATAGATTAGTGGTTGTCGGAGTTTTAAGGTGATCGGAGGAGCTTATCTTGTATTGAGTGCCGGTTGGAGTTTTTTTACAAGGCTGAGTTGAAAATGAGTGGAGAGAGGTCGATTTGGGTAGATTTAGGGTTTAGGTGGTTGAAGACGAGTGGATTCGATTGAATCTGGTCCTAGATTTAGATTTAGGGCTCAAAATTGAGTTTTTTTTAGGTTTTAGGGTTTTTGGATGGCGGCAAACGGTGGTCGAAAAGTTTACATGGTGGCTGGTGATAGGAAAAAGATGACCAGAGTTGCAGTGGTGATTGAAAAAAGGTTGAAGGTGACTAGACACGATGGTCGGTGGTGGTCGACGTCGCATCCGACGGCTGGCGAACAGGACGAGGTTGGTGAGGGGTGGTGGTTGTAGATCGAAAAAGGAAAAGTTGAAGAACATCGGTTGGTTTTTAAATAGATGTGGGAGTTTGATCTTGGGAAACAAGAAGTGTAAGGCTTTTAGGTGTTTATGATGGATTGAGTGGTGGAAAAATGAAGAACACGGGGTGTGTTCTTGTGAAAATTTGAAGTTTGATCTTCAAAAAAAAGAAAATATGAAGGTTTGCTGTTTGTATGGATTGAACAAAGGAAAATGGGAAGAACGGTGATAGTTTTGACGAAGAACAAGTGAGTTTGATCCGTTTCAGGGGGTAAATCTTTGGTTTAGAGTATTTGGGTTGAGAGTGTTTAGAAATGGGGGATTAAGGAGAGGGAGAGAGACGTTTTATCAGAAATGGGGGGATAAGCTTAAAATTGGGCTTTTATAGCCCTACCCAAACGATACCGTTTTGGTGCCGGGTTTGGGAGACCCGCAAGGGTCAATTGGGTCGGGTCAAATGACCCACACATTTTTGCTGGGTCAGATCAAATGACCCACACATAGGTCTGGATCAGATGATTGATCCATATTTTTTCGGGCCATTGGTCATTCGGGCTCATATATTGGGTTATAAGTCATTGGGCTTTTGGTTTTTTAAAAAAATCAGAATTGAGCTCTATTGTTTTAATAAAACTCAATTTAGTCATGTTTTTCAATGCTAATTCATTTAATGTGTTTAATTTATTTGTTGTTTAATTTATATGTATGATTTCATATTTTAAATTGGGCATATAGTTTTAATATCTAGATAATTAATTCACCTAGTTTTAATTAATTGTTAAAAGCTTTAGTTTTAAGTTCAATTATGATACAATAATTAAATTAGGAAGATTACTATAGTAAATTAGTGTATTTTAAATGGCAAATTTGGGGTTCAAAATTGGATGGTGCTCCACTTGCTTGCAACGGGGAGTTATTTCAAAATTAGCCTTAAAGAGGTACATTTAAATATATAATACAACCTATAATCAAATAAAATCACTTAGTTATTTTTAACAGAACCTTAGTTAGGTTATCACTTTAAATAATTAGAATAATCATTTTAATTAGTGAATATCATTTAAATCTTGGGGTTCTGAGATGGACGGTATTCAAACAATTGGTATTGTCTCATAAAGGCCTTTAAATTTAAATGATATTCATAGTTTAATTAACTTAATTAAATAGGGCCTAATTAAGTTTATACTTAAAATGAACAAGACAATAATGAATCATGCATTTGAAACCTTTTATGTTGAAAATACATTTTTATGAATATAAATGAGGTGCTTCTTAACAGGGAGCTTTTAATCTCATATTCGATATAAAAATGTATTTTCTTGTAAAAGGATATCTCCATTTAGAATAAAAGTTTAGTTGATAATTACGATCAAATTAGATTCAAATTATTATTCAAAATACTAAAATGCCACGTAAAATTAATAGGTACCGATAACGGGCGTTTGTGGGGTGCTAATCCTTCCCTACACGTAACCGACTCCCAAACCCGAATTTTAAGAAAAAGAATCTCTGGTTGTTTTTATGATGTCTGGTCTACCACAGTGACCGGTGACGACTCCAAATTGTTTTCAAAATTAAATAAGAGAAAATCGATTTTAATATAAAAAACTTTAATTTATAAGATCAAGTTAAAAATGCTAAAATTTCAATTTCAATCTTAAATTTCAAGATCAACTAAAATGAACAAAACCCTAAGTTCAAAATTAATCGTCTAGACATTTTCACACGTCGGTTCAAAAATGTTCACGACAGGGTTCAAAAGAGGTCAGGTAAAATCGGATCTCGGGTCGATTCAATCGGGTAATATTGGTTATCTGCCATGTTAGTCTAGGATTCGGGTTTGTTTCAATCGGGTGCAGGTCGGGTTTCGGATCCACAGTAACAGGTTCAATTCAGTTCGGGTCGTTCTCGGTCGGATGCAGGTCGGGTTCGATTACTACAGTAATAGGTCCAACTTGGGTTCGGGTCAATAACAGTCGGTTACAGATCGGTTTCGAGTCATTGCATCCTCAGATCAAACCAGATTCTTACTCAAGCAGATTTTAGTCGAATTTTCAGGTCGGATCAACTTTTTACATCCCTACCTCTTCATCTGTCAACATTTAAAACCAATTCCCCACACTTTTTGAGATACAATAAAGCCCACTTCTTTCTTCTGACTATACAACCTTTGACGTTAACATTGTGAGCCAAAATATCACTACATAACTTTCTTTTTTTCCTTTTAAAAAAAGGAACCAAACATATTCTTGTATAAACACAAAAGGCCAGAAAGGTTACTGTCACCTTTACTTTGTAATAAAGACAAATAATTCAAACATAATTGCTTGGCTTACTTATTTGAATGATTGATTATCATAGCATACATGGTTTTACGTATCCATTATTTCCATTTTCATGATAATTAAAATGTTAAAAATTTTGTCGACTACGTCTTAATCGATTGATATTATTATTTGATGATAATGTTTAAAATATATAGTTTCTTATAAGTAATATCTTTTAATTTAGAAAATCTTAAGTCATTTAAATATTTATTTATCATAATGATAATTAGGTGTTTAATGTTGTATTCATTATGATACACTTTTTATTAAGAAAATACGACGGTCTTCTATTATTAGATTTTTTTATGACTATTTGTGGATGTATTTAAAATCATTCGTAGAGCAATCTGTAAGAATAATTTACTCGATATTTACTTTTACATTAACATAATATCTGATTTAAATTGAGACAGAAATACTATTGAATAATTGTTTGGGGTTTTTCTATGGAAAATGAGAAATGGTTGTACTAGAAGCATGTTGAACCTTATCTCACATCACATGGTGGGGACCTGGATTGTATGGGTTGCAAGAATGCTTCCTCACAATTATACATACGGAAAGATAAAGAAAACAAGCAAATTGGTTGAGTCGGCTAAATTATTTGCCAACATTTCCTCAAAACCACACATTCCTCATCTCCTTTTTCACAATTCCCCAAACCATCCCACAGAACCACACTTGACACTATAACCAAATGCCGTTGCCTTTGATTTGCAAACTAAACTCAATCAATCAAGTTGCTATACACTCATCATTAGGTGCCATCTAACTCTCTTATCAATTTCAAATCCTACAACACCATTCATTCACTGCTACCTTTATACATGCTACAAGGAATTAATCAATGCTTCATTTCACCGGAGACCAGCGAGGCGGTTATTGGCTTCTTGGGAAATAATTTGCAGATGATGAACAGTAAGCAAGTGAGTTTTGAGATTGACAGGACCCTTGGAGGTCGAATAGCAATTGAGCTGGGGTCACTGACGACGACGAGTACCCTGCAGTCATTTCTGTCTTTTTGGATGTCGGCTTGTGGGCGGCATCACTCCCAGGCGTGGGCTCCTGTCGAATTTCTTTTAGTAATGCAGCCACGTCTTTCATTATGGGTCGGTCTTCGGCGCGATTGCTCGTGCAAAGCAATGAGATTCCTAGAGCTTGAAGCATTTCCTGTATCTGAGTGTCCGGATGACCTTGGAGTCTAGGGTCAAGGATCTCTACAGGATCCTTCTTGCTTTTCAAGTGATCTCGGGCCCATTGGATAACATGGTGGCCCTCAGGGAACGAGGGGTCGGCCGGTTTCTTTCCGGTTATTATCTCTAGCAACACTACTCCATAACTATACACATCGCTCTTTTCTGTGATCTTCAACATGCAGCCATACTCTGCACAAATAATTTTATAAACATTATGCAATTACTCCATCAAATGAACAAAAAAATCTGGTCTTCTATAAGGAATGAACGAATGACACCAAATGTAATTAATGCAAAAGCAATTTCCAATCAATGGAGCGTGCAACTTTAGTCTAATGTTGCAACAAAATAAACAAAGGTTAATATTTGCATTAAGTGCCATCAATCCTTTCAAATTTGTCTTATCCCCAGTTTCAACTATCATAATTAACAATATCATCAATCTTAACCATTATTCTAGCATAAAACCCAGATTTAATTTAATCTAATTGCAGCAAAAGGAACAATTTTTTTTCTCACAAGTGTAAAGAACCCATGGTGCTTACCTGGAGCCATGTAACCGAAGGAGCCGGCGAACTCCGGGTTGGCTGAAAACGAGGCACCGCTATCGTCCTCTACCAATGTAGCCAGCCCAAAATCGGCCAAGCAGGGCTCGTAACGGTCTCCCAGCAGAATATTATGAGCTTTGACATCACGGTGTATGATCGCCGGCACGCAATCGTGGTGTAAATAGGCCAACCCTTCCGCCACCCCTAACGCAATCTTGAATCTTATGTCCCAATCCAACATTTCTCTTCCGCTACCTTCGTGTAACAATGCGCCCAATGTTCCATTCGTTATGTAATCGTAAAACAACAGTTTTGTTTTTCTGTTGGCTCCCCAACCCAGTAACCGTAAGATGTTGCGGTGTCGGATTCTAGCCAGCGTTGCGATTTCGGATGAAAACGAGGAGGCCGATGTCTTTTCCGATGAACGGAATCTTTTGGCGGCGATGGTTAGTCCTGAAGGGACGGTGACTTTGTAAACGATACCAGTTCGGCCGCGGCCGATTATGTTGCCGGATGTCAGGGATCTCGTCACGTCAGCGATTGATAAGTCGAGTTTCTGGTACAAAGTCAGCTCCCATGGTGGGCCCATTTCCAGGTCAGTGTCTCCGTCAACGTGGCAATCACCGTGAGGACCACGGGTTTGCTTTTTAGAGCTAATGATGATGTAGAGCGCCGCCATGAGGAGAACACATGCGGTACAGAGCAAAACCACCATCGCCACGCGCGCAACCCTGCGCTTAGACGACGAGCCACTTCCTTTCCCGTCGTATGCAGAACACTGGTTGCCGGAGAAGCAGATCGAGGGGTTCCCGGAGAGCGTGCTGAGTGGGAGCTTGGAGAAGAAGGGCGTGTCCGGCACTCGCCCTGTGAAGTTGTTATGCGACACGTTGAGAAGAACAAGATTTTGCAACCCGGCAAGATACTGAAGATCTCCAACGAGTTGATTGTGAGATATATCCAGAATAGCAAGCTTATCCAATGCCGTGAAGTCCTCCGGTATCTCTCCGGTGAGCTGGTTCCAGCTCAGATTGAGAGCGATTTCCAGCGCCGGAATCTTCCCCAAAGTTGCCGGAATATTACCCATCAGCTTATTTGAACTCAAGTCTAGTAACTGTAGCTTCGAACAAGACCCGAGTTCAGTCGGGATTGACCCAGAGAATCGGTTCTTCCCAAGAACGAGTTTAGTGAGTGAACTCAGTGAACCGAGGCTCGAACTCAGTTCCCCTTCGATTAAGTTATCGGAGAAATCAACAAACTGAAGTGAAATAAGCTTGCTTAAGCTGAGCGGCAAGGTACCGCCAACAGAATTGGAATGCAGATCGAGAAAAGTCAGATTCTGGCAGCCGGATATTTCTTGGGGCATAAATCCGGTTAATCGGTTGGACCCGAGATCCAAGAAATTCAAGTTCTGCAAGCTTCCAATCTGGATAGGAATGGATCCGGTTATCTTGTTATTGCTGGCGCGAAACCGAATCAATGAGGAGCAGTTGCCGATCTCCGGCGGAAGATTCCCCATGAGGTTATTGGAGAGGAGCAACAGTTTGTTGAGTTTCTTAAGCTGGAAGATTCCAGTGGGGATAGGACCCCTTAAGCTGTTTTGAGAAAAATCAATGGCTTCCAAGAAATGACAATTGGAAATGGAGTCCGGAATGCTGCCTTCCAGTTTATTCTGCCACAGAAACAGAAGCGTCAAGTTTGTCAAGTTGCCGAGTTCCCCTGGTATAGCTCCGGTGATCTGATTGTTGTCGAGTTCGATGTGAGTCATCTGACGACAATTGCCGAGTGTGGAAGGGATTTCTCCCGAGATTTGGTTGACGCTCAACTGAAGTTCCTGGAGTGATGTCAAGTTCCCGAATGATTGCGGAATGCTTCCGGTTAACGAATTCATGGAAGCGTCGATGACTAACAGTTTGTTGCAGTTTCCAAGCTCAGGAGGAATGGTTCTCACCAGGTTGTTCTGCCACAGCAATAAGTTTTCCAGATTTCTCAAATTGCCAAGGCTTCTGGGTATTGATCCAGCCAGTGAGTTTTCGTATAAGTACACGTTTTGAAGATCGGTGCAGTCCCCGATTTCGGGCGGAATTTGACCGGAGAGATAAGCTGTGTAGATCGCGATCGTCTGAAGCTTCTTGAGTAGGCCTAGAGTTGAAGGGAGGAAACCCGAGATGCTTGTTTCAGCTAGGCCTAACATCACCAAATTGGTGCAGTTGCCAATTGCTGATGGGAGAGGGCCTTCAAGGTCTTTGTTCCCACCAGCTCTAATCATTTCAAGACTCTTCAAATTGCCAATGGTGCTGGGGATTTCCCCGCTCAGTTGATTGTCAAACAGGATTAGCCATTCCAAACTCGTGAGATTCCCGATTTCGATCGGTATAGAGCCCTTGATCTTGTTCGAGTTGAGAAAGAGTTGTTGAAGCCTATCCAAACTGCAGAGCTCACTTGGGATTTCCCCGGTCAAGACATTGTCACTCAAATCCAGATGAGTCAATTGGGTGAGAGTACTTATCTCTTTTGGAATTGAACCAGTAAGGTTTGCTCCAGACAGAACAAGCTTATTCAAAGTTAACAAAGACGTGAAATTAGAAGGAACTTGCCCGAACAAATCAACATACCTCAATTCCAACTCCACAACTTCATTATTGAAGTTGCAAATGATACCAAACCAGTTGCAGGGAGTGGCATCCCCGGCATCCCAATTGGTCAAGGCCTCGAGTGATCCATTGAAGCTTGTTTTCCAAGAAAGAAGGGCTTGGCCTTGATGGTTAACGGCGAGAGCCGTGTAAGGGAAAGGGAAGAGTAGGATGGAGAAGAAGAAGAGGGTCCATGGAATCACAGGCATTACAACAATGCACGGCTACAAACTCCAAGATGAAGAACAGAAGAGGGAGGAGGGGTTGAGCCTAGGGAAGGACAATAGGGAGAGAACCCAGATCATGACTTGTGGAGGGTGGGTAGTAGCACCGTGTTTTCTTCATTTTTTTTTCTTTTAAAAGGTGTGTATAAACTAATGGGAAAGACCCAGAATCTCCGGATCCAAGAAACAGCTAGGCCATGATGTTTGTGCAGCGGTGAGAGAAAGAATGGAATTTTAGAGGATTGGAGGTGGGGGGTTGTTGTTGTTGCTGGAATGGTTGAGTGGGTGGCTTTTGTCTGCAAGCTTTCTGGTGTTGAAAAACTGATACTTTTCATCGCTTTTCATGGCCCTTTTTGCATTTGATGAAACCAGCTTGGAGTTTGCTTTGTTCATACATACATGCAAGCATGCATACATACATACATGCATGTGGATGATTAGATTACTATGCCAAATCCATCTTATTGACTTCAATGGGTCAACTAGGGTTAGCCATTTAAGATTTCATAAATATTTTTATGCAATAAACCTACGTGTGGGAATTGAGTAGGAAATATTTAAAAATTGTGGGAATTTAAACCGATGGGATAGTGAATAACTGAAAACTTTACCACTAGGACGGAAACAAGCAAAGTTCTATCACCGAAGCTCAAATGGGGATGAGGACATGGATTGTTATATGTGAACCATAGGGATAATCGAACCGTAACTGTATAAATAATCGTGAGGATCTAAAAAAATATCTGCAAGATCCTGATATTTTATAAGATTTTTAAAAAATATATACTTATTTATTTATATACCCCTTATACATATCTTAATAAAAACCCTAAATCGATTATTATCATTTTAACTTTCTCACAAACTTAACCACACTCAAGTTTCTAAACATGTTTCTATATTAGTTTTTAGATATAAGTCAAAACTCTCGTATAAATCTTCCCCAACACAGTACCCTTTCAATCTTCATCATTTCGTAATTGCTTTCAATCTTCATCATTTCGTAATTGCTTTCAATCGAAGTATCCAAACTTTATATTTTGAACTAAATTGGCCATTTATTTTGGTTAGTAAAATAGTACTTTTGTTTAATTTTTTGGATGAGGATTTCCCGGAAAATCGTAAAAATCCACGCGGGGAGAGTATGGGGACAAAAAAATCTCCGAAGCATTTAATGAGGATTCCTCAAAATCGTAACTGCGAGTGTTGGGGATAGAGTGGGGAATGCAAAACCATTCCGCCCCACCCGATTCTCACCCCTAAATAAACCCAATAAGTGATCAATTGAAAAAACAGATTATGTTATTTTAAATGACTCGAATTCAAATTATTTTATTTGCAAGATATATATTATCAACTAATTAAGAATATGTATAAACATGTATTATCTTATAATCACATTAATATTATTAAAAAAGAATATTCCTATGCGATGAGAAGTTAACAATGATCTTAATTCAAAATTCTGAAACTGTTGGGATGGATCCAAATTTATAATTAAATAAAAATTTGCAAACCATGACTTACTGCAAAAATTCTACTAGTTCCTTGATGGGATCTATGACATGGACCGACCCTTAATTTGTACCATCAATCTTATAATATTCATTATAAAAACCCATGCCTAATTTATTAACATAATTACATCAACCACTCGTTTTATCCGATCTAAGATCTAATCCATGACCCAAACCATGGAGAAGAAAGAAGAAAGAAGAAAGAAGAACCTGCAAAATAAAAATAATAATAATAATAAAATTGAAATCAGAGATGTCTACAAAATCAGATTCCTTTAAATGACACACATATTTTTTAATAAGAAAGAGAAAAGAGACCTAAATGAAAAGGGAGGCACTATCACGTGAGTGATGAGGTGTTGATCAGCATAATAATATGATTTATTCTAAACATGTATTAAGATTTACAAAACTAAAGTTGATATCAATGTATTACATTTTGAATACAATTATAACAAAAAATAATAAAAACAGAAACACAAGAATAGAAAAGTTAATTGAATATTATCAGCTAAACCTTTAGATTTCGAACCTAACTTGATTACACAATTCGAATACAATCTCGAAACATTTAAAACACGGCAAAATATAAATAGATGGACATATCAAAATCTATATAAATTATATTAATAAGATAATATAATTTAAGTAAATATGCAATATATTCATCACAACTTCAAATCCACTACGAACTTGAATAGGGGGGTTGCCATTATTTTACTCAAAATAAAATAAAATCATGGGATGGGATGGGATGGCAAGTGTGGGTAATGAGGAATCTAACTAAGCACGAGAGGGGGAGTTGGCTGGCACTGCAGTGTGGCACATGGGACTAGAAAACACAGAAAGAGAGATTTTTTTTTATTATTGGTTTTCATATTATGTGTTGCTCAAAGGGGCCATGGAGTAGGACAGATTTGGTGGGGGCATTGTTGCAGTGAATATTATCAAACACTTGGAGTGCCAATGGATTCTAATGGCAATACAGTTTGGTTTAGCAAAAAGGCTTAATACACTTTTTTGCTTTCTCAATTTGGTATTTTATTTTATTTTTATTATCAGTGTCCTCTACCGTTTATTCTGTTATCTAAATTGTCCATAGTCGCTAACGAAGCGGATCACCCGATTTACACTCTACTTTCTCAAAGGGTGATAGTGAATAAACCAATTCCCCAATACAACGTTTAGATTTAACTTTTTAAAGTTTACAATTTTAAATAAAGCAGTTAATTATATTTATAATTCAACTTGACTAAGCACCCTTTTCAACTTTTGTATGTCTTATCTTCCTGAAAGAACAACAAAGTAGATGAGTCGACCAAATTCTATCTTCCAAAAGAAGCAACAGAACAGATAGATTAATAAGTTCTATTTCCCCCAAAGAAGTGAAGGAGTGGATCAATTAAATTACGAAGAAAAAGCTTGCACTAGAGAGTCAAATTTAGCCGGATGAAATTGGTCATCTTTTATTCTTTGTTTTATTCTTATTGCACGACAATGAGCAAAGGATAAAATTGTAGATACTTATTTTCATCCGAGTCCAATAACCCATACCTGATCCGGCCAACCCAATACCCAAATAATATAAGCCTACCCAATAACACCCAAAAACCTAATTGATAAGCCCACAACCTAAACTAAACTTTGTCTCTGAAATTCATCTCCAAACGGCTCCAATTCATCCCAACGATTATAAGGGCTACAAACTCATTCCTCTTTTTAAATACACATCAATGACACCTCAAGAAGTAAGAGATGGACATCCAAGCCTAAAGATCAAGAGAAAATAGCTTCAAGACTTTATTATTTGATTTCCTTTTGTACATTTTGTAGAGAGCTTTAATGTAAATCTTTAATGTTCATCTTTTGAGAGCTCAATTGTGCAAATATATTTGCCTTGTGAGGTTTTTTCATTATTTGCTAAATTTGTATTTCTCCTAGAGAGAGTGCAACTCAAAGTTTTGGAGTTTAAACTTTGAGGGAAATGATTCACAAAATTTTGGGTATAAATCTATGTGAATTGTATAAGGTTACTCTTTGTTCTTAAAAGAAAGACAAATTAGTGAATTTGTCGAAAATCCTTAGTGTGGATAGCTAACGTACTGGAGGTAGACTTGTTTAGAAGGCGAACCACTATAAATCGTTGCGCAAATTTTGTATCTTTCAGTTGCTTCTATCACAATATCTTGTTTGCCAATTATTCACCTTCTAGGCAATTTTCGGTCGATCAATTCGTGCCCAACACTAATCCATAATCTACTACCACCACTAACATAAGCAAACTCAAGCTAACATCAACATACCTTAAATTAAAACTCTAATTCCTTAAGCCCTCCAACCACTATTGTCATCAACCAAACCTTAAATCAACCAAACTCCAAACCCTAAATCTAACCTAACCAAAATTCTAAACTAAGCAAACTTTAAACCTAACCCACAACCTCTATTAACCCTCACATACCTATATTATCTCTCATAGCTATGACCATCACCTCACTACAATAAAAGGAATGTGCAGAAGAAGTGACGACTAGGGGTGTTCTTTTTCAGGTAACCGGGTTTTCGGGTACCCGGACTTTCGGGTACCACTTTTTGGCCTATTTTTGGCCCACTTTAACTGGGTATCCGCTATTCGGGTACCCGAGTAATCGGGCAATGGGTACCCAAATATTTTTTTACAATTTCTCTTTTTTAAGTCACTTAATTTTATAAAAAAATCACACCTAATAAAAGTTTGAATTATATAATCCAGAGCTTAAGATTCAAATTATTAAACCCAAACAACTTTAGAATACAAATTAAAGCTTTTAATCCCTAATGGTAATGATCATGATAATGATAATAATGATGATGATGCATCAATTCAAATCTTAAACAATGTCTCTAAGACAAATGAAATATATAGACTAATAAATAATAATGATGCATCAATTCAAATCTTAAACAATGTCTCTAAGACATATCTTAAAATTTTAATAATTATATATATAAATACATATTTAATAAAAAAATATATAATATATTTTAAAATTTTAACCGAGTCATCGGGTACCCGATAAAGGGGGATTCTTGTGGCCAAGGCCCGACACAGGAAATTGTTTATTTTAGCGAGCTGGATACTCGGCCCGGGTAAAAAAACTGGGCAATTACTCGGTATTTTAAGTTCGGGGTAGGCGGGTCAGGTCAGACGGGTCGAGTATTTTTTAACACCCCTAGTGACGACCACATATGGGTGGTCGAAATCTTTCCCCACCCTTAGAATTGACTATTAGGGGAGCACTATGAGCGATTGTTCAAGGTCCCACAACCAGTTTAGGGTCCTTACAATTTAATTGTCATTATTTTTTAAAATTTTATATTTAATTTTTCAAATGAATAAATTAATCTAACAGTAAAATTTAATTCTCTTCTCCAAATTTTCAAATTTAATTTTCTTTTCCAAAGTTTAATTATCTCTATTATTCTTCTCTAATCTAACGATAAAATAAACAAATGATACTTATTCTTCAATTTTTGTATTTATTGTTCAAAATCAAGCTTCATATCATATCCAAAATACAATATTCTTTAATACCCTTTATTATTTTAGTTGTATTTAAGATATTTCCTTAACATGAGCAATCACATTTGATCGGTTGGCCAAGCCGCTCATCTTTATCCCCTCATATTCCCTTAGGTCAAGCTTCATATCATATCCATAATAAAATTTTATTTAATACCCTTTATTGTTTAGTTGTATTTAAGATATTTTCTTAACATGAGCAAACACATTTGGTCGGTTGGCCAAGCTGCTCATCTTTATCCCCACATTGTTGGAGTATGTCCAAAGACCAATCATAAGATGATTATAAATGTCATTTGTTTTTTACCTTGTTTATTCATAAAAAGGCATTGTCATTATTATTTTCAGTTACAATTCTACGTGCATAAATAAACTGAATTATAATAAAGTCCTTAGAATAATATGGTTATTCTTAAATATCCTTAGTCGAGTATTATTGTGGGAATGGACAACAATAATGCATTAAGACTAATTTGTAGTTGATGATGATAAAGTGTTGTCATTGACATGGAGATGTCAAAATCAATATATAAATATGTGTTAGAGAATGACATATTGGACTGACCCGCTATGAGCATGTTTCTTGGATTATTATGTGACAGTCACAACATTGCTCATAGTGATAACTACATGTATGATCCTTATACTTGAGATCATCATTATTTCAACATTGTGAGTGGCATATTTTGATACAGTCAAATGTGTATCGTAACTGATTACACTATAAAGACTGATATTGGATATGTCACAATCTATGTAGTGGGATATGGTTGATCAAGATAGGATTTGTCCCTCATACATAATAGGAGTAATATCGTAGGCCACTTAATTGAGTGAGACTAGAAATGCATGGCCATGCTCGAATAAGTTGATATGAGATATCATAGTTATTCGTTTATAATAGTCTACTCAAGATATCAAGGAATATTAGATAGACTATACAAGTGTGACTGTTCCTTGACTTGTGTCCAATCTAGATATAAAGGACAAAAGGATGTAACACACAAAAAAAAGTTAATTACGAAAAAGGTTATGTAGAATCATGATTTCTTGTAACTTAAGTGACAATGACATATTGCTAGATGTCACTCATTGTTTGTAATATTAGAAATGTTCTAATATTTACTACTAACATTACATGAACCTACAGGGTCACACCCACGGTTGAAATGAGCATATATTAAACGAATTATATATGTACAAATTTATTGTACAAAGATTTAGTTAAATTAATATATATTATATATATATATAATTTAACTATTGGGTAAATATTAAAAGAAAAATAATTATTGTAATTATGACTCTTTTAATATATAAATAATATAGTTTGATTTAAATCAATATATATATTGAAATCCTAATTAAATTGAATTGAGATTATATAATATATATATATATTGAAATCCTAATTAAAGTTGAATTGGGATTGTATATATTTAATATATATATATATATATATATTGAAATCCTAATTAAGTTAAATTGAGATTATATATATTTAATATATATATATTAAAATCCTAATTAAAGTTAAATTGGGATTATATATATTTAATATATATATATTGAAATTCTAATATGAGTTGAATTGGGATTTCAAAGGCTATATAAAGACATGAGAGATCTAGCAGTCATGAAAGCTTTTTGGGAAAAAAACCCTCTAAATAGTTTAGAGAGTTTTTATATGTTCGTTCCCTTCTAAATGGTTTAGAGAATTTTTATATGCTCGTTTCAACTGGGTGAACTACATAGAAGTCAGAGCGTTATCGTCGCGGCTTAGGAATCGATATCGTGGAATCGTGATTGAATATCTCTCTCCTCCAAATTCAGAATTCCAGATTTTAAATAGGTAATTCTTCACGCTTATTCACCCCAATTTGTTCGTCGTACATGGATCTCTGGTGGTAATCGTCGGATAATTTTTTTGCTATGCCATGGGGTGTACCGACGTGACCCAACAGTGGTATTAGAGCCACTTGTACGATACGGATTCGTGTTTTAATTACTTGGGTGATGTAATTGTATGAGATACATGTTATTTTTTGATTTACTTAGCGGATATATGATATTTGTACGAGCAAAATTATTCAATCACGGTTAATCTGTTAATCCAGTTAAAAGATGTTCTTAAGATCAATGATTAAGAGTTAATCATCAGGATCTTTGTCGATAAGGTTTGAAATATTATATGTTAATTGTTAACATATTCAATATGGAGTTTTAGGTTTTTAGATGTTAAGTGTTAACATACGCGAATTATAGTTATATATTAGACTAATGGTTAGTCTATAGATTTTGTGTGGGAAAGTAACAAAAGTTGTTTTAGTAAAAAAAACCTCGTGGATTTTAAAATCCTAAAAAACCGCGATAATGTTGATAAAAATTATCAAATCGTGAGGTTTTTTACATAACAATTAAGATGTTGATCTTAAAAAATAAAATCCCGCCGCTGATCGGAACCTCGCAAGGGGCTTGATCCTTGCATATGAACAATCTGGTAAGACCTTA
Source organism: Hibiscus mutabilis (assembly GCA_019671005.1). NCBI lineage: Eukaryota > Viridiplantae > Streptophyta > Magnoliopsida > Malvales > Malvaceae > Hibiscus > Hibiscus mutabilis. The sequence goes on along the minus strand of CM033718.1, from coordinate 58,005,346 downwards.
ATAACAAACCACGTCGTTATTATGTTTGATATGCACGGTGCTTGGAATGCATAGTTATAGCCCAATGACCCATCTAGTTTTATTTATAAGGTTTTATAAATACGGCCTGCGTGTTGTGCCTTTCTCTACTTCTATTGTAATTCTCTTCTCATCTTACTCCCTCATATGTAAAACGAGTTTCTAAAATTGTAATCTATACGAAGAAGCATGGACCAGAGGAACAGAAGTGTGGGCCGACAGAAAGATGCTTCAGAAATGTTTTTATCCTTAGAATAATTTGGTTCTCCCATTGGCTTGGGATGGGCCACCTCAGGATATGGGCTATAACTATTGCATTCTTATTTACTGCTTTTCATGTATATGATAAAATGAATGTATGGGATGCATGTTAGTTAATTGATAAGATAAAATGTTAAATGGTGAGATAATATTCACAAAAACCCTCCATATTTAATTAAAATTAGCCATCCAATATTAGCCCTCGTTAAAACCTCGATTGGTACTATGTAGGTTTTGCCAAAGCAAAATACTTAGATCTATCTTGGTTAAACGCGAAGAATAAGCAAGTGATATTCAGTGGTAGTAATATTGGTTAAACTAGGTTGTTCTAATAAGATTAGAAACCTAAAGATTAATGATTATTCAAGAACTTTGGTGATTGGAAAATAATACGAAAGTGCATGTCTAGGATTGGTTCTTTGAAAGACTTGGTATTTAAGTGTGCCCGATACACCACCTCTCTTTTCATAAGTTACCTACCTGATGCACTGTTCATTATTGTTCTTTCTGTTAGACCATATGAACTTTTGTTTTGGACAAATAGTTGTTCATCAAATATAAGAATTACATGAGATGTAATTAGCAAGTGTTGCTTACCTAAATACTTGAATTCTAGGACTAAAGCCAAAGCTGACTTAGAATGAAATGAAAAATGGATCTTTACCCACTAGAAATACTTTTAGCAAGTTTTTCGATTTTGAGGGTTTTTAATAGTGGGAATGTTATTACTTTATAAACATGATAAATAGGTACTTATAAAACATATTTTATTGTTGTAGACTTATTATACAAATTTATTATCATTGCGGTAGGTCCTTGAGAAGGACAAGTTGAACGGCGTAAACTACCTTGACTGGTCACTGGAAGGAAAACTGTTTCCATTAGTAATAAGACATGTTATTGTAAAAAGAACTGCCCAATTTATCTTGAAAAGTCAAGAAGGCAAATGAAAGTCGAGCGTCCGCCTCAAATATTTATGTTATTGATATTAATTTATCAACACCTACTTCTTGGGTATTGGATGCCGGTTTTGGTTCTCATATTTATATATTTGTATAAAGGATTACAAAAGAGTAGAAATCTGAGAAAGGAAGAGGTGAACCTATGGTTTGGTAATGGAGCAAGAGTTGTTGCATTAGTTATAGGAACATATACTTTATCGTTGCCTAGTGGACTTAATTTATGTTTAGAGGATTATTATTTTGTGTCTAGTTTGAATAAAAAATCATCATTTCGATTTCTTGTTTAGACAAGATTGGTTTTGAGATAATTATTAAGAATAATTGTTGTTCTTTTATCTCGATACTATTTTTTATGGTGTGACACAATTAATAAATGGTCTCTATATTTTGAATCAAGAGAATTCTATTTACAACATAAATATGAAAAGATCAAAACAAATGACTCTAATCAAACTCATCTTTGGCATTGTCACTCGGGTCACATAAGTGAAAAACGCATTTCAAATCTTCATAAAGATGAATTTTTGGATTCATTTGTTTTCGAACAACTTGATGTATGTGAGCCTTGCTTATTGGGAAAGATGACCAAAGCTCCTTTTAATGGTAAAAAGTAAGCGAGCAAGTGATTTATTAGGATTAATACATAGTGATGTATGCGGACCAATGAATACACAAGCCAGAAAAAGGTTTTCAATACTTTATTACTTTCACAGATGACTTCAGTAGATATGGGTACATTTACCTAATGCATCATAAATCTGAAGCCCTTGAAAAGTTCAAGGAATTTAAAAATGGAGTATAAAACCAACTAGGAAAAAATATTAAGGCTCTTCGATCAGATCGAAGAGGAGAATACTTAAGCTTGGAGTTTGGTGACCTTCTTAAGGAATGTTGGATTATCTCACACCTCCTGGTACTCCACAATGGAATTGATTTCCTGAAAAGAAGAAACTGAACATTGTTAGACATAGTTCGATCAATGATGAGTCACGCTAATCTTCCAGTTTCTTTTTGGGGACATACGCTAAAAAATATCTACTTTCACACTAAATCGTGTTCAATCTAAATCAGTTCAAAAGACATCATATGAGATATAGATTGGGAAACGTCCTAGTATGTCTTTTATGAAAATTTAGGGATGCGAAACTTATGTTAAACATAAGGTGTCTAAAAAGCTCAAACCCAAATCTCATAAATGTACTTTTGTGGGTTATCCTAAAAAGACTAAAGGATATTATTTCTACAATCCTACCGAGAACAAAGTGTTTGTTGCTCAAACATGAATCTTCCTAGAAAGATAATTTGTTTTCCGAAAATCAAGTGGGAGAAATATTGAACTCAATAAAATTCGAGATCAACCACATATCATTGAACAAGAAATTGAACAACAACAAGCTCCACAAGTTGTTGAGGAACAATCAACAATTTTGGAAACACAACCACTGCGAAGATCTTTGACAGAATGCAGCACGCATGAGAAATATGGATTTCTTGTCACATTGCATGGTGATGTTCTCTTCATAGATCAAGATGAGCCTAGGACTTATCAAGAAGCAGTGACAGGCCCAAAATCCGAGAAATGGCTAGAGGCCATGAAATTCGAGATAGATTTCATGTTAGAAAACCAAGTTTGGACCTTGGTAGACCCACCTCTAGAGGTTAAGCCCATAGGGTGCAAATGGGTTTTCGAAAAGAAAACTGACATGGATGGTAATGTACAAACATACAAAGTGCGATTAGTCCCTAAGGGTTTTGGTCAAATTCATGGTATAGACTATGATGAAACCTTTTCACATGTTGCTATATTTAAATCCATCCGAATCTTACTTGTGATAGCTGCATCTTATGATTATGTGATATGGCAAATGGATGATAAAACCCCTTTGCTTAATAGAAAACTAGATGAGGGTGTGTACATGACACAACCTGAAGGTTTTGTCGATCCAAAATATGGCGAAAAAATATGTAAGCTACAAAGGTCCATTAATGGATTGAAGTAAGCGTCTCGAAGTTGGAATCTTCGTTTTAACAATGCAATCAAAGAGTTTGATTTTATCAAAAATGAAGATGAGTCGTGTTTTTTAAGAAAATTAGTGGGAGCGCTGTTATATTCTTGGTAATGTATGTGGATGACATACTGATAATAGGAAATAACATATCTAGCTTACAGTCTGTGAAAACTTGGTTAGGAAATATTTTTCCATGAAAGACTTGGGTGAGGCAACATAAATATTAGGAGTCAAGATCTATAGAGATAGATCGAGAAGACTCCTAGGACAAGTCAAAATACATACATAGAAGAAGTACTGAAAAGATTCAGTATGGAAAAATCTAAAAAGGGGTTCTTACCTATGAGACATGAAATTTCACTTGAGAATACCCTCCTGATGGTTCAGTCAGTTAAGAAGAAAAGAATCAGTTGCTAGAGGAAGACAGAAGCAAGGGAAGGAGAAACTATTCTTTCTCGAAGGAAATGTGTCCTTCAACACCTCAAGAAATAGAGCGAATGAGTAAGATTCCATATGCTTTAACAATTGTATCTATCATGTAAGTTATGTTATGTACTCATACAAATGTATCATACGCTTTAAGTATGGCAAGTCGATACCAGGTAGATCCTGGTGAAGGTCATTGGGTCGTAGTTAAAAACATCCTTAAGTACTTAAGAAGAACTAATGATACATTCCTTATATATAGAGGTGAGGAAGAGCTAAGTATAAAAGGTTATATTGATGTCAGCTTTCGAATCGATAAGGATGATTAACGATCGCAATCGAGTTTTTGTTCTGCCTTAATAGAAGTTTTGTGAGTTGGAAAGGTTCAAAGCAAGATACAGTAGCTAATTCTACAACACAAGCTGAGTATATTGTAGTATGCGATGCTGCAAAATAGGGTGTTAAGATTAAGAAGTTCATATCTAAATTGGGAATTGTTCCAAGCATTTTGAATGTTATAGATCTACGTTGTGATAAAAACGGAGCCATCGCACAAGCAAAAGAATCTAGATCTCACCAACGATCCAAACACATACTTAGGCGCTACCATCTCATTCGAGAAATTATAGGTTGATGAGATGTAGAAATAGTAGGGTACCAATAGATGATAACATTGTCGATCCACTGACAAAGCCTCTGACGCAGTAGAAGCATGATCGTCACACTAAGTCACTTGGTATTAGATACATGAGTGATTAGTCTTAGTGCTAGTGGGAGATTGTTGGAGTATGCCCAAAGACCAATCATAAGATGATTATAAATGTCATTTGTTTTTTACCTTGTTTATTCATAAAAAGGCATTGTCATTGTTATTTTCAGTTATAATTCTACGTGCATAAATAAACTAAATTATAATAAAGTCCTTAGAATAATATGGTTATTCTTAAATGTCCTTAGTCGAGTATTATTGTGGGAATGGACAACAATAATGCATTAAGACTAATATGCAGTTGATTAATGATAAAGTGTTGTCATTAACATGGAGATGTCAAAATCAATACATAAATATGTGTTAAAGAATGACATACTGGACTGAACGCTATGAGCATGTTTCTTGGGTTATTATGTGACAGCCACAACATTGCTCATAGTGATTACTACATGTATAATTCTTAGACTTGAGATCATCATTATTTCAACATTGTGAGTGGCATATTTTGATACAGTCAAACGTGTGTCGTAACTAACTACACTATAAAGACTGATATTGGATATGTCACAATCTATGTAGTGGGATAGGTTGATCAAGATATGATTTGTCCCTCCTACATAATAGGAGTAATATCGTAGGCCACTTGATTGATTGAGTCTAGAAATGCATGGTCATGCTCGAATAACTTGATATGAGATATCATAGTTATTCGTTTATAATAGTCTACTCAAGATATCAAGGAATATTAGATGGACTATACAAGTGTGACAGTTCCATGACTTGTGTCCAATCTAAATATAAAGGACAAAAGGATGTAACACACAAAAAAAGTTAATTACGAAAAAGGTTATGTCGAATCATGATTTCTTGTAACTTAAGTGACAATGACATATTGCTAGATGCCACTCATTGTTTGTAATATTAGAAATGTTCTAACATTTACTACTAACGTTACATGAACCTACAGGGTCACACCCACGGTTGAAATAAGCATATATTAAACGAATTATATATGTACAAATTTGTTGTACACTGATTTAGTTAAATTAATATATATTTGATATATATAATTTAACTATTGGGTAAATATTAAAAGAAAAATAATTATTGTAATTATGACTCTTTTAATATATAATTCGATTTAAATCAATATATATATATATATTGAAATCCTAATTAAATTGAATTGAGATTATATATATTTAATATATATATTGAAATCCTAATTAAAGTTGAATTGGGATTGTATATATTTAATATATATATATATATATAAATTGAAATCTAATTAAGTTGAATTGGGATTATACATATATTTAATATATATATATATATTAAAATCCTAATTAAAGTTAAATTGGGATTATATATATTTAATATATATATATATTAAAATTCTAATATGAGTTGAATTGGGATTTCAAAGGCTATATAAAGGCATGAGAGATCTAACAGTCATGAAGGCTTTTTGGAAAAACCCTCTAAATAGTTTAGAGAGTTTTTATATGCCCGTTCCATTCTAAATGTTTTAGAGAATTTTTATATGCTCGTTTCAACTATGTGAACTACATAGAGGTCAGAGCGTTATTGTTGAGGCTTAGGAATCGACATCGTAGAATCGTGATTGAATATCTATCTCCTCCAAATTCAGAATTCCAGATTTTAAATAGGTAATTCTTCACCCTTATTCACCCTGATTCATTCTTCGTACATGGATCTCTAGTGGAAATCGCGGGATAATTTTTCCGTTGTGCCATGGGGTGTACCGGCGTGACCCAACACTCATATTCCCTTAGGTCATGGTTTCTAGACCAACTAAGAGCGTCCCATTCCCCTCTCCTCTAGGTAGGATTAGGATTAGAATTAAGATTTGTCAAAAGAAATATTTATTTTACTTAGAGATTTAAATTTTTATTTAATAAAAGGAAATACATGATTACCATATGTCTCCTTAAAAAATCCCTCCACATTGGAAAGGAAAAAGAGCGCATGATAGCGACCAAGATACAATGAATAGCAAATCGCCTAGTAAACTAGAAACTTTTACACCTACTACAACACCACACCATATATATATATATATAAACCACAGAAGAAACTTTCAACCACAAATACAATAAAACAATTGTATCAAGGCACTCCACAATAAACTAGTTTTTCAATATCGAGACTAGCCTCATTACGAAGATCCTCAAGTTCAACAATCCTCCTCTCAAGCACATGCACTTGCAAAAAGAAGATGTCTTAGTTTCAAATACCCAATCCTTCATACATATTCCAAATTACCAGATGATAACAAAACAATGCACTCTAAGGAATAGAACTATCCACCCTTAAGTTTTCATGAATTGTGTCTTGTAAAATCGAGCAAGGCCAATAAGAAAAAATCCAACATGAAGCCAACAAATGAACTTAGCAACCAGCTCATGAAGTCATACTAAAGCAGCTTGATCTCCTTTGACAAATCTCAAACAACATTGCTGCACTTCAAAGAAACTAGAAAATAGGCGCTGCACTTGCCAAGAAACTTTTGTGCATCTCACACACCTAAAACTATGAGCAACTACAACCTCTATTTTCTATGAACAAGCTTAGACTTATCACCGAAACATTCACCCCAAACAAGCCTTTAAGTCCACCATGAGCTTTTAGAACCCCAAACAAAAAGAAAACAACCGATCCTCAAGCATGCTAACATTACAACCAACTACATTTAACATTACCAATGGGAGAAATCACAAAAACATGAATCACCTTTCCAAACATCATAACATGAATAAAATAATGATCAAATACTTTCAAAAAAAGCAAGGACTCAAAACTTTCATCTACGTTGATCCAACCCAACACCAATTCAAAACAATCATGATCCTACAAGCTCACTCAACTATCTTGCATCTATGCTCTAATATATTTTTCTGGAATTTCATTTTCATCACCAATGAAATCGATTCCAACACTTTTGCCTAAGCCCATAGCTTTTCTAGCAGAGCGAGTGAGAATCTTTTTCTGAGCTATATCCAAATTTGTTGGAGAAGCTACATCAACCTCCATAATTTCGTTAACCTTGCCCAACCTTTTACTTTTCTTTTGCGCACGATATCAACCTCCAAGTTGGGTTCATTCTTGAACTTAAATTTTTTCTCATAACAAAACGTTCGTGCTGCAAAGTTCTCCCCATACTTCTTTTGAATTTCTTCATTGAAGAAGATCTTGAAAGGTGTTGAAGAAGATGCCATGGAGAAACTTTTAGAGAAATCAGAGAAATTTGGAGGAAAAAAAGTTGGATTCTTGCTTTCTTGCCGAGAAAAATAAAGAAAAAGAGTGTAAAATTTTAGCTAAGGTAAAGATTGGGGTTTAAGTAGAGGGAAAAAGAAATGGTTGAGTATTTTAATGGGAATGTTTAAGTTGGGTGATTAAATGAGGATAATGATGATGAAGTGGCCTGTTTAGGGAGAAGAGATAATGATGGGCTAAATGATGAAGGTGAAGAAACAACGCGGGAAAGAGGATAAAGTGATAAGGTAAAAATTTGAATTTTAGGTTTTACCCTAGGCGGCTAGGGTTTTAATCTCACACTTAGCTAGAATTTTCACTCATCTTGGGCCTAACTCACACATGTCCAATTGTGCAACGTTGATTTCCACATGCCAGCCCCAATCTCGGCATACTACCTCGCAATGCATCATGTACCTACACTTACTTAAAACAACCCTTTCAAAACAGAAAAAGAAAATAAAAATAAAATAATAGAAAAAATACTGAAAAGGGAAAAAAATAACCTAATTATTTACACTTATCGATCGAAAATGAAAAAATACTCAATATCTATGAGGAGAATGATCTCCTTGGCATTACCTTGATCAATTTCCAGATAATGTTTCAACATTCGATCGTTTACCTTGAAAGTTGTTCCAGTCTTCAAATCCTTGATGTTAACTGCTCTAAGAGTATATGGTTTGACAACTTTGAAGGGACCCGACCATCTGGATTTAAGCTTCCTTGGAAATAACTTTAACCTATAGTTAAATAACAGAACTCTTTAGCTGACTTCAAACTACCTTGGCAATATCCTGATATTATGCCATCTTTTTGTCTTCTCTTTTTACAACTTGGCATTCTCATAGGCTTGAGCTCAAAATTACCCTAACTTATTCAAATCCAATAACCTATTCTCACCGGTAGCCCTCTATTCCATATTAAGCTTTTTGGTTGCACAATAAGCTCAATGTTCCAATTCCACTAGCAAGTGGCATGTCTTCCAAAAAATGAGTCTATATGGGGAGGTTCCCAAATGAGTTTTAAAAGCTATTCTATAAGCCTAAAGGGAGTCATCTATTCTCAAGGACCAGTCCTTCCTTGTTGGGTTCACGGTTTCTCTAAAATGTTCTTAATCTCCTTATTTCCACTTGGCCATTCATTTGGGGATAGTAGGCTGTGGCAGTTCTTTGCTGGATTCTATACCTGTACAAAGCTTTAGAAATTAAATTACATTTAAAGTGTGTACCTTCATCATGAACGATAGCTTTGGGGGCATTGAATATAGTAAAAATATGCTTATGCAGGAACTTGGCAACAACCCCAGCATCGTTTGCTGGTAAAGCAACAGCTTCAACCTATTTTGAAATGTAGTCAATGGCCACAAGGATATATAGGTTACCAAATGACGAGGGAAAGGGACCCATGAAGTCTATTCCCCATACGTCAAACAGCTCTATTGGCATAATGTTCTGGAGTGGTAATTGATGTTTACTGGAGATGTGTTGTTACCCGTCCGCTGGCATTGATCACATACCTTGGCAAAATTATGGGCATCCTTAAACAATGTAGGCCAAAAGTATCACGACTGCAGCATTTTGGCTGCAGTTTTCATCCCAGCAAAGTGGCCTCCATACGGTGTTGTGTGGCATAATTGCAATATGTCGTGCTGTTCATCGTCTGGCACACACTGATGTATCACTTGATCAATACACTCTTTAAACAAAATTGGTTCATCCTAATAATATTGTCAAACATCTCGCAAAAATCGTTTCCTAGCATTACTTGCCAAATCCGATGGCAAAATATTGCTTACCAAATAGTTGACTATGTGGACCCATTTTTCTTTAATTCAGTCCCTACTTAATTAAATATTTAATAAGCTATTATATTTTTAGGGTAAAGTACACTAGTGGTCACCAAACTTTTAAGGCACGTTAATTTTAGTTATTGAACTTTCAAAATTGTTATTAGGGTCACCCAACTTTTAAAATGTTTTCATTTTGGTCCCTCTTGTTATCCTCTGTTAAAAGATGCTGACGTAGCACGTTAACTTTATTTCTTTCTCAATAAAATAATATACTTTATGGGTTCACTACTCATTAAACCACGTGGGCCTTCCCTTTCTTCTTATTCTTTAAATCTCTCTAAATCTTTCACTTTTTATAATGACGTGGGCTAAGTGTAACTAAAAAGCCAAGCTGGAAAAGCATGTGCCAAAGTCGCCTCCAAAATCTAAAGAAACGCTTAAGCAATACACACGCACGTATGGTGTGCGGCCATAAAACCCAATTAGAAGAAACAGTTGGGGGAAAACAAATATTCGTGCATAAATTACGGAGAGTGCAAAAGAACATGAAATATATAATGACGAACGGACCTTGAAAATGGCATGAGTTTCGTCGGGGAGGTATACAGTGATGTCAATCGCCAATGGAAGAACTGTAATGGCAAAAGAAAAATGATAGAAGTGCTAATTTCATGTTAATTATACCGAGTCTAGTGATAAAATATTTGATATATCCTAAGTGAAAATTCGAATCCGAATCTCATGTATATATAAAATAAATAGAAAAAGAACTCCAATGAAACTTTACGAATATGATATATACAAACACTGATTGATAGAAATAAAAGTACACTCTTATCTTCCTTGTTATTCTTCTTCTTCTCTCCTTTGGCCTTGCCACGACTGTTCCTTGGAGCCATTTTTCAACCGTCAGCTTCAACAATTACTGAGCAGCAGCAGCAAAAGAGGAGAATTTTTACCTTCGAGAGGGAAGGTAATGGAACTTTTAGTGCACTGAAAACTTATCAAGGAAGGGTGACAATAGCACCAATGAATAACGGAGGATTGCAAAAATAAAAAATAGAACGGAAGCTCTCGTCAGCTAGAAGAGCATGGCGGGGCAATAAATATATGATATATAAGAAAAAGAAGTGTGTTGGGTGTGATAAGGAAAGAAGTTGCAGTGACACTGATAAGTGTTCAAAAGTACTATTTTTATAACCTTTTTACTCATATTATTGTTAGACTTAGGCTCATTTTAGTTGCATTATTAGGCATTCATGCATGTTTTTATGATTTCCTTCACCGTCATGCTTGATTTCAGAATTTAGTTGATTTTATGGAAAAAGGTACTGGTAGTGTGTGTTTTTGTGTGTGCAGGATCTAATTGCCCAAGCGAGTAGGAGATTGTCGTGGCAGCTAAGGAAGAAAACTGAAGGATTTGCCAAAGCAGGCGAAGCTGCCTTCCAAATGCCAAACTTGAGGGTCTGCCAAGGCAATTGAAGCTGCTTTCCAAAATACCAAACTGGAGGGTCTGCCAAAGTAAACGAAGATGTCTTCTAAATGCCATGCTGAGTAGATTGCTGAAGCATGTCGGGACAAATCCACTTCATTAGGGATAAGCATGAAAAGCAAGAGATAAATCTCAAAGATTTGGATTTCCATGAAGCATTTAATGAAGATTTATATTTAGATTTATGAGGAGTTATTGGAGATCAAAGGAATATTAAACTCCAAGAGTTTTAAGAAAAGTTTTTGGAGGAATTAATATATAATAAAAGAGATCTATTTCTTTTATTCTATTTAATTCCAACTTAACTTCCTCCTCGAGAAAGACTTTGACCTAGCCAACTCCTATAAATAAGAGACCTAGCCGCCTACATCAATGAGAGTTGGAAAATGAGGGAATTGAGAGAGGAAACGCAAGGGGTTGTTCGAAGTCTTCTTATTCTTATTCTTTGTTTTGGTTATATTCATGTTTGGGGATTATTCTTTGTATATCTTTTGAACCCATGCATGAACTAACTTATTTGGCTTGGGTTATTGTGTTTTGTGGTTGTGAGAACGATTGGATTTGTTTAGGTACTGAGTTTGCAAATTTACTTCAAAGTTTGTTCATCCTTGGTTCTTAATTTTGTTTGCGGGTGAACTGGGAGATGATCTCGTGAATTCATCCATTTATCTAATATCGGGAGAGTTGGATTCAAGAAACGAATGAGCATGGTTTTCATACAATCAATCGATGGTGAAGACTAATTCGACTTAGGGATAAGTTGCAAATTTCAACGGCTTAAAGGAGCGCAAGATAGGTTGTTGTCCAACCTTGGTTCACGTAAGGATGTATTATCAAGGCATGCACAATTAATTTTCATACAATCAATCAATGGCAACTGCCGCACAAGAGGCAACACCAGCCATACACATTCAACCATCATGAATCGGCAAACGAAACAAGCACACGGCTCGAAGGAAATGCATCATTCAAGGTGACGACCTTTCCGACTAACTCATTTGCATTTTAATTTTTATTTTCATGCATTGAGGACAATGCTTCTCTCGAGTTTTGGGGGTATTGGTTTCTAGTTAATTTCATGTTCAGTTGCATTCATAATTAGTAATAGCATATCGGTTGCATATGTTACTTGTCATGCCTTTAATTGGATTTAATTACTTGAACTTGTTGAATATCCAATGATGATTTTTTTGCCACTACACTTAATTGAAAGAACCTTTAAATTTTAGGATTGCATGAAAAGAACCTAAAATTTTACTATGATGCTAAATGTTATGAACACGTTTGTGGCTTGTTTATTGAAAGAAACTTAGTGAACTTAGGATTGCTTAAAATTTGGGTAAATTTAAATTGAAAATTTAAAGTTAATTTCTTGCTAGAGGTGCCCGAAACTGGCTCAAGTAGTTGCACATTAAAGATATTGCTAGAGGTGCCCGAAATTGGCTCTAGTAAAAAGAAAAATAAATACCCCGGTAGTTAAATTAAAAAAAGCCTATTGTTCACATAGAATCTTAAAAATCAACTTGTACACAACTACGCACACACATTGTCACGAGCATTATAGTTTGGTTCCGGGAAATTTTTGTGCCATCCGAAAAATTCAAAAGGTGATCATACTCCACCATTCTGAGGTTTGAATTCAATTTGAAGCATGTCTTTGAAGATTAAAGTCTTGGCATGTAATTATTAGATTTGCATTGCTTGAGGACAAGCAATAGTTCGAGTTTGGGGGTGTGATAAGTGTTCAAAAGTACTATTTTTATAACACTTTTTACTCATATTATTGTTAGACTTAGGTTCATTTTAGTTGCATTATTAGGAATTCATGCATGTTTTCATGGTTTCCTTCACCGTCATGCTTGATTTCATAATTTAGTTGATTTTGTGGAAAAAGGTACTGCTGGTGTGTGTTTTTGTGTATGCATGATCTAATTGCCCAAGCGAGTAGGAGATTGCCATGGCAGCTAAGGAAGGAAACTAAAAGATTTGCCAAAGCATTCGAAGCTGCCTTCCAAATGCCAAACTTGAGGGTCTGCCAAGGCAATCGAAGCTGCTTTCCAAAATGCCAAACTGGAGGGTCTGCCAAAGTAAATGAAGTTGTCTTCTAAATGGCATGCTGAGCAGATTGCTGAAGCATGTCGGGACAAGTCCACTTCATTAGGGATAAGCATGAAAAGCAAGAGATAAATCCCAAAGATTTGGATTTCTATGAAGCATTTAATGAAGATTTAAATTCAGATTTATGAGGAGTTATTGGAGATCAAAGGGAGATTAAATTCCAAGAGTTTTAGGAAAAGTTTTTGGAGGAATTAATATATAATAAAAGAGATCTATTTCTTTTATTCTATTTAATTCCAACTTAACTTCCTCCTCAAGAAAGACTTTGACCTAGCCAACTCCTATAAATAAGAGACCTAGCCGCCTACTTCAAGGAGAGTTGGGAAATGAGGGAATTGAGAGAGAAAACGCAAGGGGCTGTTCGAAGTCTTCTTCTTCTTCTTCTTCTTCTTTGTTTTGGTTAGATTCATGTTTGGGGATTACTCTTTGTATATCTTTTGAACCCAGCCATGAGCTAACTTATTTGGCTTGGGTTATTGTGTTTTTGTGGTTGTGAGAACGATTGGATTTGTTTAGGTATTGAGTTTGCAATTTTACTTCAAAGTTTGTTCATTCTTGGTTCTTAATTTTGTTTGCGGGTGAACTGAGAGATGATTTCGTGAATTCATCCATTTATCTAATATCGGGAGAGTTAGATTCAAGAAACGAATGAGCATGGTTTTTATACAATCAATCGACGGTGAAGACTAATTCGACTTAGGGATAAGTTGCGAATTTCAACGGCTTAAAGGAGCGCAAGATAGGTTGTTGTCCACCCTTGGTTCACGTAAGGATGTATTATCAAGGCATGAACAATTAACATCGTTTCAAGTTAGGGATAACGAGAAATCATTGAAGAACGTTTCGCCGAACTTTGAAGGTTGTCGCAGAATTGCCCCAGCAATCGCTCCATTCTCAGACTTGCCCGGCAATCGCAGACCTGCCCAGGCAATTGCAGATTTGCCCAGGTTGTCGCAGAATTGCCCCAGCAATCCGAATGGATTCAATTGCTAAAGCGATTGAGCTACTCTAGAACTCAATTACCATGACAGTCCATTCAATTATCACGCAATGACTCACGATAACCCAACCTACTCTCTTACCGATTACTCGTTTCTATTTTCTTTATTTGTTTAGATTAATTTACTTGATATTCATCATCTTTAATATTATTCCTTTTACAGTGTAGTAACTTAAGCAAAGTGGCGCAAGCCAATCCCTGTGGAGACGATACTCGATATTTATCACATCACTTTATTACTTGCGACGTGTATACTTGCACCGTTTGTGTAGCACTCTAAACATACAACAAGTTTTTTGCGCCGTTGTCGGGGATTGGCAATTAGTGTTAGTTGTTTTTGTTACTGTATTTTTTTATTATTTTTACTAACTTTTCTTTTTGTTTGTTTTATCAAAAAAAATCAGGTGCGCTACAAGTTATGGGACATCAACATGCCGGGAAATAAAAGCTGATCTATTCGAGAGTTGATGATGGAAGATAGGAATCAATCCAATCAAGAGTTTCTTACACTCACTGATGATTACCTATACCAATCGAGAAAAGCCTATACCGTGTTGAACTTGTGCGCTTGTTGTGGAGAACATCATGTGTTTGAAGATTGCCCTCGCAATCCCAATGCGTATGGCTAAAAGGAGGACCATAGATGGAACCAACAGCAAAATTCTTCATGGTATGATCAAAAAGCTAAAAAAAATTACCATGACAAATTTTCCTTAGCAACAGATATGCCATGGCAATATAGTGCTTTTCAAGAGCATTCAAATTCCTTGGAGGAAACGTTGCTAGCTTCCTTGGCTAGACTTGACGGATCAATTGAAGAGATTCAAGAGCTATCAAAGTCCATGGATACGAGGATAGCTCAGTGGGATGCACCCTTTAGGGATTCAGAAGATCAATTGAGGAGATTCACATATGCCATGGATAACATGCCCCAACAATCAATTGCTAGGGATAATGAAATCCTAAGGGAATATGAGAAGGAGCAATACAAGGAGAGATCCCTGATGTGTAAGGATAAACTAAAACCTCCAAGTCGAGAGCCTACCAATGAGGAAGACTACCCGACACTTGATGAGCCTATGCAACGAATTTTCACGACAATGATTGATGATCCTAAACAGAGCAACATCGTGACAACATTTCGAGAGGCAAAGCAGAGTAATGCTACAACAAATTTTGAGGAATCTGATGCCCAAAATGTTACAACGTTGATGCTAAAGCAGGAATCTGGATATTGCTTGCATCCACCTTTGCCACGATAATTGCACGACCACATGCAAGATCAAGAAGATGACAATACTTTGCTAATGGAAGATGAGCATGTGATGGTTTAACCTTTTGAATTCTTTAAAATCTCACCTCATCCACTGTAGGTATTTCTTGAGGAACCGATGCTGGTAGATTTGAAGCCATAAAAATCTCTACTGATGGAGATGTTTGAAGAGCCTAAAGAAAACGATGTCTAGGTTCATGATGCTTTTCAGAAACTTGGTTCTTCCCTTAACATTCATAAAATTTTGGCAGATGATTGTCACGGCACTTGGCTTGAGCAGCAATTGCCACGATAACGAAGGCTACATCTAACCATGAAGGAGGTCGACGAGAAAGAGGTAATTAAATGGTTGGGTCTTGATATAACTTTTCTTATTAATATATCCCTGCCTTTAGGAACAATAGCAAGGTGGAGTGTATACATGGACTACAAAGAAGGCACATCCACCATGGTAACGCAAAATGGAGTAGCTGCAAGCACATTGGCCCAACTCTTTTTGGGCAATATTGTTACCCGATTGAGGGTACGGATGGACTATAAGAAATATAGGAAACGACCCTTCTCATGTTTTTTTATCTTTATTTTTTATTTTGATAATTATCCTTTTTATGTTTATTTTTAATTTTTTTAGGATAAGACTTTCAAGGGATAAAGAGTTTCCTAGCTTCCTTCTTCCTTTGAACTCTTAAGTTTTTCATTCTTGTTTCACTTTATTTTTCCAATCAAGAACCCACAGGAACCACAAAACCATGGACAATTTCCAATCATGAACCATGCTCCGACAACTGCCAAGGTAACTAACAATGTCGCAGCAAGTCCTGATGCCCAGGCAGCTGAACCCTACTTCGGCAACTGAGGATGCCATGGCAACTGCCGCACAAGAGGAAACACCAGCCATACACATTCAACCATCATGAATCGGCAAACGAAACAAGCACACGGCTCGAAGGAAATGCATCATTCAAGGTGACGACCTTTCCGACTAACTCATTTGCATTTTAATTTTTATTTTCATGCATTGAGGACAATGCTTCTCTCGAGTTTTTGGGGTATTGGTTTCTAGTTAATTTCATGTTCAGTTGCATTCATAATTAGTAATAGCATATCGATTGCATATGTTACTTGTCATGCCTTTAATTGGATTTAATTGCTTGAACTTGTTGAATATCCAATGATGATTTTTTTGCCACTGCACTTAATTGAAAGAACCTTTAAATTTTAGGATTGCATGAAAAGAACCTAAAATTTTACTATGATGCTAAATGTTATGAACACGTTTGTGGCTTGTTTATTGAAAGAAACTTAGTGAAATTAGGATTGCTTAAAATTTGAGTAAATTTAAATTGAAAATTTAAAGTTAATTTCTTGCTAGAGGTGCCCGAAATTGGCTCTAGTAAAAAGAAAAATAAATACCCCGGTAGTTAAATTAATAAAAGCCTATTGTTCACATAGAATCTTAAAAATCAACTAGTACACAACTACGCACACACATTGTCACGAGCATTATAGTTTGGTTCCGGGAAATTTTTGTGCCATCCGAAAAATTCAAAAGGTGATCATACTCCACCATTCTGAGGTTTGAATTCAATTTGAAGCATGTCTTTGAAGATTAAAGTCTTGGCATGTAATTATTAGATTTGCATTGCTTGAGGACAAGCAATAGTTCGAGTTTGGGGGTGTGATAAGTGTTCAAAAGTACTATTTTTATAACCTTTTTTACTCATATTATTGTTAGACTTAGGCTCATTTTAGTTACATTATTAGGCATTCATGCATGTTTTCATGGTTTCCTTCACCGTCATGCTTGATTTCATAATTTAGTTGATTTTGTGGAAAAAGGTACTGCTAGTGTGTGTTTTTGTGTATGCATGATCTAATTGCCCAAGCGAGTAGGAGATTGCCATGGCATCTAAGGAAGGAAACTAAAAGATTTGCCAAAGCATTCGAAGCTGCCTTCCAAATGCCAAACTTGAGGGTATGCCAAGGCAATCGAAGTTGCTTTCCAAAATGCCAAACTGGAGGGTCTGCCAAAGTAAACGAAGCTGTCTTCTAAATGCCATGCTGAGCAGATTGCTGAAGCATGTCGGGACAAGTCCACTTCATTAGGGATAAGCATGAAAAGCAATAGATAAATCCCAAAGATTTGGATTTCCATGAAGCATTTAATGAAGATTTAAATTCAGATTTATGATAAGTTATTGGAGATCAAAGGGAGATTAAATTCCAAGAGTTTTAGGAAAAGTTTTTGGAGGAATTAATATATAATAAAAGAGATCTATTTCTTTTGTTCTATTTAATTCCAACTTAACATCCTCCTCAAGAAAGACTTTGACCTAGCCAACTCCTATAAATAAGAGACCTAGCTGCCTACTTCAAGGAGAGTTGGGAAAGGAGGGAATTGAGAGAGAAAACACAAGGGGCTGTTCGAAGTCTTCTTCTTCTTATTCTTTGTTTTGGTTAGATTCATGTTTGGGGATTATTCTTTGTATATCTTTTGAACCCAGCCATGAGCTAACTTATTTGGCTTGGGTTATTGTATTTTTGTGGTTGTGAGAACGATTGGATTTGTTTAGGTATTGAGTTTGCAATTTTACTTCAAAGTTTGTTCATTCTTGGTTCTTAATTTTGTTTGCGGGTGAACTGGAGATGATCTCGTGAATTCATCCATTTATCGGGAGAGTTAGATTCAAGAAACGAATGAGCATGGTTTTTATACAATCAATCGATGGTGAAGACTAATTCGACTTAGGGATAGTTGCGAATTTCAACGGCTTAAAGGAGCGCAAGATAGGTTGTTGTCCACCCTTGGTTCACGTAAGGATGTATTATCAAGGCATTCACAATTAACATCATTTCAAGTTAGGGATAACGAGAAACCATTGAAGAAAGTTTTGCCGAACTTTGAAGGTTGTCGCATAATTGCCCCAGCAATCGCTCCATTCCCAGACTTGCCCGGCAATCGTAGACCTGCCCAGGCAATTGCAGATTTGCCCAGGTTGTCACAGAATTGCCCCAGCAATCCGAATAGATTCAATTGCTAAAGCGATTGAGCTACTCTAGAACTCAATTACCACGACGGTCCATTCAATTATCACGCAATGACTCACGATAACCCAACCTACTCTCTTACCAATTACTCGTTTCTATTTTCTTTATTTGTTTAGATTATTTTACTTGATATTCATCATCTTCAATATTATTCCTTTTACAGTGTAGTACTTAAGCAAAGTGGCGCAAGCCAATCCCTGTGGAGACGATACTCGATATTTATCATATCACTTTATTACTTGCTATGTGTATACTTGCACCGTTTGTGTAGCACTCTAAACATACAACAATTTTTTGGCGCCGTTGTCGGGGATTGGCAATTAGTGTTAGTTGTTTTTGTTACTGTATTTTTTTATTATTTTTACTAACTTTTCTTTTTGTTTGTTTTATCAAAAAAAATTCAGGTGCGCTACAAGTTTTGGGACATCAACATGCCGGGAAATAAAAGCTGATCTATTCGAGAGTTGATGATGGAAGATAGGAATCAATCCAATCAAGAGTTTCTTAAACTCACTGATGATTACCTATACCAATCGAGAAAAGCCTATACCGTGTTGAACTTGTGCGCTTGTTGTGGAGAACATCATGTGTTTGAAGATTGCCCTCGCAATCCCAATGCATATTGTAATCACTCATTTTTGTTCGTGTTTTAGTATTTTTAGTATTGTTGTAATAGTAATATTATTAATATAAAAAAAATAAAAAAAAATAAAAAAATAAAAAATATATATGTATTAAAAAAAGAATTTATATGGTTTAGGGTTGTCCACGTCACCCCCTTTAACCACCCCATTGCCTATATAAAGGCATGGAGTGGAGGGGTAATGAAAGGGGCAATTGAAGGGGAATTGAAATTGAGAGGGAGGCAATTGAATCGGCCATGGGCTGGCCAATAAATGGGGCATTAGCTCCCGGCTAGCCCAGGACCGGGACAGTGTCCTCGGTCCTAGTCGGTTCGATCGGGGTCCTATTTTAGGTCCGATCTAGTTAATATTTCTGGAGAGGTCGTGGTAGATCTCGGTGGGGTTTCGTCGGGGTTCGTCATTCGAACTCCTAGTTAGGTTATTTTCTTTCCTTTTTATTTATGTTGTAATTTTTATATTTTAATGAAGTAGTAGTTAATTTAAAATTGTGTTTTTAATTTGTATGTTTATCTATGTTTTAGATTAGTATGTTTTAAATTTATGTTTTATATTAGTGTTTTATTTATGTTAGATATGTTTTTATTTATAAGTTAGATTAATATTTATGTATGTATGTTTTAGATTATTATTTTATTTATGTTAGTTATGTTTTTATTTATGTGTTAAATTAATAGTTATGTATGTATGTTTTAGATTAATATTTTATTTATGTTATGTTAGTGTTTCATTATGTTAGTATTTATTTATATTTTTTATCGCAAGGTATTTATTTATATTTGTCATGTTTTTTAAGTTTGCATAACGAACATATATTTTGTCAATGCGGTGCCCTTTTATTCGAGCGTAAACGGGGCCAGTATCAGGCGTAGTGATAGTGGTTAGACGTTTACTCTCGAATAACGGGGCCTTTAAAATTTACTCGCACTTATAATCAAATTTTAATTTAATCGTCACTTTAATCTAGAAAGTTTAATATTAATAAAGCGGTAATTATAAAAGTACAAATTTTGGGCGGTGTGCGGGTGCTAATCCTTCTCCATCCGTAACCGACTCCCGAACCCGATATTTTGAAATCTCTGGTTTTCTACGGTGTCCGGTCCACCTTGAGTGGCCGGTGGCGACTCCAATTTTAAATAAAATGAGGGTTTTCTAAAACTCCACGCGGAATTCAATATTTCCAAAAAAACACCAATTTTTTTAGCGAGAGAAAACATCGCTACAGATGGCGACTCCGCTGGGGACATTTTTGTTTTTCAAAAACAGATGAGAGTCGAGCTTTTTCAAATAATGACCGCTCTATTAATATTGGAAATTCCGGATTAAAGTGACTGTTAAAGTAACATTCGGCTATAATTGCGCGTTTGTTTTAACGCATTTAAAATATGGCATATAAACCCATTTTTTAAGTGGGGGGAAACGCTAATGCTTTCGTGAAGATATCGTTCTCCCGTATGGGCCTAGCAAGTACCTTCGGGGCTCGAGTACCTTATACTTTCGTAAGGATATCGTTCCTTCGTATGGGTATAAGCGAATGGGTCCCCCTGAATTGAACCCGGTTGAAAGGATCCTATAATGGGTGATGACCGGGGGCCTTGCTACTCTTAGTAGAGGACAGCAAGGACAATTCGGGTACCTCTTAGCACCAAAACTGCATACTAGCCGTAAGAGCCAACCCTTTAGAGCCATGTGAAACTCTGCCCAATTAGTGGTCACCCTATTTAGGCTCTGGTGCCTTATTTCTTGTTTATGTACAATTTTTATTATTACTCTATTTTTCATTTGTTTGGTACTAACTCGTTTCATTTTATTCTCATCGCATTGATTTCACCTGCATCATGGCACAACATCATCACAATCTTAATTTTGCATTGCATCGATTTAGAACACATTTTGCATGCATTCATTTTCAGAATAATAAAACTAATCCTCGGGTTGCCCCATTAAATACAACGAAGATGGTCGATCTAGCACCTTACAAAAGTTTGGTCTTGGGGCATGTCCAAAAGCACCCCCACATCTTTTACAAACATTATGCCTCCAACAAGGCCTCAGTCCGAGGGCATTCTTTGCCAAGGTCCAGCCTTCATTGTCGAGTCAAACTCTTGCATCTTTGACCACAGTCTGCAAAAATGCACCTAATCCAATAATAATAATAATAATGAGCTACCATGAACCAACACACAATTTATGAACCCAACTTAGGGGGTAACAGAATCAGCACTCAAAGTGTCAACTTCAAGAGCAATTTCAGACGATGGCATAAGAACGAACAAAATGTTGGGGCATGCACCCCAGAAGGATGATCAAACCCAATAAGAGGTTAGGGCACCGTCATATGAAAAAGACCAAGATCCTGACAGGACCAGTGAGGAGTCAGGGGCATCCCATTGAGGGCCAGAAAAATCATATCACATTCATGCATTTAGTTGCATTCATTATTTTTGCGTACATCTATGTTCAGTGCATACACCGAAGTCACCATGCATTTAGGCATAAAATTCATGCATTTTTACTTACAAAAAGGTTCAAAAAGAGACCGAACATCCTCAGCCGTGTGGGCAACAACACGACAGCCAACCTTAGTCTTAGAGAAGGCCAAACACAAAGAGGATGCTGAAACATCAATAAAAGGTAACAGTGACAAATTTTGTGAACATTTACTGATTAATGTTTTTATTCATTTTTAGGTCATACCTCTCCGCCAGTAGAGTAGCAGAAGTAGCCTTTTCCAGATCTTGCCTGCGTCATTGTTGATAGGCCAACAATTTCCAGATTCTGCTTTACTACTGATGGTGCAACAATATAGACATCCTGGAGATCTCGTTTCTCCATTGATGGTGCAACAGATCCGAACCTTTCCCCAAGCAGATCAAATTTCTATTTAGGTCTTGTTTCTCTGCTGACGGTGCAACCAGACCTATTTTCGAGTCTTACTTCCTTGTACAGTTCAAGAAAAGAGAAAAATTATCAAAAAAAAGAGAACTAAAAAAATTTTGAAAAAAAAAAGATCAAATAATAATAATAATAAATCAAAAAAAAGAAGAATTCAAAAAAATTGAAAAGTCGGAAAAATGAATGAAATGAAAAATCAAAAGAAATTTTATCAACTTTCGTCGCTCGATCTAGTCTCTCTGCTGATGGAGTGGCCGGGTCTAAGCTCTCGTCGCCCTCAGATCCTGCTCTCCGCTGATGGTGTAGCCGGTTCCAGGTCGTCATTGTCCAATCCAGTCCTCCACTGATGGAGTGACCGGGTTCAAGCTCCCGTCGCCCTCAGATCCTGCTCTCCGCTGATGGTGTAGCCGGTTCCAGGTCGTCATTGTCCAATCCAGTCCTCCGCTGATGGAGTTGCCGGGTTCAAGCTCCCATCGCCCTCAGATCCTGCTCTCCGCTGATGGTGTAGCCGGTTCCAGGTCGTCATTGTCCAATCCAGTCCTCCGCTGATGGAGTGGCTGGATCCAAGCTCCCGTCACCCTCAGGTCCTGCTCTCCGTTGATGGTGTAGCCGGTTCCAGGTCGTCATTGTCCAATCCAGTCCTCCGCTGATGGAGTGACCGGGTCCAAGCTCCCGTCGTCCTCTGATCCTGCTCTCCGCTGATGGTGTAGCCGGTTCCATGTCGTCATTGTCCAATCCAGTCCTCCGCTGATGGAGTGACCGGGTCTAAGCTCCCATCATCCTCTGATCCTGCTCTCCGCTGATGGTTTAGCCGGTTCCAGGTCATCATTATCCGATCCAGTCCTCCGCTGATGGAGTGGCTAGGTCCCAGTTGCTACTGTCCTACTTATCTGCTGATGGTGTAGTAGGGTTCCAGTTAATATTTCTGTTTCTCCATTGATAGATCCAACTTTACTGATTTTCAAATTTTCTTTATTAATGTTGTAGCTAGAAAACAAATCAAAAAAAGAAAAAAGAAAAAAGAGCATTCAACCAAATCCTGATCATGCCTCTTTGTCAGAGTCGTAGCTTGATCACAAAAAAGAACAACTATCCGATCCTGCCTCTTCGTCGGTGTCGTAGCTGGATCAAATCTTCAGACCTTGCCTCTTCGTCGGTGTTGTAGCTTGGTCAAATCTTACTTTCGGTTCTGCCTCTTCGTCGGTGTTGTAGCTGAACCTAATTCACTAACTTCCGGTCTTGCCTCTTCGTCGGTGTTGTAGCTAGACCAAATTCACTAACTCTTGATCCTGCCTCTTCGTCGGTGTTGTAGCTGGATGAATATTACTAACTTTAGACCATGCCTCCTCGTCGGTGTTGTAGCTTGGTCAAAATTTACTAACTTTCTAGTTGTATCAATGTTGTATCTAAAAAAGAGAAAAAAAAGAGAAAAAAAAGAGAAAAATATGAAAAAAGAAACAAAAAAAAAGGAAAAAGTTGTTAGTTTTCTGATCCTGCCTCTTCGTTAGAGTTGTAGCTAGATCAGACATCATAATTTTCATCCATCGGTCTTGCCTCCTCGTTAGTGCTGCAGCTGGATCGAATTTTGTAGACCTTGCCTCTTCGTCGGTGTTGCAGCTGGATCGAACTCTCTTTAGGTGTTAGCTTATTATTAATAATGTAGCAAGTGGAACTCGGTTTGGCTTCCCCAACAAACAACCCCCATTTTGAAGGCTTTGCTTCCCTAAAGTGACAAGGTAGATCAATCAAGACAAGAAAGAAGACCTACGCCGAAGAGAAAGAAGATCTACCAAAGGAGGAAGACACGCGTCAAAATAAGAGAAGTTCAGCCAGATAAGACAAAAATGAGTGCTTTTGATCTTTGCTTTATTCTCGTTTCACAAGAACAAGCAAAGAGGGGCAACTGTAATCACTCATTTTTGTCCGGGTTTTAGTATTTTTAGTATTGTTGTAATAGTAATATTATTAATATAAAATTTATAAAAATAAAAATAAAAAAAATAAAAAATATATGTATTAAAAAAAGAATTTATGTGGTTTAGGGTTGTCCACGTCACCCCCTTTAACCACCTCATTGCCTATATAAAGGCATGGGTGGAGGGGTAATGAAAGGGGCAATTGAAGGGGAATTGAAATTGAGAGGGAGGCAATTGAATCGGCCATGGGCTGGCCAATAAATGGGGCATTAGCTCCCGGCTAGCCCAGGACCGGGATAGTGTCCTCGGTCCTAGTCGGTTCGATCGGGGTCCTATTTTAGGTCTGATCTAGTTAATATTTCTGGAGAGGTCGTGGTAGATCTCAGTGGGGTTTCGTCGGGGTTCGTCATTCGAACTCCTAGTTAGGTATATTTTCTTTCCTTTTTATTTATGTTGTAATTTTTATATTTTAATGAAGTAGTAGTTAATTTAAAATTGTGTTTTTAATTTGTATGTTTATCTATGTTTTAGATTAGTATGTTTTAAATTTATGTTTTATATTAGTGTTTTATTTATGTTAGATATGTTTTTATTTATAAGTTAGATTAATATTTATGTATGTATGTTTTAGATTATTATTTTATTTATGTTAGATATGTTTTTATTTATGTGTTAAATTAATAGTTATGTATGTATGTTTTAGATTAGTATTTTATTTATGTTATGTTAGTATTTCATTATGTTAGTATTTATTTATATTTTTTATCGCAAGGTATTTATTTATATTTGTCATGTTTTTTAAGTTTGCATAACGAACATATATTTTGTCAATGCGTTGCCCTTTTATTCGAGCGTAAACGGGGCCAGTATCAGGCGTAGTGATAGTGGTTGGACGTTTACTCTCGAATAACGGGGCCTTTAAAATTTACTCGCACTTATAATCAAATTTTAATTTAATCGTCACTTTGATCTGGAAAGTTTAATATTAATAAAGCGGTAATTACAAAAGTACCAATTTTGGGCGGTGTGGGGGTGCTAATCCTTCCCCATCCGTAACCAACTCCCGAACCCGATATTTTGAAATCTCTGGTTTTCTACGCTGTTCGGTCCACCTTGAGTGGCCGGTGGCGACTCCAATTTTAAATAAAATGCGGGTTTTCTAAAACTCCACGCGGAATTCAATATTTCCTAAAAAAAACACCAATTTTTTAGCGAGAAAAAACATCGCTACACATATGGCTAAAAGGAGGACCATAGATGGAACCAACAGCAAAATCCTTCATGGTATGATCAAAAAGCTAAAAAAAATTACCATGACAATTTTTCCTCAGCAACAGATATGCCATGGCAATATAATGCTTTTCAAGAGCATTAAAATTCCTTGGAGGAAACGTTGCTAGCTTCCTTGGCTAGACTTGACGGATCAATTGAAGAGATTCAAGAGCTATCAAAGTCCATGGATACGAGGATAGCTCAGTGGGATGCACCCTTTAGGGATTCAGGAGATCAATTGAGGAGATTCACATATGCCATGGATAACATGCCCCAACAATCAATTGCTAGGGATAATGAAATCCTAAGGGAATATGAGAAGGAGCAATACAAGGAGAGATCCCTGATGTGTAAGGATAAACTAAAACCTCCAAGTCGAGAGCCTGCCAATGAGGAAGACTACCCGACACTTGATGAGCCTATGCAACGAATTGTCACGACAATGATTGGTGATCCTAAACAGAGCAACATCGTAACAACATTTCGAGAGGCAAAGCAGAGTAATGCTACAACAAATTTTGAGGAATCTGATGCCCAAAATGTTACAACGTTGATGCTAAAGAAGGAATATGGAGATTGCTTGCATCCACCTTTGCCACGATAATTGCACGACCACATGCAAGATCAAGAAGATGACAATACTTTGCTAATAGAATATGAGCATGTGATGGTTGAACCTTTTGAATTCTTTAAAATCTCACCTCATCCATTGTAGGTATTTCTTGAGGAACCGACGCTGGTAGATTTGAAGCCATAAAAATCTCTACTGATGGAGATGTTTGAAGAGCCTAAAGAAAACAATGTCTAGATTCATGAAGCTTTTTAGAAACTTGGTTCTTCCCTTAACATTCATAAAATTTTGGCAGATGATTGTCACGGCAATTGGCTTGAGCAGCAATTGCCACGACAACGAAGGCTACATCTAACCATGAAGGAGGTCGACGAGAAAGAGGTAATTAAATGGTTGGGTCTTGATATAACTTTTCTTATTAATATATCCATGCCTTTAGGAACAATAGCAAGGTGGAGTGTATACATGGACTACAAAGAAGGCACATCCACCATGGTAACGCAAAATGGAGTAGCTGCAAGCACATTGGCCCAACTCTTTTTGGGCAATATTGTTACCCGATTGAGGGTACGGATGGACTATAAGAAATATAGGAAACGACCCTTCTCAAGTTTTTTTATCTTTATTTTTTTATTTTGATAATTATCCTTTTATGTTTATTTTTAATTTTTTTTAGGATAAGACTTTCAAGGGATAAAGAGTTTCCTAGCTTCCTTCTTCCTTTGAACACTTAAGTTTTTCATTCTTGTTTCACTTTATTTTTCCAATCAAGAACCCACAGGAACCACAAACCCATGGACAATTTCCAATCATGAACCATGCTCCGACAATTGCCAAGGTAACTAACAATGTCGCAGCAAGTCCTGACGCCCAGGCAGCCGAACCCTACTTCGGCAACTGAGGATGCCATGGCAACTGCCGCACAAGAGGCAACACCAGCCATACACATTCAACCATCATGAATCGGCAAATGAAACAAGCACACGGCTCGAAGGAAATGCATCATTCAAGGTGACGACCTTTCCGACTAACTCATTTGCATTTTAATTTTTATTTTCATGCATTGAGGACAATGCTTCTCTCAAGTTTTGGGGTATTGGTTTCTAGTTAATTTCATGTTCAGTTGCATTCATAATTAGTAATAGCATATCGGTTGCATATGTTACCTGTCATGCCTTTAATTGGATTTAATTGCTTGGACTTGTTGAATATCCAATGATGATTTTTTTGCCACTGCACTTAATTGAAAGAACCTTTAAATTTTAGGATTGCATGAAAAGAACCTAAAATTTTACTATGATGCTAAATGTTATGAACACGCTTGTGGCTTGTTTATTGAAAGAAACTTAGTGAACTTAGGATTGCTTAAAATTTGGGTAAATTTAAATTGAAAATTTAAAGTTAATTTCTTGCTATAGGTGCCCGAAACTGGCTCTAGTAGTTGCACATTAAAGATGTCGCTAGAGGTGCCCGAAATTGGCTCTAGTAAAAAGAAAAATAAATACCCCGGTAGTTAAATTAATAAAAGCCTATTGTTCACATAGAATCTTAAAAATCAACTTGTACACAACTACACACACATTGTCACGAGCATTATAGTTTGGTTCCGGGAAATTTTTGTGCCATCCGAAAAATTCAAAAGGTGATCATACTCCACCATTCTGAGGATTGAATTCAATTTGAAGCATGTCTTTGAAGATTAAAGTCTTGGCATGTAATTATTAGATTTGCATTGCTTGAGGACAAGCAATAGTTCGAGTTTGGGGGTGTGATAAGTGTTCAAAAGTACTATTTTTATAACCCTTTTTACTCATATTATTGTTAGACTTAGGCTCATTTTAGTTGCATTTTTAGGCATTCATGCATGTTTTCATGGTTTCCTTCACCGTCATGCTTGATTTCATAATTTAGTTGATTTTGTGCAAAAAGGTACTGCTGGTGTGTGTTTTTGTGTATGCATGATCTAATTGCCCAAGCGAGTAGGAGATTGCCATGGCAGCTAAGGAAGGAAACTAAAAGATTTGCCAAAGCATTCGAAGCTGCCTTCCAAATGCCAAACTTGAGGGTCTGCCAAGGCAATCGAAGCTGCTTTCCAAAATGCCAAACTGGAGGGTCTGCCAAAGTAAACGAAGCTGTCTTCTAAATGCCATGCTGAGCAGATTGCTGAAGCATGTTGGGACAAGTCCACTTCATTAGGGATAAACATGAAAAGCAAGAGATAAATCCCAAAGATTTGGATTTCCATGAAGCATTTAATGAA
The DNA here is from genome assembly GCA_019671005.1 of Hibiscus mutabilis. Taxonomy (NCBI): domain Eukaryota; kingdom Viridiplantae; phylum Streptophyta; class Magnoliopsida; order Malvales; family Malvaceae; genus Hibiscus; species Hibiscus mutabilis. Next base: position 57,977,404 of record CM033718.1, on the reverse strand, counting down.
GATTTAAATTCAGATTTATGAGGAGTTATTGGAGATCAAAGGGAGATTAAATTTCAAGAGTTTTAGGAAAAGTTTTTGGAGGAATTAATATATAATAAAAGAGATCTATTTCTTTTATTCTATTTAATTCCAACTTAACTTCCTCCTCAAGAAAGACTTTGACCTAGCCAACTCCTATAAATAAGAGATCTAGCCGCCTACTTCAAGGAGAGTTGGGAAAGGACGGAATTGAGAGAGAAAACGCAAGGGGCTGTTCGAAGTCTTCTTCTTCTTATTCTTTGTTTTGGTTAGATTCATGTTTGGGGATTATTCTTTGTATATCTTTTGAACCTAGCCATGAGCTAACTTATTTGGCTTGGGTAATTGTGTTTTTGTGGTTGTGAGAACGATTGGATTTGTTTAGGTATTGAGTTTGCAATTTTACTTCAAAGTTTGTTCATTCTTGGTTCTTAATTTTGTTTGCGGGTGAACTGGGAGATGATCTCGTAAATTCATCCATTTATCTAATATCGGGAGAGTTAGATTCAAGAAACGAATGAGCATGGTTTTCATACAATCAATCGATGGTGAAGACTAATTCGACTTAGGGATAAGTTGCGAATTTCAACGGCTTAAAGGAGCGCAAGATAGGTTGTTGTCCACCCTTGGTTCACGTAAGGATGTATTATCAAGGCATGCACAATTAACATCGTTTCAAGTTAGGGATAACGAGAAACCATTGAAGAACGCTTCGCCGAAATTTGAAGGTTGTCGCAGAATTGCCCCAGCAATTGCTCCATTCCCAGACTTGCCTGGCAATCACAGACCTACCCAGGCAATTGCATAATTACCCAGGTTGTCTCAGAATTGCCCCAGCAATCTGACTGGATTCAATTGCTGAAGCGATTGAGCTACTCTAGCACTTAATTACCACGACAATCCATTCAATTATTATGCAACGACTCGCAATAACCCGACCTACTCTCTTACCGATTACTCTTTTCTATTTTCTTTATTTGTTTAGTTTATTTTACTTGATATTCATCATCTTCAATATTATTCCTTTTACAGTGTAATAACTTAAGCAAAGTGGCCCAAGCCAATCTTTGTGGAGACAATAATCGATACTTATCATATCATTTTATTACTTATGACGTGTATACTTGCACCGTTTGCGTAGCACTCTAAACACGCAACAGACACCCACAAAATATATTATTTTATTGAGGGACAAAGAAAGTTAACGTGTCACGTCAGCATTTTTTAACGGAAGGTAACAAGAGGTACCAAAATGAAGGCGAATTAAAAGTTGGATGACCCCAATAAAAATTTAAAAATTCGGTGATTAAAATAAACGTGCCCTAAAAGTTCAGTGATCATTAATGTACTTTACTATGTTTTTTTTAATTTACATACATTTTTTTACAATAGGGGACCAAATTATTATTAATAGAGGATCAAATTACTATTACAGCAAAATTTATTAAATAATTAAAACTTGTAACAGGGGACTAGCCCCCTTATGCCCTTAAAAGTTAAAAAAGATCCGTCCTCCCAATAGATCTCACTGCATTATTGTGCGCGGTTCATAGGTTCCATGAACCAATTCGCATGCCAATTGCCGAGTCGCTTCGGGTGAGACCTGATCGGACGATCAACGAGACCTCGTCAGATGACCAATTGCCACCGCCAAAAATGTAGCTTTTCCTTTGCTTCCATTGAAACCGGCATATATATAGCTAAAAACGCTTCCCCAACTGTTCATAGTCATCATGATAAATAAATGTTAATAAGGGTTTGTGTTATATTTTGATATACGAGTTATGCAACAAAAAAATTACACAACTCTTCATATTTAAATTATAAAATCTAAAATTTAAATTCTTAGCCTTAACGTCCTAAAACCTAAATCTTAAACCCTAAACCTTAAACCCTAAACCTTAAACTCTAAATTCTAACAAGTAACCTTAGATTCTACACTTTACACGCTAAACCCCTAAAGCCTAACATAAAACCTTAAACTCTAAAATTAAAAGGCTTGTGTAACAAGCATGTGTATCAAAGTACTTTTCTAAGGGTTTTTAAATATTCTTAACTATATATACATATTACAGACAAAAAGATTAAACTCGGGTCGCTTAAAATGAAGATTATTCGCTTTTTTAGTTGGATCATTTGTTGGGGTAAATGGGTTCAATATTAGTATGATTTAATATACGCTTGTGTCAAAATTTTACATATTATAAGTTCTTTATCTGTTAAAAATCTGTATAAACATTTTCATAAAGAAATTTATATAAACATAAAGCACTTTGGATATGAATAGAATATAATAAAATATTTTATTTTTAAAATTTTCCAAAAAAATACAATTTTGGTTGCTTAATTTTTTAAATTTCTATTTGGATGCCTAACTTTAAAAAGTTCACAATTCAATCACTAACATTTGTAAAATGGTTAACATTTTGTTTTGACATTACAGAATTGTAGAAACCTACATGTCAGCATTGCGGAAAGACATGACATATTAAGCCTTATTGTTATAAGTTGAAGAGAAGAATGATCGAAGGAAAGTAAACGGAAAAAACTTTATATACGAGAGGGTAATCTATCCGGTTGACATAGTATGTTAGGTAACAACTTTTTCAAACTCTAATAAATAGTAAAAAAGCAAGATGAGTCTACCACGTGTATCGCATACAGCTGGACACCATTAATGTTGAATATCACTGAACATTATTAAATTGATTAATAAAAATTAAAATTTTTAAGAAAAACTTATAATTAAAATTATTTTTTAAAAAAATAAAAATAAAATTTAATAAACTTTTTATTTTTTATAGTATTTTTAATTGATATATTAAAATTAAATATACTAAAATTTCTTTAATATTAAAAACTCTAAACTCAAGCACTTTATTTCAACTGTGCCGCCGCCTACCGCCACATCTCTAGTCGCGGTGAATGATAATAAATTTCCAAGGTAACCGCTCGTCCTTTCTGCTTTTACAAGGAACGCCACCATCACCAATTCCCCATTGTTCTGCAGATTCTTTCATTTTCTTTACTGTTGAAAGCAAAACAAAACCAAGTTGTTTTCCCTCGGAAAAGGAAATATCAATTAAAATGGTAGGCCTTTAATAAATTTCCAAGGCAATCTGCTGCTTCAATTTTGCTCGTGTGGCGGCGGCATAAGGAAATAAAAGGGTTAGATTTAGAATTTTTGATAGTAAGGAGATTTTAGATATTTGATTCTAATATATCAATTAAAAATATTACAAAAAATATATAAATGTTTATTAAATCTATTTTTTAATTTTCTTTTGAAATAATTTTAATTATAAGTCTAGTCTTTAAAATTTTTAATTTTTATTAAAAAATTTAATGATGTTCAGCGGTGTTGAGCGTTAGTGGTATTTAGCGGTGTGCGCATGTTGTAGAATTTTTCAAAAAATATGAATTTAATATAGAAGACAAAAGTTACTCCAATAATTAATTATCTCACTCCTATCAATATTAAACATGATTGAAAATTTTATATTCCAAAAATAAGAAGAAAAGAAAGAAAGAGTGAAAAGTAGATAATAATATTTATATTTTAGGCAAGAAATCAATATGAGTAATAGATTGTGAGCACCTATATCCAAAGAGGAGGCAGGCTAAAATTTTGGATCGTTTTATTTGATTTTATCTCTTTCTTCATTTATGTTTTGTCCACTCGAAAGTAAAAACAATATTTTTAAATTTATATTTATCGGTAAAATCAATTATTTTTCATGTGAAGAAAGGTATTGAACATCCATCGACCTTTTAAAAAAGTTATATCTCATTATAAAAATAAGTAGTGTTCACATGTATACGAGTTTGTCTCAAATACTATTAAATAAATCGAAGAGACAATATTTTTATATGAACTTAGTTTTATAATTTTGATTACATTTAGAGTTTTAGTCTAAATTGATATTTAAATTTTTGTCACATGTTTATGTACTTCACTTAGTATCAAAATATATGTCACATGTTTATGTACTTCACAAGTATGGCCCGTAATGTTCAATATCTTTCTCTACAAAAAAAAAATAATCATACAGACAAATATATAAATTCAAAATAATTATTTTTATTTTCAAGTGTACAAGATATAAACAGAATAATAGATAAAATTAAATAGTAAAAAAACGGCCCAAATTGTATCCTTTCTTCTTCACGCTTTGAATGGAATATTTGAGAATAAAAATCAAATATGGATCACCAAAATTGTAGTTCTTGATTATTCAAAATTTAAAAAGAAAACTTAAGCTTTAACCCTTTAGAGTTTAGACATGCCTAACCTTAGCCCTTGATTATATGATTTTTGAAATTTACAAATTTTGTGTGTAATTTGACGCCATTGGAAGATTTGTAAATTTTGTATGGAGACAAAGCTCCCAATATTGATATTTATTTTTTTGACATTTTGTTATGAGGTTATAAACACACGTAATATTTGTTTCATCCACGATATTTTTAATTTATTTCTTAATTCGATTTATTAGTAGTTTTTTCTTATAGAAACTTTTTAATGATATTATATTATTTTTTGATGAAATTATTATTTTTAATTCATATACTTTAAATTTTTAAGTTAATTCAATGACTAATGTATGTTTTATAATTCCAAAAAATATGAAATTAAATTTGATTTTTATCAAATCAAGTCATATGTTCAGATATAAATATTCGATCTAAAAATTTAAATATTCAAAAAATTAAATATTTAATTTTTCGGATATGATGCAATCGTTATTTTAGTGATCCAAAAATTCTGATATTTAAAATTTTGAGTGATCCAAAAAAATCTGATATTTAAAATTTTGAATTGGATCATAAGGAATATAATTGCACACTTCTAATGTTGACGGTCTACAATTATTGCCTAAAATAAAAATATTACATTCTACTTTTTCACTCTTTTCTTCCTTCCTATTTAAAGAATAATTAAATTTTCAACCATATTAGTTATTGACTTAATAATATTATTTTATTGATAAAAGATATATTAAATGTATTTATTTAAGCTGACATGTCGTGAGCAACAAAAGCTGGGGTAACATTGCGTAAAATATACTTGGGTATCACTACTCTGGTGTTGGTGTTACTGTCATATATATATAAGGGCAAGGTGTTAATAGATAAGAATAATACTTTCCTCATCTCACAAATCTTGTTTTTAATTGACTTTTCAAGTAGTTTTGGGAATAAATAGTTTGGGCAAGAAATGTGTTTAATTAAAATTTATTTGTTGAGGGTATAAAAAAATATGTTTAAAAAAGTGGTTGAATTTTTTAATAAGAAAAATTAAGTAGGATAATTTTAGAACACAAAAAAATAAAAATAAAATATGGGACAGAGTAGTAAAATTAATCAAAGACGAGGAAACATTGCTCTACTTAATTACTGCACCTTTTTTATTACACTGCGTACAAACATACGAGGAAACTCAAGAAAAAGACAGAAGGAACAACATGCATGGATCCATGAGAACCAAATTAAGTAGCTAGATACAGGTACAGAGGTACAGAACACAAAGAAACATCGACTAGTAATCTTCAGGAGCCAAGGGCTGGTGCGTTGGGTGCGAAGGCTCCACACCCGGGATGATCATGTACTCGTATACCAGGCCAGCTAAGCCTCCACCGATCAACGGCCCCACCCAGTAGATCCAGTGATTGTCCCACCTCCATCCTACCAAGGCCGGACCAAATGCCCTAGCTGGATTCATGGCTCCTCCATCAAATGGTCCGCCCACTAAGATGTTGGCGGCCACTATTAGCCCTATAGCCAGGGGTGCTATTGTCCCCAAGCTCCCTCTTTTCGGATCGATCGCTGTTCCGAAAACCGTGTACACCAACCCGAATGTCAGCACTATCTCTAGTATCATGCAACGCAACTCTCCAACTCCCGACGCCACTGTGAACCCCGCGGGCCGCTGAAACCAAAAGCAGTGCAATTATGCAAACTCATTACACATACATATGCATGCATGAATCATGATCTATATATATATATATATATGTATACCATTCCGGCAGTGAGGCGGAGCAAGAGACAGGCCACGATAGCACCTAAGAGCTGAGCAACCCAGTAGTAAACCGCACGGACCAGAGAGATCCTTCCTCCGAGCAAGGCACCGAAGGTGACGGCTGGATTAACATGGCCACCCGATACGTTCATACTGGATGACACAGCAGCAAACAGAGCCAAGCCGTGCGCAAGTGCTACCATCACCAGTCTTGCAGGCGTTATACTCGTGTCCTTGTACATCTTGTCTGCAACCAGTTTTAAACAAGCAAAAACGTTAATCAAAATCTATTACTCTTACTCGTAGTATATACTATATGAGACGGAGAGTACCAAGAGCAAGAATGGAGCCTTCGCCTGCAAAGACGAAGATGACGGTGGCTAGGAATTCAGCCAAGGTGGCTCTCATGGAGTCGGGATGAGTGGCCTCATCGGCCCTCCCAACTTCGTATCTACGAGTTGGCATCTCCTTTACCCCAAACCTTCACAGTTTACAACGAACTAGCTGCAGCTATATGTATGTGTAGTGTAATTGCAGCACGGCTTCAGCTTGTGCCGAGAAAAATAATAAGAAATTTGAGAAAAGCAAAGGAAAAGCGGGGAAATGAGCTTGTGCATGGTTGAGAAGTGGAAGTTGGTTTGCTTAAATTAGGCAGAGGGGAGTTGGAATTATGTGGGACACTTGGGAGATGTTAACCCATAAGCCTTGACACGTACATATCTATGTGTAGGCTTCGCATTACACTTCCTCTTCCATTTCCATTTCCATTTCCATTTCCATTTTCTTCTTATTGCTTCTAATCCCTTACTCCTTATCCTTTCTAGTAAGATAACGTTTAGCTTCTATTTTTAAAATTATTATTATTTCCCAAAAATTTAATTATCAATTTTCTGCGTTTTGTAAAATTAATTTTAAAAATAAAAATTAATACTCAACTGAATTTAATAAACTGAACTAAAAATAATAAGTATTGGATGCACTCATAACGTAATGTACTTTTAAAGAGAAGACACATGTTTCAACCCGAAAATGATATTATTGACAAGGCTAATCTCAAATCTAGAACATAAATAATCTTAAAATACTAAAATTTAAATTATTTTTTAATATTCTTAATATGGTTCCAAGATGATATTTCTTCCATTTTCAATTTTTAATAAAAGTTTATACATAAAACAAAATTGTTCGAACTTAAATTTTTTAAGGAGATCAACATTTCAATACTAATACATCAAATTTCACCAGACCTTCGTAATTAAGTGTGCTTTGACAAAATAATACTAAGATGTATGACATATTGAGAAGTTCTCGTGTTACACTATTTTTTTTAAATCTTATAATTATTAAATATAATAAAAATTATAATATTAAACCTTATTCTGTCTAGGCTTTTTACCTCATTATCATTAAAAAATTATAATATTTAAAATTTCAATTTTGTTTGTTCATTGTCTAAAAAAAATATTTTTACTAGGTTTTTGTTGTTGTTTTACTAGCATGTGGCTGCTGCGTAACAGGAGGAAAAAAAAAACAAGATTACCAAACTTGATTATTACCTATGTGATGTCATGACTACACGCAACCAAATACTAAAACACCATGCAAAACCATTGAATCACGATAAAAATCAACTGGTGTCTCAATATTAAAAATTAAATTTTAAATTTTAAACCTTAAACTCTAAACTTTAAAAAGTACATCACACTCCAAATTCTTTAAATTTTAATCCTAAATTATAACCTTAAACCTTAACTCCTAAACCTAAATTTTTCGTGTGAGACATAAAAGGGACATATGATTTCTATTCATTGAATCAAAACATTTCAAAAAATACATAATAAATAATAATTAGTATGAAGAAAAGAAATCTACTACCATAATTTTTTTAAAAGATAAAAGGCCTCATTAAAAATCCCCTCTTATCCTAACTAGGGAAAAGAGTGCTCACTTTATTAATCACAAGGAAAAAAAAAAGACATTACGAATGTTACAAAAAATAAGAATACACACAAAGCTTAACCATTACACCACTCGACCCAAAGGTATACCCCTCCTGTTATAATTTTCGCTAAATAAAAATCATTCCTCAACCCATATCAAGTCGACAGAACTTTTCACACCTTGACGTGCAAGATTATGTGCGATGCAATTTGCTTCTCTGTATGCAAAGGAAATATGCCAAAGTGGGTTGTCACAGAAGGCCCTACACTTTGATATAATCCCAGAAAAAGTATCCGGAACACGACTCATTTGGTTTAGCCACTGCACTGCCAATGAACTATCAGACTCGATGATCAAAGGCGTGGTTGCATTCCACTTAGACGCCGAGAAAATTAAACACGCTTCCAAGATAGCGGACAATTTAGCCCCAGTCGGATCAGATATGCCAATATATTTCGAGAATCTAATCAAATGTTTACCTCTATAATCCCGAAGAATACCACCTACCCCACCAACTCCAAAGCTACCGATCACAGAGGCGTCAACATTAAATTTAAGAATTCCAATTGAAGGAGCCACCCAAGAGCCAGGGATAGGTCTAGCCAACTTAGCAGCAGTCACCCCACACAAATTAGGATGCCTAACGAAATCCAAAATTGAGGGGAATAAATTGGGCCATTTACATTTGCACCAATACCCAATCCTTATAACAGTTGTGTCATACAACTGTTCTTCATTCACAGCTTTCTTCTTGTAGATTAACTTATTCCTACCCAACCAAATTGACCAAAAAAACGAAAAAAAGCAATGCTCCACACAGGCTTTAACGTAGATTTAATAGGTTGATTCTCTCATACCAGCAAAAAATCCTTTAGTGATTCCGGCATGATCAAATGAATCCGTAAACCGCACACCATTTCTGCCAAATGCTCCATATAATCCCACAATGGCAAAATAAATGGATCGTCGTTTTTGACTCCTTGGCACAAAAAACACACAGACACGCACCTAACTCCGAGATGCCTCGCTTAGCAAGCTCCCGTAGTGTTGGAATTCTATTTTGGATAGCTTTCCAAAGGAAAACTTCAACCTTTGGTGGTGCGAGACTTTGCCAAACTAGTTTCCAAATGCTATCAGCGGTAGAACCAACAACAGAGACATAGGCACAATAATCCTTTGCTTTATATATTCCACACGAAGCACCACTCTATTTTAGGAAATCATTAGAATAGTTTCCTTTAGAAGCTCGGTCAAAGATGCAAAGAAATTCCCCTCACATTTTATTTTCCCACAAAAGTAGCTCCCTTCTAATTTCAATATTCCAAATCCACACACCTGATTCGTTGGATCCAAACTCGCATACCATCCCGAATTTTTTGACTGTAATATTATATTCTTAGAAAAGCAACTTTATGGGTTGGTACCTCCATCCAAAAGTCATCCCAAAATTTAATTGATCTACCATCACCAAGAACAAAATGAAGTTTATTAGTAAAGACATCATTGGGATTAGATAACGGCTAAGTAATGTTCTTCCAAACCTAAGGCAATTTTCTTCTAGTCGTGTTACAGGGAAACAGACTGTTGGCATGGTAACCATACTTGGCATCAACAAAATTACTCCAAAGGCTTTCCGGCTCTTTACTAAACCTCCACACCCACCTATTAATTAAAGCACGGTTTTTCAGTTTCATGTCGAAGAAACCCAAGCCTCCGAACTCTTTTGGTCGGACTAAATTGCACCATTTAATCCAATGAATAGGCCTATCTGCATTAGGACTCCATAAAAAGTTTGCGATGCATTTGTTTAGACTCTCTGCTACTGCAGCCGGCATCTAAAAGAGTCCAAGAAAATAGATGGGCAAACTGCACAATACTGACTTTACCAAGCAGATTCTACCAGCAATGGAGAGAAATTTCCCTTGCCAACCTTCAAACTTTGACATAAATTTATCAACGAAGGGTGTCCAGATTTGAACAGAGTTGTGAGATGCTCCCAGAGGTAATCCAAAGATATACCGAAGGAAGGGAACCAGCCATGCATCGAATAGAAGCATTCCACTCATTGATACGACAGCCCTTTCCGTACAAATTGGTCTTCTTCAAATTAAGACTTAAACCTGAAGGCACCTCAAAAAGCCACAGAATTCTTTTGATGTTCAATACATTCTCCTCATTTGCCTTAGCAAAGATTATTAAATCATCTGCGAATTGCAAATGTGATATGGTGAAACCATTCTCACCCACCTCAACACCCTTGATGACCTCCAAACTCACGGCTTTATAAATCAAAGCACTTAATGCCTCCCCAATAATGTTAAACAATAGAGGAGATAAAGGGCAGCCCTGCCTCAACCCTCTTTTTATAGAGAAAATGCTAGTAGGCACACCATTAATTAGAACCGAGACCATAGCTGTCGAAATACACATAGAGATCCACTTTAACCATCTCGATCTGAACCCCATCCTTTGAAGTGTGAAATCCAGAAATAACCAATCCACTGTGTCGTATGCTCGCCTAAAATCCGCTTTGAATATATTGGCCTCTCGTTTTCTCATCCTCAAGTCATCAATCACCTCGTTTGCAATAAGCACACAATCAAAGATTTGTTTACCAGGTATGAAGGTAAATTGATTATCACCGATAACTTCGTTAATACACAATGACAGTCTTCTAGATAAAACCTTTGCTAAAATTTTGTATAGGCTATTTACTAGAGATATTGGCCTATAGTCATCAACCGATTTTGGACAAGCATTTTTCAGAATCAAGGTGATATAAGAATGATTGAAATACCTGTTCTTGGTCTTGCCTTTATAGAAATTGTCAAAAAATTCTAATATGGTACCTTTTAGAGAAGGCCAAAATTTCTTATAAAAATCCAGATTAAACCCATATGGACCAGGTGCTCTATTCCCATAAGCAGTCTTTATTGCCTCCCAAATTTCCTCCACCAAGAACGGTGCTTCGAGGGCCTCGGCAGAACTACGGCTTAATAGATTTAAATTGTAGTCAAAGCTCCTAACTGGGATCGTGTCCGATTTATTGTAACTTGCTCAGAACATATCTTCAAACACATTAGCTATTAGCTTCTCATCCTTAATCACAACATTATCACGCTCAATCGCCATAATTCTATTCCTGCATTGAAGCAGATAAATGGTAAAACTTTGTATTCTTATCCCCCTCAATAAACCATCTTACCCTAGACTTCTGGAACCATTCGCGCCCTTCTCTTTGATATCGCGCCCAGAGTAAAGCCTTTAGGGATTGAATTTCAGCAACAATCTCCGAATTATACCCATCGAAACAAAGACAGTCTTCTAAAGAAGCAATTTTCAACTCCAAGGCATCAGAGGAAATAGTCTCCTTAGCTCGAAATTCATTAACCCAGGATTTAACAGCACCTTTCACAGCTTTCAACATATTTCCCATACCTTTTCTGGAATGTGTAGACATTTTTTCTTTTCTTTAAAAACAATATGGCGTTTTATAGGTTCGGATTATCTCAAAATCATTTCTTTGAAATCTTGGATTATAGGGATTTTTTTTTGAAAACTTGTAATCTTTTGAAAAATGATAAGAACTTGAAGTCGCCACCAGTCAATTAGGTAAGGTAGGCCGGACACCATAAAATCAGAGATTCATTATGAAAAGATCCAGGAGTTGGTTACGCTTAGAGAATGATTAGCACCCTCATCACGCCCAGAAATCAGTACCTGAATATTTGTTGTTTTCAAATCGATGGAATTTGTTGGAATTTGAATTGAATTTAACTCGGCATACTTAATTGGAAATTTGGCCTTAATTACACGGGCTTTATCAAGTTGATGGATTCAAATTAATTGGACATTTAATTAATAAGGTTGACGATACACCAGACCATAGACTAAACCGACATCATATAAGCCTAACTGTCGTGTTAGTATGTGGTTCGAATCTCACACGTCACCTTTATGCATGATGCAAGCAATTAAGATATGATGTAATGATCTTGTCAAGTTTTAATTTTACCTTAGGTCGATAAGAATTAATTCAAATATTTGGTCAACATCCTTTGAGCTTGGACTGTTACAACACAAATATCATAATTAATAGATACCTCATTTTCATAATTTAAATTCATTAACATATAAATTAAACAGGCCATATGATGACAAATAAAATATATGGCGAGCAAAGGCTTAAAGATAAACACACAAAAGCCCACCTAAAGCCCTAATATGAAAGGCCCAAGTTATGGAAGATCCAATTAGCGATCTAGTTACTAATTAGGTGATTCTAGTGTTAGCCATAAATTAATTAGCCTTAAAAGACTAAAAACCTAAGAAATTATGATTTATCTTGTAACATGATAACTAATTCGATCGATTTTAAACTAGTATTCCATTAAGCCAAGAATACTATTTAAAGTAAATCAAATTAATTAATCATGGTTTTAATTTAAATGTCAATCTAGGCTCCATGTGAATTTTGTCCTAAAAGTAATTAAGAGATGTCCAACTAATTTAATGAATTTAACATTTATCCCAATAAGCCAAGGGTAAATCTAAATTCACTAAATTAATTCAAACCCTAACCTAACTAAAGCTCTAAAAGACTAATTCTAAATTAATATAATTAATTTAAAGATCGTGCCCCTATAAGACGAGCACACAATCCTAAACTAATTAAATTAATTTGTCTAATTCTAATCTAAGACTAACTTAACAATTCAAAGCCCAAAAACTAAACCCAAGGCCCACAAAACTAAAGCTAACCTTAAGCTCAAGCATACAAATATAAATACATTTACTATATATTCTATACTAAAAATATATTATACATATTTAACACTATATTATATATATTATAAAAAAACTATGTATTATGTACATTACAAAAAAAACTTATATGACATGTATTATATGAAAAAAAGAACTTATATTATATAAAAAAACTACATATTATATATTTAAAAAACTATATATTATATATACCATATATTATATATATTATAAAGAAAACATATATTACTCAAAAAAATCATATACTATAAATATCATTTAAGAACTATATATTATATATACTATGTAAAACTATATATTATAAGGAAAATCATATTATATATATATTATATAAAACTATATTATATACAAAAACGTATTTTATATGTTAAAAAACTATGAGTTATATAAAACTATATATTATATTTTATATAAAAACTACATGTTATGTATAGTATATATAAAGAACTACATATATTATACATTATGCAAAACTAAATATTATATGTATTATAAAAGGAAACTATAGGTTATATAAAAGTCATATATTATATAAATTATTCGTATACTATACTATATACATATACCATAACCACAAGAAGCATTCTTTATCAACCACAAATCAAAGGATCTACTAGATTCAACAAGAACAAGCACATTAAACAATAAAACTGGAAATTAAAGCATGAAATAAGGGAAACATGATACTGGAAAATAGATTAAATTGCAAAGAAACAAAATCAAAGGACTATATTTAAGGAAAAAAGTTTGAATAAAAAAGGACGAGATTAAAAATAATCGAAAAGTTTCAAGGACCCGGGGTGTAAATTACAAAGGCATGATGGCTTACTATGGTGATTAGCCCACACGAAGGGACTAATACTGTGATTATGAAATGCGAAAGCCCTTCGAGCATAAATAAGTTGGGGCGGAGGGATATAAAACGATAATATACCATTTTTATAATGGGGACGGTTATAGAAACCCTTTTTAGCCAGCCCACAACTCTTTTGGCCTTTTGATAACCCTTAAAACTTTCCCTCACTCTCTCATTTGATAACCCTTAAAACTTTCCCTCACTCTCGAATTTCCAGAATTTGACAGCTTCTCCGTCGTACACTGCTTTGTCGGTCGCCGTTTGAGAAGGAAAATATAGTGTTTGCCATTTGAGAAGGAAAATGTAGACATGGTCTATTTCATTTAAAACAGGTAGATATGACATAGCTGGTTGTTTTACAAAGGATGTTCATTACTTTCGGGCCAAAGTAACGGGATTGTTCTGAGCATTACTTTGATTGGTTCCTAAAAATGATGGTACGTCGCCAAAGGTCCAATTGTTGAGCTCTTCTCCTGAGAGGCAAAGGTGAATCTTGGCCATAAATTGATTAGCCTCGCTTTCGTCGCTGATCATATCCATATTCATCTCTTGGAAAGCCTCACTGATCAACTCTTCCTCGAGGCACCTCTCGCCTACTCAGCTTGCCTCTTGGACATCCACATCCAGATTTTGAATTCTGCTAGATATGAAAACACTCTTAAAGTCTCTGTAGATGATAGGGGCCCATAGAATGTCCTCTCCTTTAAGTCTAGCCTTCTTTTTCTCTTACTTCTTCTTCCATTCTTGTATTTTCTGTAAGAAATTTGGCTTGTAAACGAGTCCGAAACTGTCAACTTTGTGGATCACCCTGATGGGACGGAGGCGTCCTTGCATATTCTTTCTCAAGCCTTTCTTTTTCTTTGCTTATTTTCCTAGGGTCTCGTATACCACCATTTTAGTGCAATTTGACAAATTATGGCATAGAATCTTGCTTCTTTCGGCAACAAATGTAGCATTGACGAGTTCCAAGGCTCTAAAGGCATATTCTATTGCTTCTTCATCAGTGTGGATGTATGGTGTATCTGAAGTCACTAAAGCGACGATGTCCTCTTCGGTATTCACTATTACTAATTTCCATTCGGTGATCAACTTCAACTTTTGATGGTGTGAAGAAGAAACAACGCCGACTGAGTGTATCTATGGCCTCCCTAACAATCATTTGTAAGATGGTTGGATATCTAACCACGAAATTGACCACATATTTAGCAGGACCAATGAACAGGGGTACTTCTATTTTCCCGACCACGTCTCTCTATGTCCTATCGAAAGATCGCACCGTATTATGACATGGCTTCATATGTGAACTGTAGATTGGTAGCCATTACAGTGTGGCTAAAGGCATAACATTCAACACGGAGCCATTATCAATTAACATGCCTGACAACACATAACCTTTGCAGTGAGTGCTGATGTTTAGGGCCTTGGTGGACCCTATACCTTCCTTCGAAATTTTGTCATCACCAAAGGTAATGTGATTAACGTCGGTGATATGGTTGACAATCTGATCCAACCTCCTAACTGATATATCATTTTTAACATAGGTCTCATTCAAAACCATCAACAGAGCCTCACGATGCTTCGCTGAGTTTAGTAAAAGATCAAGCACAGAAATTCGAGCTGGATGTCTTTGAAGCTGGTCGACGACGCTTTACTTGTGTGCTTTAAGAATCTTAAAAACTCTTGTGCTTGAGTTTCTGTGACTGGCACTTTGATCTTTGGTGGCGAGTTATCCCTAAAAACTTTCTCGGGTTCAATTTCGACTTCATTGCATTTCTCTTTTGGTTCTTCCGGTGCCTTTTGGTTCTCCGGAGCATAGCATCGGGTACTCCTCGTGAGATACCCTATATCCTTTGCATCTCCGGCCTTTGGTTCCAAAGGTTCTTCTTGAATGGGTTTTATCCCTATTTCCACGTCTTCTCCTCCGTGTAAACTAGAGGAGCCCGCCATGGTGATGCTTGCAGTGTAGTTCCATAAAACCATCTTTGTAAACCTAAAAAGAAACGGCCTTGAAGAAGCAATTATCATCTTGGGGGCTATCTTCGGTACGCTTGTCTCACTTGGATTGAGATCGAGGACGAGCGGTCTCTTGGCATTATACTTGGTCTCCTGGCTTTCTGATGCACAAACTTCCACTTCCATCTTTCCTCTCTCTTCTTCAAAAAAAATCAATCTCATTTTTATCCATCATAGCTTGTATCAACTGACGGAACTCCTCACAATCTTGAATCTCATGATCTCCCGATTGATGGTATTCACAATATGGGCCACAACCTTCTTCCACAATCACCATTCCCTGGTCAATGAGGCGTGCCATACACAAACGTTGGAAAACCCATTTTAACGACGACCAAACTTCGGACATGTTCACTCTAGCTTTTATGGTATTCTCATTTTCGATAGCATTGACACCTTGACCTCCATGATTTGGTAGGAGGTTGTTGGCCATTCTCGGTTCTCTCAATTGTAATACTCCGATCTGAAATAAATTATGAAAAAGCTTCTTAAATGCCACACAATTTTCAATGAAGTGTCCTAGAACATCGGTGTGGTATTCGCAATAAACCTTGGGGCCATACCATGCTGGGTAGGGTAGGGTGGGTTGTAAGGAGTAACATGATAAAGATGAACTAAATCAGCGTTATACAATTGTGAGTAGATCTCCTTGTAAGAGATTGGCAAATGAGTGAAGGATCTTTCCTCCATTTTCCTTCTTGGGTCCCATATCTTCCCTCTTATTAAAGTTTCGAGAATTTCCCACTGTAGCCTAGAGCTGGAAGATAGTGAAGTTCTTGGTTGCCTCGAAGGTGTTTGTATTGTTCACCTCATGGTCTTTTTTCTTGTATTGTTTGTGTGAATGATCATCTCCATCAATTTTTCTGCTCTTAATGGCTACTTCGATGAGCTCTCCAGTCATGACCATCTCCGCAAAATTGCTAATAGGGTTACTGATCAATCGATCATAGAACGTCCCTTTTAACTCGTCTACAAACATTAGGGAGATCTCGTACTCGTGAAATGATGGTTAAACTTGTGCTGCCATATCACGCCATCTTTGAGCGCATTCACGAAAGGTCTCGTTGTGCTTTTGTTCCATACCTTGCAACAGTAGTCGATTGGGAACCATGTCGGTTATATGCTTATACTGATCAGTAAAATCTTTTGCTAGATCCCTCTATGACTTTAATTTGAGCCCTTGTTAGCTGATTATACCACCTCAAAGCAGATCCCACTAAGCTGTCCTGAAATCAATGAATTAAGAGCTTCTCGTTGTTGGTAAACCCAACCATCTTCTAACAAAACATCACTATATGAGGAGTAGGGCAGGTGGTTCCATCGAACTTTTCAAAATCGGGGGTCTTGAACTTATATGGGATCTCTACATCGGGGACCAAACTGAGTTCCCTAGCACTTAACCCATAGGAGCCATCCTCATCTTCATTCACTCGAAACTTTTTCTCTGGTCTTTTCGAGTATCATGTAATTACTTAGTGAATTCCGTTTTCATTTGGTTCAACTTCTCCAACTTATCAAAGTCTGGGATGTTGTCCCCGACAATTTTAGGATTCCCAAAGGTCACCCCCGGTTGAGTTTGAGGAGCTAGACCGATATGAGAGGAAGATGCCCCTTGTGGGGGATTAAGAGAGGGTTTAACAAGCAGAGGGTTATGGACGATCTGGGTATAAGGGCATTCCCCTGAGTTTTGGGCAGGATTCTCAATGGTACTTTACCCCTCGGATCTGGTCCTAGCCGAGCTTGCAGCAACTGGGATATTTCTTTCATCATGTCCTGTTGAGACTTGATGATGGTGTCCCTTAATTCTTGTTGGGCTCGTTCTATCTGGCCACGTAGGTTGGCCTCCAACTTGGCAAATCTCTCCTCTATTTGCTTTGACCGTAGCGAGTGCGATAAGGGTGTGGAATGATGATAATTCTTAAGAAGCAAAATGCAATCTTTCTGAAATAGAAAGCCTTTCAATTAAAGAATGGAAATTAATAAAAAAAATACAAGTAATTGTACTAATTAGATTATTCTTATCTTTTAACAAAGAATGCAAATGAATGAATCATGCATGAATGCAAAGAGCAACACTGAGTTTGTCAAATATCATCGTTAAACGACTTTCATTAATGGAAATGTTATCTTGTTACAATAACTTAAAGAGAAATCACTACACATATGGCTTCAAGGTAGTATCGAGGTCAATGATCTCCCTCAGAATCCAAACAATCCTCTCTCCTTCCTCAGAATCATCATCCACATAGTCATGGAGCTCGGTAGCGTCTTCCGCCAAAATCTGTACTTTTTGGACAACCTCTTTTATCTGAGTCATCCATGTGCCAACTCTTGTTCTTGCCTCCAAATTGTGTAGGCGGCGAAGTACAATTTCTCTAAACTCGACGTCAAACGTACTTGAATCGCTCCCCTAGGGCTTGCTACGTGATCCTTAAGCTGTTGAACCTCGATTTCCAACTCATCGACGCAAGTCCTCAATACTTGATTCTCCAAGTTGCTGGCTTTCAGCTTTCTAGTTGAACCCTTATGCTTGAAAAAAGATTTTTCCAAACACTTCACTTGATCTTTCAAGTTTTCATTTTGATGTTGTTCCTTCTCGATCTATCTCAAGTGGTAGATTCGTATATTCTTCACTTCTTCGATTAAAGCGAGCACTTGATCTTTGTGTTCGTAAAAAATTCTTTTGTAATTCTCGGCTCTTGCTTTCTCTTCCTTCAATCAGAGCTCTAACCCTTCACTTAGTTTGTCTTCCGCGACACTCTTGCTCTTATTTAACCTTTTAACCTTCTGAATCTCTTCCTTCTCCATCTTGAGTTCGAGTTCCAACTTATCTCTTTTCCTTTGTAGATCTTTAACCACCCCTTACAACTTTGTCTTCTCTAATTTGAAGTCGAACTTTTCTTGATAGGCTATCTTCTCGAGCTTGAGGTACCTCTTTCGCTCTTCTTCAAGTTGTTTCCTCATCAAATTAGCCTCATAGAAAGTGTGGCTAATCTCTCCTCTATAGATCTCTTTCCGTCGGGATTCAAGTGGGGAATATTGTCGTTGACACGATTAAATTGCCACACTTTGTACTCGAGAGTGACCACATACGGAGCATTTACGATCCTAACCCGTCTTGCATTGTTCCAAGTTGCAGAAGCATTGTATACCATCGTCTTGTAGCCCTTATCCTTTGCATAATCTATGTTGAACTCATTTAGACCTTTGGTGGCTGGCATAAACTGTTTCGAACCGTACTGTCTCAAAACTAGAAGAGGTGCATATGCGGTATGCCCCCAAAGGCCAAGTAATGGTACCCATGAATGCTCTCTACATCTATAAAGGATATTCTTTGCCAACAACCACGGTGTTCTCCAAGCTATATCTTCCTCCTTTATATTTCGAATGACATCTTGCCATACTTCCTCAGATCTTCGGGTTGGCCAATCAATCTTTCGCAGGAATTCTTCTAAGGGCGAGAACCTATCGTTATAAAGGGGCCTTGAAAAACTAGGATCGTTCCAAAGGTGGTTGTAGAACCAAATAGTCAAAAGCTGCGACCATCCTCAAAAGTGACCTCTATCATGCTCTCGACAGAACCTCAAAGATCGAAAAGTTTCAGCCAAAATTACAGGTACCAGATTAATCTCCCTATCCAAACGATCAAATAGATCCAGAACCGATGGATCGATGAGTGTCAAAGCTCGAGGGAAGAGTACCAATCCATATATCAACAAAGCAAAGAGATTCTGTTGAACTCGGCCCACAGGATGCACAAAAGCTAAGGCCAAGATCCCCTTCCACTTAAGATACTCTTTGTTGTTCCAAGTAGTGACTTGATGCTCAACCCAAGATGACAACATATCTAAGAACTTTTTTAACTTTCCTCGGAAAGCTTTGTTCTTACTTGGCTTAGAATATACTCGATTCATGTCAATCTTCTTACAATTTATAAGATCACGGTATTCTTCGATTATCGGAGTTAAATCAAAGTTACCAATCGTAAAGCAACTGTAGGCAGAGTTCCAGAAACCCACCAAGGCTTGTAGTAGTGCTTGATCAATTGGGGCCTATAACAAGTACGCGATGTCACCATACTCTTCTCTGAAAGTACTCTTTGTTTCAAAATCCCAACTGTTCCAAACCAGGTTCAATTCGGACACATCATTGAACTCTATATTCATGAATGTCGTGGTTGACATGGCCGATCTGAAACCAATGGCAATATTATCTTTGTCATGTAGTTTCTCCCCTTCCGACCATATTTGGACATTGGAATTCTTTTCATCACTGCTACGGACAAAGTCTCCCATTGATCTAGTCTTTAACTTTAAACTATTTCCAACTGAATGTGCTCTTCATGATATGACAGATATGCAAAAAGGGTAAAAGATAAAGAGGAAGAAAATAAAGAAAATGTTAGTTATAAGATAATAAAATAAAAATGAGAAGTGATAAACGCAAAATGAGATAAGCACAAGATAAGCAAAAAAGGAAATAAACCTAACCACGTGAATTCTAGTTCGCTAGGGTTATCCGCATGGCTTAACGGGGTAGGTTTCCTATATTCTTACACATGGTTTGGTTCTAATTGAGGGTACCCAGACCTATCTCATTACCTACTAAGGCAAAAAAGAACTCTAATTCTGGCCCATTACAAACTTGCGAATTGCTTTCGGTTTGAGGGAGAGCACGACCTAGTGACGTGAAGGGCTGCTCACATGTCAGAAGTCGTGGATTCTGGAAGTGAATTATCGACCTGTAAAGGGCTACTCACGTGGGTATGTGGTGTTTCACTTCCACTTAAGAGACGAAGCTCGGGTATAGATCTTGGTGAACATGATGTAATAAATGTCGGTGATTCATTAGAAATTAAATGAAAAATTAATCCGAAGTCCACCAATTATCAAAGCTCGTGCAATCTTAGTCACGTTTCCAAGAAAGAATCAACCTTGTTAAAATCAGTTGAAATTCCAACATTTTCTATCGTTTTAAGGCAACAAATACTCCTTTGGCCTAACTCTCTGTTGTTTTGTAAAAACAAATTTCGATCCCCAGCGAAGTCGTCAAGTTGTAGCGACATTTTTTCCCTTCTTTAAAAACAATATGGCATTTCCTAGGTTTGGTGCTATGGGTTATCCCCAAAATCATTTCTTTTAAATCTTGGATTAAAAGGGATTTCTTTTGACAACTTGTAATCTTTTGAAAAACGATAAGAACTTGGAGTCGCTACCAACCACTTGGGTAAGGTAGGTCAAACACCATAAAATAAGATATTCATTATGAAAAGGTCCAATAGTTGGTTACGCGTGAGGAAGGATTAGCACCCCCATCACGCTCGAAAATCGTTACCTGAATATGTATTGCTTTCAAATAGATGGAATTTGTTAGAATTTGAATTGAATTTAACTCGGCATACTTAATTGGAAATTTAACCTTAATTACACGGGCTTTATCAAGTTGATAGATTCGAATTAATTGGATATTTAATTAATAAGGTTGATGATACACCGGACCATAGACTAAACCGACATCATATAAGTCTGATTGCTGTGTTAGTTTATGGTTTGAATCTCGCACGTCACCTTTATACATGATGCAAGCAATTAAGATATGATGTAATGATCTTGCCAAGTTTTAATTTTACCTTGGGTTGGTACGAATTAATTCAAATATTTGGTCAATGTAGCGATGTTTTTTCTCGCTAAAAAATGATAGAGATGTTTTTTATTTTTTTGGAAAATATTTTCTTCCGCGTGAGATTTTATAAAACCCATATTTTATTTAAAAATTGGAGTCGCCACCGGCCACTCAAGGTGGACCGGACACCGTAGAAAACCAGAGATTTCAAATTGATGGGTTCGGGAGTCGGTTACGGATGGGGAAGGATTAGCACCCCCACACCACCCAAAATTGGTACTTTAATAATTACCGCTTTATTAATATTAAATTTTTCGGATTATAGTGACGATTAATTTAAAATTTGGTTATAAGTGCGAGTAAATTTTAAAGGCCCCGTTATTCGAGAGTAAACGCCCAACCACTATCACTACGCCTGATACTGGCCCCGTTTACGCTCGAATAAAAGGTACCGCATTGACAAAATATATGTTCGTTATGCAAACTTAAAAACATGGCAAATATAAAATAAATACACTGTGATAAAAATATGAATAAATACTAACATAATAAATACTAATATAACATAAATAAAATACTGATCTAAAACATACATACATAACTATTAATTTAACACATAAATAAAAACATATCTAACATAAATTAGATACTAGTCTAAAACATACATACATAAATATTAATCTAACTTATAAATAAAAACATATCTAACATAAATAAAATACTAATCTAAATATATACATACATAAATATTAATCTAACTTATAAATAAAAACATAAATAAAATACTAGTCTAAAACATAAATTTAAAGCATACTAATCTAAAACATAGATAAACATACGAATTAAAAACACAATTTTAAATTAACTACTACTTCATTAAAATATAAAAATTACAACATAAATAAAAAGGAAAGAAAATATACCTAACTAGGAGTTCGAACGACAAACTCCGACTGAACCTCACCGAGATCTACCACGACCTCTCCAAAAAAATTAACTAAACCAGACCCAAAATAGGACTCCGATCGAACCGGTTAGGACCGAAGGGACTACCCTTGGCCCTGGGTAGCCGAGAGCACTGCTCTCTTATTTGGCCACCCCCACCGATCCAAATTGGCTTGCTGCCAATTCCAATTGCCATCGCTTCTTTGCTTTGCTGCCGTCTATTTATAGAGAGGAGGAGGGTGACGTGGAGCCTTGTGCTCCACTCCCCTCCCCTTTTTATTATTAAATTCCTTTTTTTTTGCTTTTTTTATTAATTTTATTATTATTATTTATATATATTATTACAATAATACTAAAAATACTAAAAACTCGTACAAAAATGAGTGATTACAGTTGCCCCTCTTTGCTTGTTCTTGTGAAACGAGAACAAAGCAAAGATCAAAAGCACTCATTTCTGTTTTATCTGGCTAAACTTCTCTCCTTTTGACGCGTGTCTTCTTTCTTCGGTAGATCTTCATTCTCTTCAGCGCATGTCTTCTTTCTTGTTTTGGTTGATCCACCTTGTCACTCTCGGGAAGCAAAGCCTTCAAAATGAGGGTTGTTTGTTGGGGAAGTCAAACCGAGTTCTTCTTGCTACATTATTGGTAATAAGCTAATACCTAAAGAGAGTTCGACCCAGCTGCAACACCGACGAAGAGACAGGGTCTACAAAATTCGATCCAGCTGCAACACTGACGAGGAGGCAAGACCGATAGGTGAAAGTTCTGATGTCTGATCCATCTACAACTCTGACGAAGAGGCATGATCAAGAGTTAGTGAATTTGGTCTAGCTACAACACCGACGAAGAGGCAAGACCAGAAGTTAGTGAATTTGGTTCAGCTACAACACCGACGAAGAGGCAGAACCGAAAGTTAGATTTGACCCAGCTACAACACCGATGAAGAGGCAAGGTCTAAAGATTTGATCCAGCTACGACACCGACGAAGAGGCAGGATCGGATAGTTGTTTTTTTTTTGTGATCAAGCTACGACTTTGACGAAGAGGCATGATCAGAATTTGGTTAAAAGCTCATTTTTCATTTTTTTTCATTTTTTTCTTTTTTCATTTTCTTTTTTCTATTTTTCTTTGATTTTTCTTTTTTATTTATTTTTATTTTTTTTCTTTGATTTTTTTTGATTTGTTTTCTAGCTGCAACATTAATAAAGAAAACCTGAAAATCAGTAAAGTTGGATCTATCAACGGAGAAAGAGAAATATTAACTGGAATCCTACTACACCATCAGCGGATAAGTAGAACAAAGAAAGAATCGGGACCTAGCCACTCCATCAGCAGAGGATCGGATCGGATAATGATGACTGAACCGCTACACCATCAGCGGAGAGCAGGATCAGAGGACGACGGGAGCTTGGACCCGGTCACTCCATCAGCGGAGGACTGGATTGGACAATTATGACCTAGAACCGGCTACACCATCAGCGGAGAGCAGGATCTGAGGGCGACGGGAGCTTAGACCCGGTTACTCCATCAGCGGAGGACTGGATTGGACAATGACGACCTAGAACCGGCTACACCATCAGCGGAGAGCAAGATTTGAGGACGACGATAGCTTGTACCTGGCCACTCCATCAGCGGAGGACTGGATTGGACAATGACGACCTATAACCGGCTACACCATCAGTGGAGAGTAGGATCTGAGGGCGACAGGAGCTTGGACCTGGCCACTCCATCAGCGGAGGACTGGATTGGACAATTACGACCTAGAACCGGCAACACCATCAGCGGAGAGCAGGATCAGAGGATGACGGGAGCTTGGACCCGGTCACTCCATCAGCGGAGGACTGGATTGGACAGTGACGACCTAGAACCGGCTACACCATCAGCGAAGAGTAGGATCTGAGGGCGACAGGAGCTTGGACTCGGTCACTCCATCAGCGGAGGACTGGATTGGACAATTATGACCTGGAACCGGCTACACCATCAGCGGAGAGCAGGATCGAGGAGGGCGGCGGGAGCTTGGACCGGTCACTCCATCAGCGGAGAGGATCGATTGGATAATGACGACCTAAAATCGGCTACACCATCAGCGGAGAGCGAGGATCGAGAGGGCGACGATAGCTTGTACTGCCACTCCATCACGGAGGAGGACTGGTTCGGGCGATGAAAGTTGATAAATTCATTTTGATTTTCATTTTATTCATTTTTTCTTCATTTTTTCATTTTTCATTTTTTGATTTTTTTCGACTTTTGATTTTTTGATTTTTTCTAATTTTTTTGATTTTTTTTCAACTCTATTTTTTTTGGTAATTTTTCTTTTTTCTTGAACTGTACAAGGAAGTAAGACTCGAAAATAGGTCTGGTTGCACCGTCAGCAGAGAAACAAGACCTAAATAGAAATTTGATCTGCTTGGGGAAGATTCGGATATGTTGTACCATCAACGGAGAAACGAGATCTTCAGGATGTCTATATTGTTGCACCATCAGTGGTAAAACAGAATCTGAAAATTGTTGGCCTATCAACAATGACGAAGGCAAGATCTGGAAAAGTCTACTTCTGCTGCTCTACTGGCGAAGGGATATGACCTAAAAATGAATAAAAACATTAATCAGTAAATGTTCACAAAATTTGTCACTGTTACCTTTTTGTTTCAGCATCCTCTTTGTGTTTGGTCTCCTCCAAGACTAAAGTTGGATGTCGTGTTGTTGCCCCCACGGCTGAGGATGTTCAGTATCTTTTTGAACCTATTTGCAAGCAAAAATGCATAAATTTTATGCCTAAATACATGTGTCTATCTTAAATGCATGGTGATTTTGGTGTATGCACTTAATCTAAATGTATGACGTATGCAAGATGAATGCAATCTAAATGCATGAATGTGATATGATTTTTTTGCCCTCAAAGGGATGCACGACTCCTCACTGGTCCCGTCAGGATCTTGGTTTTTTGTATGTGACGGTGCCCCAACCTCAACTTGGGTTCGATCAGTCATCTGGGTGCATGCCCCAACATTTTATTCATCCCTATGCCATCGTCTAAAACTGTTCTTGAATTTGACACTTTGAGTGTGGATTCTGTTGCCCCCTAGGTTGGGTTTATAAATTGTGTTGGTTCATGGTAGCTTATTATTTTTGATTGGGTGCAATTTTGCAGACTGTGGTCAAAGATGCAAGAGTTTGACTCGGCAATGAAGGCTGGACCTTGGCAAAGAATGCCCCCGGACTGGGACCTTGTTAGAGGCACACTATTTGTAAAAGATGTGGGGGTGCTTTTGGACATGCCCCAAGACCAAACTTTTGTAAGAGGCTTTGTAAGGTGCTAGATCGACCATCTTTGTTGTATTTAATGGGGCAACCCGAGGATTAGTTTTATTATTCTGAAAATGAATGCATGCAAAATGTGTCCTAAATCGATGCAATGCAAAATTAAGATTGTGATGATGTTGTGCAATGATGCAGGTGAACTCAGTGCGATGAGAATAAAATAAAACGAGTTAGTACCAAATAAAATGATTAAATAAAACAAATGATAAATATAACAAAAATAGAGTAATAAACTGTACATAAACAAGAAATAAGGCACCAGAGCCTAAATAGGGTGACCACTAATCGGGCAGAGTTTCATATGGCTCTAAAGGGTTGGCTCCTACGGCTCACTGTATGCAGTTTTGGTGCTAAGAGGTACCCGAATTGTCCTCGCTGTCCTCTACTAAGAGTAGCAAGGCCCCCGGTCATCACCCATTATAGGCTCCTTTCAACCAGGTTCAATTCAGGGGGACCCATTCGCTTATACCCATACGAAGGAACGATATCCTCACGAAAGTATAAGGTACTTGAGCCCCGAAGGTACTTGCTAGGCCCATACGGGAGAACGATATCTCCACGAAAGCATTAGCGTTTTCCCCCCACTTAAAAAAACGGGTTTATATGCCATATTTTAAATGCGTTAAAATAAACGCGCCATTATAACCGAATGTTAGTTTAATAGTCACTTTAAGCCGGAATTTCCAATATTAATAGAGCGGTAATTATTTGAAAAAGCTCGACTCTCATTTGTTTTTGAAAAACAAAAATTTCCCCAATGGAGTCGCCATCTGTAGCGATGTTTTTTCTCGCTAAAAAATGATAGAGATGTTTTTTTATTTTTTTGGAAAATATTTTCTTCCGCGTGGGATTTTATAAAACCCATATTTTATTTAAAAATTGGAGTCGCCACCGGCCACTCAAGGTGGACCGGACACCGTAGAAAACCAGAGATTTCAAATTGATGGGTTCGGGAGTCGGTTACGGATGGGGAAGGATTAGCACCCCCACACCGCCCAAAATTGGTACTTTAATAATTACCGCTTTATTAATATTAAATTTTTCAGATTATAGTGACGATTAATTTAAAATTTGGTTATAAGTGCGAGTATATTTTAAAGGCCCCGTTATTCGAGAGTAAACGCCCAACCACTATCACTACGCCTGATACTAGCCCCGTTTACGCTCGAATAAAAGGGTAACGCATTGACAAAATATATGTTCGTTATGCAAACTTAAAAACATGGCAAATATAAAATAAATACACTGTGATAAAAATATGAATAAATACTAACATAATAAATACTAATATAACATAAATAAAATACTGATCTAAAACATACATACATAACTATTAATTTAACACATAAATAAAAACATATCTAACATAAATTAGATACTAGTCTAAAACATACATACATAAATATTAATCTAACTTATAAATAAAAACATATCTAACATAAATAAAATACTAATCTAAATATATACATACATAACTATTAATATAACTTATAAATAAAAACATAAATAAAATACTAGTCTAAAACATAAATTTAAAGCATACTAATCTAAAACATAGATAAACATACGAATTAAAAACACAATTTTAAATTAACTACTACTTCATTAAAATATAAAAATTACAACATAAATAAAAAGGAAAGAAAATATACCTAACTAGGAGTTCGAACGACAAACCCCGACTGAACCCCACCGAGATCTACCACGACCTCTCCAAAAAAATTAACTAGACCAGACCCAAAATAGGACTCCGATCGAACCGGTTAGGACCGAAGGGACTACCCTTGGCCCTGGGTAGCCGAGAGCACTGCTCTCTTATTTGGCCACCCCCACCGATCCAAATTGGCTTGCTGCCAATTCCAATTGCCAATTGCCATCGCTTCTTTGCTTTGCTGCCGTCTATTTATAGAGGGGAGAAGGGTGATGTGGAGCCTTGTGCTCCACTCCCCTCCCCCTTTTTTTATTATTAAATTCCTTTTTTTTGCTTTTTTGCTTTTTTTTATTATTATTATTTATATATATTATTACAATAATACTAAAAATACTAAAAACCCGTACAAAAATGAGTGATTACAGTCAACATCCTTTGAGCTCTGACTGTTACGACACAAATATCGAAATTAATAGATACCTTATTTTCATAATTTAAATTCGTTAACATATAAATTAAACGGGGCATATGATGACAAATAAAATGGATGGCGAGCAAAGGCTTAAAGATAAACACACAAAAACCAACCTAAAGCCCTAACATGAAAGGCCCAAGTTATGGAAGATCTAATTAGCAATCTAGTTACTAATTAGGTGATTCTAGTGCTAACCCTAAATTAATTAGCCTTAAAAGACTAAAAACCTAACAAATTATGATTTATCTGGTAACATGATAACTAATTCGATCGATTTTAAACTAGTATTCCAATAAGCCAAGAATATTATTTAAAGTAAATCAAATTAATTAATCATAGTTTTAATTCAAATGTCAATCTAGGCTTCATGTGAATTTTGTCCTAAAAGTAATTAAGAGATGTCCAACTAATTTAATGAATTTAACATTTATCCCAATAAGTCAAGGTAAATCTAAATTCACTAAATCAATTCGAACTCTAACCTAACTAAGGCTCTAAAAGGATAATCCTAAATTAATTTAATTAATTTAAAGATCATGCCCATATGAGGCGAGCACACGATCCTAAACTAATTAAATTATTTTGTCTAATTTTAATCTAAGACTAACTTAACAACCCAAAACCCAAAAACTAAACCCAAGGCCCACCAAGCTAAAGTTAACCTTAAGCCCAAGCATACAAATATAAATACATTTACTATATATTCTATACTAAAAATATATTATACATATTTAACACTATATTATATATATTATTAAAAAAATATGTATTATGTACATTACAAAAAAAACCTTATATGACATGTATTATATGGAAAAAGGAACTTATATTATATATAAAAAATTACATATTATATATTTAAAAAACTATATATTATATATACCATATATTACATATATATTATAAAGAAAACATATATTACTCAAAAAACCATATACTATATATATCATGTAAGAACTATATATTATATATACTATGTAAAACTATATATTATAAGGAAAATCATATATATATTATATAAAACTATATTATATAAAAAACGTATGTTATATGTTAAAAGAACTATGGGTTATATAAAACTATATATTATATTTTATATAAAAACTACATGTTATGTCTAGTATATATAAAGAACTACATATATTATACATTATACAAAACCAAATATTATATTTATTATAAATGAAACTATAGATTATATAAAAGTCATATATTATATATAAACTATTCATATACTATACTATATACATATGCCATAACCACAAGAAGCATTCTTTATCAACCACAAATCAAATGATCTACTAGATTCAACAAGAACAAGCACATTAAACAACAAAATTGGAAATTAAAGCATGAAATAAGGGAAACATGATACTGGAAAATGGATTAAATTGCAAAGAAACAAAATCAAAGGACTATATTTAAGGAAAAATAGTTTGAATAAAAAAAGACGAAATTAAAAATAATCGAAAAGTTTTAGGGACCTAGGGTGTAATTTATAAAGGCAGAATGGCTTATTATCGTGATTAGCTCACACGAGGGACTAATACTGTGATTATGAAACGTGGAAGCTCTTCAGGCATAAATAAGTTGGGGCAGATGGATTTAAAATGATAATATACCATTTTTAAAATGGGGCCGGTTATAAAAACCCTTTTTTAGCCGGCCCGCAACTCTTTTGGCCATTTGATAACCCTTAAAACTTTCCCCCGCTCTCTCATTTTCTTTCAAAGCGGGGATAAACACGCGGCGTTGGTTATAAAAACCCTTTTTTAGCCAGCCTGCAACTCTTTTGGTTATTTGATAACCCTTAAAACTTTCCCTCGCTCTCTCTTTTTCTCTCAAAGCGGGGATGAACATTGCCGCATGTTCATCCCCAAACCCAGATTCTGGTCGAATTTCTAGAATCTGGTGGCTTCCCCTCTATACACCGCCGTGTCGGTCGCCATTTGTCGGCGGCCGGCGAACTCAAAACCAGCCCAAAACCACCTCTTTTCATATTTTAAACCCAAATCTGAAACCTTTTTCTTTCAAAATCGATACCTTTTTTCCTTGAAACCTTAAACAGAAACGAAAACCCCCTTTTATGTTTCCTTACAACGGCTCACCCCCTCGTGTTCTCAGAGAAAAGCATAATGGGCTTGTCACTGAAAGGAAATGAAAGACAAAAGAAGTTGAAACGACAAAGGTAAAAAAACCCTAACCCTATTTTGTATGCAAACATGCTTTCAGATAAAATGCAAAAAAAAAAGAGAAAGGATATACCTCAGACGGTCTTTTGTATTGCTTCTCTGAAAATTTCCCAATGATGCTTAGGGTTTTAAAACTGCTAGGTTTTTTTTATATAGCCAAATATTACATGTATTTCGTATTTACATGAAAATCAAAATGAAATTGAAAATTGCTATTGGTTGTTGCTATTATTTGTTTGCATCCGTCTGAAATCTCTGAAATATTGTTAGGATATACCGCTCCTATTCTGAAATTCTTTCATTTGTTTGCATGTGACGAGAGAGGAGGGGACTAGCCATGGTTGCTGGCGCAGAGGTACGATGGTGATGTGGCACCAGAAATAAAAAAGGCCAACGTGGAAGTTGAATGGGCTCAAACGACGATTACTGGAGGCGAACAGGCGCAGTTGCGAGGTGTAACATGCACGCGCGCGTGGGGGAGCTGTAAAGCTGCACGTGGGGCACGTGCGGAATCTAGAAGGTTCCTTGGTTGTATATGGACCGTCAGATCAAGATTTGATCTGACGGTGATTGTTGGGCTACAAAAGAAGACAGAATATCAGATTAGGGCTTGTTTAGTTTCAGGCCCTAATAGGCTTAATATGTAATGGGACTTGATTTTATTTGATGGACATGTAATACATGGACCGTTATATTTTATGGCTTGTTTATTTATATAATCTTTTTGGGTTTTTCAAATGTAAATGTATTAGATAAATTTAACACTTGACTTTGTTTAAATCAACTTAGTATTTCTTTTGTTTTTTTTATTTCTTCTTTTCAACAATAAAAACAATAGCTACATATAGATAAAAAAGGGACTTAATATCATATATATATATATATATATATATTACTAATATGTACTAATGATGTTCACTTTATGCTAGTAATGAAATAACACGAGAGAAAAAGGACATTATATACTAATAGTATTTTTGGGATTTTCTTTTTAATCAAATAATAACATAACAAATAGCAACACATATGTAATGCTAGCATAATACAAGACTTATTAACACTTAAATAATAATAATAATAGTAATATTTTTTGGTTTTGGGTCCTAATAATAGCCACATACGCACACATATATATATATATATAGATAGTTAAACTAAACAAAGTCCATAGTAATATATAAATCCACTATTATAAAGCGAAATAAAAAAGGTTCATCTCGAAAAAAATTAGTGACTTCAGAATGGTTGGCCACCGTGTTTTTCACAATTTCCACAAGCTCGGGAACTTCTAACCAGTGGGAAAACAGCTTAAAAGGCCTAGGACCTCCACCCTTCTGATCTTCTGTCAGAATCACTGCCTTGTGATCAGACAAGCTTCTAGGCAGCGCGCTTTGCATTAGGTTAGAGAACCATAGCATCACTTCCGGAGATATAATAAATCTATCTAACCTACTAGCCGCAACAGAATTACCCCCATGAAACCAAGTAAATTTATCTCCCACCAAAGGTATATCCAATAAGTTATTTCTCTGGATAAAACTAGCCAGTGCTGGCACCGATTCTGAATTATCCTCGACCCCAAATCTTTCGTCAGAGCTCTTGAAAGAGTTGAAATCACCACCCAGAATTACAAGAATTTGTAGTGCAGCAATACACTCAGAAGCCCCTCCTTTCAATGGAATTATTTGGAGCATAAATATTAAAAAGCTCACACTTCATATTATTATGCCCAAATGAACCCACTAGAATCACCATTCTATTCTTCACAATCTTCTACTCAATTGAGAAAAAGCTTGAATCTCACAACGAAATTAGACCTCTGGAGGCTCCATTTGATGGGGAAAATTCGAACCCACTATACCTTGACCCTTTCAAACGGTTTTCCACCCAAGGCTTTATAACCGAGAGTTTTGATTCCTGAATAAGAACCACCTTGGCTTTACTAAAGGCAATAACTTTGGTCACCGCTCGCACCTTTTCCGGTCTTCCCATACCTTTTACATTCCAAGATAAAAACAGACAATTCATGAATAACTTATAATGCACGATTCGATTAAGAACTACACACCTCATAATTAAGAGGCATCCCCACGCGCAGCATCCTCCAGCCGAGAAACCACTGTCAAATCTGGTGCGTCAAACTCAACTCCCAATTTAACCCCCGTAAGCATCGTAGCTGTGGCTTCCTCGAAATCACCCGAGCATCCTTCTGATGAGGGAGGAAGAAACCTGTAAATGGGGGAAGAATTAACCGTATCCTTTGACGCTTTCTTTGTATCTTTCAAGGATTTTTTTTCGAATGTCTTTTAGAACGATTGGCCCACCATTGAAACTTATACATGCCAGCCCTAAGACCCATCGGTCCGCTGCCTGCAAGTCGAACAGATTTTATCTTATCGCTCACAGAACAATCTTCTTCAGATGAAACAACAGTATCCCCCTTTAAGAGGCCCACATCTACATCTAGCAGTCTGGATCCATTCGAAATGGATAGCCCAACATTCTCTCCCTCAATAGGCACGATACCAAAAGCAGGTCCATAAAAATCCCCCATCGGGATAGTATCTGCATAGACAACCTGAACTTCATGAAGTCCAATGCCACTCGAACAGTCCAGGACCCTTTGACTTGAACTTGAAACACCACGTGAAGCAATGGACTGTGTGGGTCCTTCCTAGGTGATTCTACAACCTTAGCGTGATCTTCGTTATCTTCAATAGCTGCCTGGTGAGCCTCGGTCTCATGAAAAGGGATACTCCCAATATTAATGCATGGGCCATGCAACGAGGCGTCGATCTCACCATAGCCTCGCGGACTAACCGGACCTTTGTCGTCGATGAACACGTTTTCCTCTTCAAACTCTTCCACTACTACCTTAATCTGGTGCAATACCCCATTGAACATAATAGACACTCTATCAGGTATCTGAGAAGCCTTCTGAACCTGCAATAAGACTTTTGCGTCATTGAACTGTTTCAGACCTGCTGTGTCTTCATCAATTTTTAGAACTGTTCCCCATTTACTCCCTAGTTCCGAGAAGAAGACACTATTCCAGACCTGCAAAGGCATATCGGCTAGTTTAACCCATACTTAATCCTTCTTTTCCCATCATTGCCTTGGAGCAACTCCACTTCATCGAGCCAGATCTTCAGTAGCTCATCTCTTACTATCCAGACCCGGTTCCTTTCTTCAATACTGGGAAGACGAATGACCACAAATAGACCAAACCACGGGCACACTGCAGTGTCGAACCCATCGGATCTTAAGGCGTCTTGTACTATGTTCGGGTTATACATTGCCTTAATTTTCCCTACTAGACAACAACTAATCCAGTTTATCGCCTCGTTTGGGAATGCTATGCGCAATCGGTTTTCATCTTTCTTGTTTGTTGAAGAATGCGTAGAGACAGCTTCCACCCTAACCACATTATCCTTGTCCGGGAGCATAGAGGGAACATCTATCCTATCTTCATCTTCTTCGTTGTTTATCTGAATTGTATCCTTTGAGCCTTTACTCAGAAGCACGTCTTTAAACGATCTGGCATCCCTTAACGACCCCAACCGCTTTGATGGGACTCGGCGATCATTCCTCTCGGTGTCACGTCTTTTCGTCTTCTGTTCAGCAAGAAAAATCCTCACTCGGAAACCATCCATGAGCCTTCCATTCCCGTTACCAATGGCGAATTCTGCTTCTGCCATATTGCTGAACCTAGAATGTAGTAGACTTAAATCTCCTCTTCTTGTTTCCATAAGCGATAAAAACATATACGACCGACCCGTACACTTGAAAAGCCTCGCGAAGAGTTGAATGATGTATCCTTCTGCTTACATTATCCACAAACACCGAAACTCCCAATCGGCGACGGATAAATCCTCCGGAAAAAGCTTTGTTGATCCTTCGTTGGGATTCCATTGACGAGTGAACCCGTACACATTTTGAGTACTACTTAAAAAGTTACGAGAATTACACATTTTGTTACAAGTATTATAACTTTTTGAACAGTTACCATAGTGTTACAAAAACTTCTCAAATATCCAAACTTAAAATTCATTGTAATTTTTTTAGTAATTTTCTCAAATGTCCGAATTTAATTTTTTTGTAACCTTTTAAATAAAGACAATATTTTGATACACAGTAAAAAATTGGACAACCCTTCTTTAAAATGTAACATCTAAATTCCTAACTCTAAATACTAAATTCTAATTATAAATCTTAAAGCATACACACTATAACCTAAACATCCAACTCCTAAATAAAATCCTGTACTTCGTTTATCATTTTCTTTTTAAATAATTACTCAAAAAATTACAAAAACTTATAACAAAATGTGTAATTTTCATATATTATTTTCAAATGATTACTTAAAATATTACAAGTTGATAGGAAATATAAATAATTTCATAACATTTTGAGTATTTTCTTTACATTTTAAATAAGGTGACAAACCTTATTTTATTGTTCTCTCCTCGGAACTCTACTATTGGCCTTGAATTATTTTTTTTCTTCTTTTTGGTCATGACGTTATGAGAGAGACATACAGATCACAATGTTTGGCATTGCTTCTCGCTTTTTTTTTCTGCCTTTTTGATTTTTCAAGATTTTAACTTGATTAATTTAAATTGATTCGCATCGCATACTTAATTTTAATAAATAATTTTTTTAGTAAAACTTTTTTATATATACGATTTTAAATTTGAAACCTCCTTAAATAATATCAGACTATTTACCACTTGGATCAACCCTTTAATACTTGTGGCCCTTTTAACTCTTTCATCTACATACACATCCCTTGTCATCATCATTCCCCAATTTAATAGTAATTTTCTTTTTCAAAAGACGGTCCAAATTTACACACTTTTTGTATATACAAAAAAGAAATATAATTATTTATTTACAGTGCTGATGAAGGTGTCTACCATCAATGTTGAAGCCATTCAATGGTTAGGAGGATTTGTGGTTTGTAAAGCCCCAAAAGCTATAAAAAAATACTTTTGTGTTTGGCTGTTAAACATTCTTTTCTGCCAAATAATTTATGTTTAGTATTGTTTTATAGTAAAATGTGCTTTTGATTCTATAAATAATGAGTTATTGTTTTATACGCAAACTTCGTAAAATTTTATAAATACGTCTATTTTCAAGTCCAAACTGTATATCTAGATCCTAAATAAGATTTCTAAACCCTAAATGTAAGGCTTGTAAAATTATATAGTCCGTGTATTAAAACATCTATAAATAATTTACAAAATAATGTTAGATGAGACCTTGATCGTCACGTGAAATCAAGCGAATGAATTAAAAAGAAAACATGCCATGATTCGAGAAAGAAGAAAGATGTCACGTGTCACAAGTTGATTGTCATTTTTTTAATATCTTTTAATTGAAGGTCAAAAAATGTAATGGAGAAAAGTTTAAGAGATAAATTGGATAAAAAAACTTTAGGGTACGTAATGAAAAAACATAATTTAAGGGATAAATCACGAATTAAGCCAAAAAAATAAAGGTAAATTTATAAACCAGCCCATTGCAGTTTTCCCGGGACTTTCGCGATTTTGGTGGGGAAAAAACCCGGCAGACTACGTGGCAAGCCCATTTGCCAAATTGTGTTGTGATCAGCACAGGCCATAGGTTTAATATAAATTGGTACTTTAATTTACCAATTATTTTCAAATTGGTACCTAAACTTACAATAAATTCAAATTGTTGCATCAAATAATTGCTAATAATTGTGGCGCATGAAAGCTTATAATTGCTAATAAGCTTTGTCATGTTTCATGTGATGAATATATATAAATCTTCCGTACGTCAATCTCTAGCTAGAAAACTCATCAAAGTACTCATTGGCATTAGGCAAAAATCCACAACCATTGGAAATTAAATATTTAATGTGCAATTACCATATTAAAGTGACAAATTGCAGCAAAAAGTTAATCATTTCAACCCTAGCAGATGGTAGTGGGAATTATTTTCCTTGTATATATTAATTATTTCTCAGCAATATAAAAATCCACTAATAAATGTAAATTGTACGATAAATTACAGGACACCAAACATAAAAGTCGTTACGATTGTTAATGCACTGAGTTTGAACGAAAAAAGTTTTATTTGTATTTGAGTTTGTCTAAGTTTTTAATATTTTGTTTGTGTTTGTTTATCTATTCTTAAAGGTGTTTGTAATTGTTTGTTTAGTGTTCGTGAATATGGTCGTTTATATGTTCACGAACATGTTCGTTTAACATTCGTAAACATGTTAATGTAGAGTCCACCAACATGTTTGTTCGTGAGCATATTTGTTTGTAGTCAAAATAGTAAAATTACACTACTAGTCCTTAAGCTTCTTAGGTTTCACAGATTGAACTTCAAAGTTTACCTTGTGTTAATTTAGTCCACATCTTCACCAATATTTAAAATGTAGAAAAATAAAAGGAAAAGGGGAACATGGTAAACGAGTCGATAAACAAACTTATTTGTGAAGATAAATGAATTGAACACACCTCTGTTGGTGCTCGTTCGTTTATTAAACAAGCATAAAAGTTTTGTCCATACTCATTTATTTAGCTTAATAAACGAACATAAACAAACGTTATACGAACAATTCGCCAAATGCTTTGTTCATTTACACACCCAGAAGTCACGAAACAATATAACGCCTGACAAGATTCAAACCAATCAGTTCTTTAGAACAAAATGAACCAACCCAACACCAACTCGGTCACTAACTCAACACCAGACACATACCGTACACCATTCACATGCACAACTTGCTTTTTAATATCTATCAAAACAGTAGTCTTCCTCTAAATGGATTGGTTATGGCCTCATGGTATAAGTCCAAGGGAGGAAAACGAATAATCTTCGCTGATTTGCAGCCAAATCGAGTGACAAAACCTAGTTTAACCTAGAATTTGAGGTAATCAAACACTAAAACCCTGTTATTTTCAAGATGTGTTCTCTCCATTCTAAAACATGCGAACGTGCATGCATATCCGCCACTTGTTTTAACTAGGACAAACAATATTTTAAGCTAAATATAGTATATTTGGAGACCACAAAAGGGTTATACAAACCCCATATTATCAGGGTAGGGTACGTTTACAGAAATTTATGGGGATAGTGGGGGAGGGGGGCATATTGTTGTCTTCTAAGGGTTATATATATATATATATATGTGAGCGGTAAGCTTCGTTGACACAGTATAATTTTTTAATTTTATGTATTTGTATTTTTAGGATCATTGAATAAGTTTTTATCTCAACCAATAAACTCAATTAATATCCAATAATCCTAAATCGGCGTAAAATTTAATAGTTTACGGTGTGTGAATGGATACTAAATTTATATGCATTCTCTTTGTTTGAGAACTGTAAATATGTAGACATAACAAGATTCCTATAGAAAATAGCCTTGTTAGCTACACTCGTTGGTCAAAAATTAGTATAAAACCTTTTCGATTTTACGATGTATAAGAGGATTCTAACTCATATATATATATATATATATATATATATATAATCCACTTATATTATGTAAAATTCAATTACTTTTACATATTTTTTGAACCGTTAGATGAATATAAATAAATGGCTAAGATTATTTATTTATCTTTTTCATGTGGTAATCTTTGCATTTTCTACTGTTATTCTCATCCATCCACTTACCTTTATCTAACGATCCAAAAAATATGAAATTTTCAAGTTCTACATGATGTAGGAAGATCTCCTCTCTCTATATATGATTGTAATTTCGACTTATTAGAGACCGATAATTGAAATAGTTCTATAAATCCTTGCCCAAATTGTTATCTTTAACCAATAGCGGCAAGGTGTTGGGATAAGTACACGAGTTTGTTTTGTTACATTTCATTTTTACTATGCATAAGCAATTACATAGATAAATGTATAAAAAATATATAAAAGAACTTTAATCAGACAACTTACATCAAATTCGAGATCTTTTACATTAAAAAGGCAACGTATATTTTTAAAATTTAGGTTAACAATTCGATGATAATCAAGTAAATAATACATGAATTAGTAATATAATACAACTCGAATGTCAGCCGATGTTATATGTGTATATATAGAGAGAGGAAAGCTTGTGGAATATAAAGAGCTACGTGTCTAAGCTTGAGAGAGCATCGAGCTCATCGTAGGATCAAAAGTTACTAAAAATGGTCGAGGAACAAAATCGATTGCTGCCAATAGCTAACGTTGGTCGGATCATGAAACAAATCCTGCCACCGAGTGCCAAGCTTTCGTTGGAGGCTAAACAAAGAATGCAAGAGTGTGCAACCGAGTTCATAAGCTTTGTAACAAGCGAGGCATCCGACAACTGCCGCCGGGAGAATCGCAAGACGATGAACGGAGATGACATATGCAGCGCATTGACCGCTCTAGGGCTCGACAACTACAACGAGGCAATGGTGAGGTATTTGCATAAGTATAGGGAAGCTGAGAGAGAGAGGGCAATAGCTAGCCAAAACAAAGCAATAAACAGCTCTCGAGATGGAGATATGATCAAAGTGGTCAACCGTCTCGAGAAGCTGCTGAAACTCGAACTCTGTTGATGAACATATTTATGTAGTACTGTACTGACATGCGGTAAACATGGTTTTTTAATTTCTTGGGTACGGAAGGTGTTGTCTAGGTTTAAATCCGGAACCTGGTGTCTGTAAAGACTTTGAGTCATTTACTACTTCATCAACTGCTAGTTGATCTCACCTTCAAAGCTTTGGCTGTTTAAAGTTTTAGAAAATATAACTCATTTTTATTTTTTTTTAAATAGAAAATGACAAAGAAAACGTATTTGGTATAAAATTTGAAAATGATTTTTAGAAAATAAAAACAAATATGAGTGAAAATTTAAAAATATAAAAAAATGTTTTCACTATTTTCATTAAAAATTTTCTAAAAAAGTGGAAAATATAAAAACAAGAAATTTTAAATTTTAACTATATTTTACCCGAGTTTAAATCCTTCTAATTAATGACAAATTTAAAACTTTGCTTCATTTAATCATATTACATTTATATTATAATAAGGTTTAAGGGTTCAATAAGTCCCTAAATTTTTGGAAAAAGAAATTAATTAAGCCCCTAAATTTCTTTTGCACTCAATTAAACCCTTAAACTCAAGAAAAAACAATTCCAACGTTAACTATTAACTTTAATGTTTTTTTTAATTTATGACACGTGTAGCAACATGATAATGTCAGGAATTTTTAAATTTTAAATATAAAAACAGAAAAAATTTAAAAATTTAAAAATTTTGGAAAATTCTAAAAATTATTTAAAATTATATTTTAATTTCAAATTTTATTTTAAAATAATAAATAATTGTTTCCAAATTCTTAAAATATTTCGAAAAATTAAAAATATCAAATATCATTATTATACAATTATATAAAAAATATTTTTTATATTTTTAAAAAATATATTTAAAAATCAAAATAACTTTTATTGCTTTATATTTTTTTCAATTCTTTTGTATACTTGTATAATAATATTTAATTTTTTTTAAATATTTTTTAAATTTTTATTTTTAATATTTTGAAAAACAATATCTGAATAAATTTCTAAATTAATTTTTTTATATATTTTTAAATTATTTTTTAGAATTTTCCAGATTTTTTTTAAAATAGAAGATTTTCTATTTTTTAGTTATTTTTTAAAATTATTTTTTTTAAAATGACACGTGTCATTATCATGTTGCGACACATGTCAAAAAAAAATTTACAATTTTTTTTTAAACCAAACAAACTATTCGTTTTCCTAATTTTCACTCTTTCCTTGTCTTTTTCCCCATATTTATTTTCCTCGGCAATAATTCATTTATTATTGAAATAAGAAATCCTCCATATCAAGAAAAAAAATCATCATAAGGAAACTCTCCTTAAGTCAATCATGAATCTTTACGTAAACAATGGAAATAAAAAGTTTTCACCAACGTCTGAGAGTTTAGATTTAAAGGTTAAAGGTTTATGAGTAGTAGTTTAGAATTTAAAATTTGTGGTTAAAATTTAGGGTTTATAAGTTAAGGTTTAGAGTCATGGTACTGTAGTTAGGATTTGGGTTTTAACTTAAAAATCCTAAATTTTAACTTCAAACCCTAAATTCTAACCCCAACCAATCAATTCTAAACTATTAAACCTAAACCCATGACCTTTAAACTCTAAAACCTAATCATAAACCCTAAAACTAATATACTTGTAAAAACTTTTTGTTTCCACCGCTTGTATATGGAATAATTACCCTAAATATTTTACATATATATAAGGATTATTATCCTATACACTGGTAGTGGAAACAAAAGGTTTCCACGAATGCCTTAGGTTTAGGATTTAGGGATACAATTTAGGGTTTATGGTTATAATCTTAAATTCCTAACATATTACCCTAAAACCTAATCCCTAATATCTAATCCCTAAATTCTAAACCCATAAATCATAAAACTAATGCGCTTGTAGAAACTTTTTATTAAATATATATATATATATATATATATATGTGCATTTTATTGCAATCGAAATTGAAGCTAGATGCTTAGAGAAAAAAGCTGAATGTTACAACAATACCCAACCTATCCATAAACCATAATTTCTTCAAATCGAAGATAATTGTACTTGGAACGCATTCAAACTCGTAGCCTTCTGGACCCATAATATCTGAGTAAGAAGGAAGATTATTTCATTTGGTTTACTCGTTTCGATCATTTTAGGGTTTCCCCAAGGAACAATTGGAGCAAGCCGGGCAAAAGAAACCATCAGGAATGTAATGAATGTATAGCCATTAAACTCTAATGTAGGATGCTGGTTTTACTTCTTCTGGGTTATATCAAGTGATTGGTTAACTCTTTTTTGCATGATAATGTAAATGATCATCTATAACAGCTTCCATTCAGGTTTAGGTTTTGAGTGCCATTAACTGAAAGACCATGAACTCAATGGTTGATCGATGCTCGTGTATATGAATACCGTTTACGATGTTGAATAACGTAATCAAATGATCAGATATCGCTAAACAACCGCCGCAACTTCCCCGGCCTTCCTTCTTTACCATTTGTCAGTGCTATCGACGTAGCTGACTTGAATTCCACCATTACATTTGAGGATTTAAATTGCAGTTATCGCCGGTTGTGTTGCGTTTATCGCGGCTGCGGACATAACAAATACTATTGATATCAATATGAATACCACGGTTGTAAATTTTTAAAAGAACACATGTTATTGCAGACGTAATAGTTGTGGGTATCGCGGTATCAGACAAAACCAAAACCGCAATATAATGGCAACTATTGCGGTTGCAGACCACTATTTAAATCCCTGATTGCATCCATTTTCTCAGGCCAGGAGGACTCCACAAACATCTGCGGTGTTACTCTGATAGCCAAAACTTATTCAAATAAGATAATATAGAGATTCATTATAAGAGCGACCATTCTAATTTAATTTGTTGAATTCATGACCTTAGTAGAAAGATATTTTACATTCTCAGAATAAATATCGAAATTCAAACCTATATAAAATGAAAAAAATATGCATATTCTTGATGAATTAGTAGATCTCCATGTTCATATTACTTTCCTAGCCTATTTTATATCTTATGCTTTCCCACTAGTATTTTTTTTCGTATACATGAACTAATGACATATATTTTGAATAATATATTTGAGTGATTCAATTTTAAAAACATTTTGTGTTCCGACTTTCATATGCATTTGTATTACTTTTTTTTTCATTCAAACTCTTGCAGATTATATAAATTAGGCTTAAGTGCGTAAAAAGCTCTTGAACTTTTAGAAAAAAAAATTAATTAAGTCTGTGAATCTTTTCTACACTCAATAAAGCTTTTGAACCAAAGAAATTAATCAATTAAGCGCTTGAACCGAGAAATTCAATCAATTAAGCCCTTTGACCATTAAATCTTGATAGCTTTTTTGGATCTATTGGTGTAGTGTATTGTGTCATAGTGTTTTCACTTGACGCTTTTTTAATTTTATTTAAAAAAATCTTTGAAAGTTGTAAAAAATTCTAGAAAAACTTGTAAAATTTATATAAAATAGTTTTTTTATTAAAATATGTAAATACAACATGATAGAACCGTAGTATATCAAGTGCCAGTAATATCTAATAAAAAATTGTCAAGATTTAATAGTTAAAATTGGTCAAAGGGATTAAATTATTAAATCTATTGGTTTAAAGGCTTAATTGGTTAAATTTCTTGGTTCAAAGGCTTAATTGAGTGCAAAAAAATTAAGAGCTTAATTGTTTTTTTCTCAAAAGTTCAAGGACTTCTTACACCTTTAAGCCTATAAATTATTACACATCAATGAATCACTTTATATTGATTTTAACTTTTGTGTTTTTATATCACCTTCATATTGTTTCATGTAATACCAAGTATTAATTGTCTCATTATGTTGTGTGTTTGCATCATTTTTTATAATTTATTATAATGATTTGATTTTAACTCTAAAATAATTTATAAAAAGATGATAGGATTGGTCAGTTATTGTAACACCCTCGACCCGAATGTCACAATTGGGCCTCAAGCTCAACCCAAAAACCATAAAATTTTGCAATTGAGTTTAGCTCAAACAAGGCATTTCCAAACATTTAGAATTCAA
The DNA here is from genome assembly GCA_019671005.1 of Hibiscus mutabilis. Taxonomy (NCBI): domain Eukaryota; kingdom Viridiplantae; phylum Streptophyta; class Magnoliopsida; order Malvales; family Malvaceae; genus Hibiscus; species Hibiscus mutabilis. The sequence goes on along the minus strand of CM033718.1, from coordinate 57,934,942 downwards.
TAGTTAAAAACGTAGATAAACAGTTTAAACCGTTACAAAAGAGCTCCACTTTAATTTAAAACATTTAAACATTCTACTTGATTAATACAATTTCAAAAGTAAGAATTATAGACTCGAGCACGTAAGGCCCTATGAATACATAGCCCACTAAACCCAAGTATCGTACTCTGGAAATCACCACGTACTGGAATATCGAACTAATAGTGCTCCTCGATCCCATGATCAACCTATACACGAAAACAACGATTTCGAGCGTTGAGCTTACAAAGCTTAGTGGTACACATCTACTTTACTGTACTTCATGCTAATCATAAACATAAGCATGCAAGCTAGTGCGAGCAATAAGGATAGATAGATAAATAAACATGTGGCGCTACCACTAGTCGCCTAAACACATGTTTTTATCATAAACGCATCGTACATGGCACACAAGGCCCAACCATACTCGGGATCTCACTAGATCATCCGAGCGAAAGCACGCAAGTTATACCATAAACCTGGAGTGAGGCCCAGTGTCACACAACCTCAATAACGTACACTTTGAGTGAGACCCGATGTCACACAGCCTCAGGAATGTACCATTCTCTCTGGGTAAGTCCCAGTGTCACACAACCTCAGAAACGTACACCCATACTCGGCATCTTTCCTCGAGTATCATCGGATGAGGACTGATGTCACACAGCGTCGAGAATGTTCATCCGACATTTTTAACCATAATGTTGCAACATTCTTTCTCTTGGTATCTGGAACCCAACAACCAATGGTGACTCAACCACACAAATATTCATACTTGGCACGCAACAACACACGGTCCACCAAGGATCCCTATAGTTTGCTATTACAAACAAGTCACCCAACATTACCAAGTTATTACTCATTATCGAAGTGTACATTAATCATCTCTATTAATCCATATTATCTCATTAATATCCCATGTCAATTTCCATATTTTTATTAGCATTAGAGATTATTCTGTTCAATGGGTATCGATAATCAAACACGAGTATCGATACGGTACCCTTGGGTATCGGTACTCACACGCGTATCAATACTAATATTGCTTACTAAAAATCTTAGATTTCCATAAGTATCGTTACGGGTCGACCCATACCAATACGGATCGACCTGTACTGATATGACCCTTAATCGTGTACAAGTACGGCCAAAGATTGTACAAATACCCAACTCATGAGCTTGTACTATATCCTTGAATTACAATAATACAACGCTTTATTCGATCCCTAAATCTTATAGAAGTCGTTAGAGTTTGTTCACTAACATATTCATCAATTAATATTAATTATCGGCTTCATAATCATTTAATCGGGTATTTATCCCTTAAGCATAGTTCCCATCAATCACATAAATCTATTCGAACAAGAATACAAGGCATCATGATTATCAATCAATCAAGAAATCATCAAGTAATTACACAAACATCTCAAATGACTTTATACATCTCTAAAGTCTCCATAAATCTCATCATATTCATAACATCATCATGCGTCACACAAATATCAAGTCTCATACTATCGATATACAAACATGCGTATTTATCAACAACCTATTTTGCAGACACTAGCACAAAAAGCAATCACATTTATGATGCTCATGAAGCAATAGGAGTTCGAGGTGTACTAACCTTAAGCCACAATGATAGATTTCCAACCAAGCTCCTCCAATCATCACTTTAATTCTAATATTCGAGTCCACTAATTCCTCGGGTAAAATAAACACGACTACATAAGCCATTTCATACTATTAGACTACTTTAGAGGATAAAACGCGTAAAAAATAGCTTATTGGGTTTGAATTTGGCGAAACGGACTACGCCAACGGACTCAGAACGTCGAAAAGCCCCCGAGTAAGGTCCCCTAGAAAAATTCAACGTCGGTCAATGGCAGCGACGGTTAATGAAGACTAGCAGCCAGTTCGGGCTCGGCTCAACATGCTAGTTTCGCGGCTGGGCCAATGGCTTGGACCAACTAGCTGGATTACTCTTCAGCGCGTAGAAGCATGCCCACGCTCAGCGGCAGCGCGTGAGGGCTGCTCCGGTGGTCAGAAAACGGTGCCAAGCTCCAATCTCAATGTCCTGACGCTGGTGCCCTCAGATCTGGGTTTTGACCACCAAAACACTATATTCTGAAATAACCAAAACTTCAATTCTCTCACCCCTTCCGAGGGCGACTCCGACTGCAACATTACGATTACCTGTCGACTCGTCTCGATGAGGTGAACACAATGGCGTAGGAGGTGTTATACATGGACACCCTAATGACGATAGATCGAACATAGACACTTGATAGAGGAAGAAAAAAAGAGAGAATAAAGAAGAAGGAGAAAATAAAAAAGGAAGAGAGAAAGAAGAAAATTTGATTTTCCCTCCTTTTCCCCCACTCTCTTTCAAATAACCTTTCTAAAATAATTATTTTTTTCATGTTATGTCCACTTTAAAGATTTAACATCCGATACCGAGACTCGAGTACTAATTCAAAAAATCGGGTCGTTACAGTTACTATACAAGTCAAGAGTCGTCTCAAAGCCACGTGCAGAGTAAAAATCCACCACCAATATATTAACTAATAATCCAAATTTAAAAATTTCATATATGAATTCATTTTAATTATTTTTAACAAATTATTTTAATTATTTTTCATCGAATCTAATTTTAGGATGGCATATAGATCATTTTATTACACTTAAACACTTTTTGACACATTAACCATACAACTTTATTGATAAATAAAACAAAATCAGAACATAAACATTATAGAAGTTTTAGAACATCCAAAAGAATAACAAAAAAATATAAATCTAAAAAGAAAAGATAAGCGTTGCACCACATACACTTACTCTTTGCACATACAAAAATCTCTACAGTGTAATCACTTATTTTTGTCCGGCCGCGTATATATATGTTATTAAATATATGTGCTATTATTATGTATGTTATGTGTGTTACTATTAGGTGTTTAATGTATGTGTGTTTATTAACTATTTAGGCATGAATATATGTAATACATGACTGCATTTGTATGTGTTGCTTGCATGTACATATTATTATTTGAATGTATGTATGTGAGTATGCATATTGTGTGTATTATCTACGTATATATGTGTATGTGTTATTATTATTATTATTATTAATGTTATTATTATCATTAAGCTAAAATAAATAAACATATCATATATAATTAGAAACACATTTATATTTAATGTCCAAGTCCATTACAATAAAAAGCTCAAAAAATTATTACATATTATTACATGGCCCGATAGGCCCTAAATCAAAAAACCATAATCTAATATCATCTTCTTCTGTGCGTAGCCCCATCTGAGCCATTGGATCAAATTTGATCCAACGGTCCAGATTAAATGGAGGGGGTTCTTCATCTGCCGCGTGAGATGCACGCTCAGGACCCCTCACCTTCCACGTGCGCTTGAAGCCCACGCGTGGACTCCTCGGCTTCCATGTGCCACGTATCTTCATCCGACACTGCCATGCCTTTCTCCAGGAGCCATGTGGATCGTCCATCTTCGAGCGATTTCAACTGTTGGATCGGATCTGATCCAATGGCCCAGATCTCATTTGGCCGATAATCTCTTTGCCTTCTCTTCACCAATGGCTGCCACGTGTTCAAATCAACGGCCCCTTCACATCATCAGAAATTCTGCTGACATCGTACGATGACCATCGGCTCTCCAACCACCGGGTAGGATAAAAAAAATAAAAAAAGGATATCAGAATCATCATCATCCACAGTTCATCCATTTAATTTTGCTTAAAGATGTAAACTATAGATTAGAGATAGGGGCAATAAGTAATCTGAGACAAGGATATAAGCAATGTAACCACAAACATTTGAAAGGAGATTTCAGAATCAATAGAAAAAAATAAGCCTCAAAATTCAGAGGTATTTTTTCTCCCATTTTTAATTTCGAAGCATACATACATATAAATTAGGGTTTCATTTTTTACCTTGCTAACGTTTTAGTTTTCCTCGCGTCGTTACTCCATCGGTGATAAGCCTCATGGTCTCTACGAGGCCAAGCATGGTGAATCAATGAAAAAAATTTGGCCTTGGAAAGGCTTTTAGAAGATCAGTTTTAAAAAAAGAATGGGCTTTCATTATTTTTCAGAAGAGGGAAGGTCGGATATGGGTTTGGGTTGAGGAAATTAGCCATTTTTAGGTTTTTTTAGGGTTCGCTGACTGCCGGCGAGTGATAAACGACACGGCGGAAGGTGGCTGGTTTTGGGGGGAAAGGTCTTGGAACGACACGGTGTTCTTCCTAAATTTCAAAGAGTTTTTGAGATGGTTCATTGAAAAAAAGGGGGGGAAAGGTCTGAATATTGCCAAAAAGTTATGTTTTATAACGACCCCTTTTAAAAATGGTTTTTTTACAACATCAATCCCTCTGCGTCTCTCTTTTTACGCCCGTAAGGGCTCCTGCCTTTCAAAATCACACCTTTAGTCCCTTCGCCATTTTTAATTACAAGTCCAGCCATTCCGCCTATTTTAATTACGCCCCGAGTCCCTGAATCTTTTCGATTTCTTTTAATTTTGTCCCTTTTTTTATCAGTTTAGTTTTTTTTATTTTGGCCCAACAGTTTCAGTTTTATCCAATTTGGTCCCTTTTCCAGATCCTAAACCACTTTATTTATTATTTTTGTATGCATGTTCAATTTTTTTGTCTTGCCTATTTATTGCCTTCAATTTCCAATTTTAATTTCCTTAATGTTTGATTATATTGCTTGTTAAATTATGTTTTGTTATTGCCTTGATTATTTATGGTTATTAAGTGTTTAAAGAAAATTTAAGAAATGTGTATATATATGACATATGGTATGTGTAGTATAGGTATTATAACCCATATAATATAGTATTTAGATAATATGGTTTCTATATGAAGTATAATGTATAGTTTTTTCATATATGTGTATAATATGTGTGTTTTTTATGAATTGTTTTGTATAATATGTAATATAAGGTTTCTATATAATATAAGTTTATTATGTAACATAATATGAGGTTTTATTATATATGTAACATAAGGTTTTTATATTATATATAATATATAGTTTTTTGTAATATATATAACATAAGGTTTAGGGCAATATATATAATATAGGTTTTTTAAGAAATATATAATACATGATTTTTCTTATAACCTATATAGTATATAGTTTATATATATAACATATGATATATTTTTTATGATGTGCAATATATGTTTTCTTTATATTATAGTTTTTAATTATATGCGGTTCTTATAATGCTTATGGGATAGTGATTTCTTTACTAGATTAGGCCATTAGATTAGATTTAGGGTTAATATTAGATTAATTTAGTCAATAATTAGATCACTAATCAAACTCACATAATTTGGGCCTTTTAGGCTAGGGCTTTAGTAGGCTTATGCAAGTTTAATTTTAAGCCTTCTTATGATATACATTTTTAATTGTCATTCATATAATCTCTAATTTCAATTGCATATTAATTAATTTAAATCATAAAAAATAAGGTATTCATTAATTCCGATATTTGTGCCGTAACAGTTCGAGCTTAAAGGATGTTGACCAAATATTTGAATTAATCCTTACCGACTCAAGGTAAAATTAAAACTTAGCCAAATCATTACATCATATTTTTATTGCTTGCACCATGCATAAAGGTGACGTGAGGGATTCGAACCATAAACTAACAAGCAGTCAGGCTTATATGATGTCGGTTTAGTCTATGGTTCGATGTATCGTCAATCTTATTAATTAAACGTCCAATTAATTTAAATCCACCAATTTGATAAAGCCCATGTAATTAAGGTTAATTTTCATTTAAGAACTCCAAATTGAATTCAATATAAATTTCATTGATTTTCATCCATTTAAAAGTAACAAATATTTTGGTACCGATTTTCGGGCGTGATGGGGGTGCTAATCCCTCCCCACGCGAACCAACTCCCGAACCCTTTCACATTGAATCTCTGGTTTCTTATGGTGTCTGACCTACCTTACCCAAGTGGCCGGTGGCGACTCCGAGTTTTTATCAAATGAAAAAAGAATCTTTAAACAAAGTTCCCATTCTTTTAAAAGATTGTCAATAATGATTTAAGGGGATAATTCGTAGCGCCGAATTTATGTACGATCCACACGATTGTCTTTTAAAAAAGGGTCGCTACATCTTGGCGAATCCACTAGGGACGTTTGGTTTTTACAAAACAAAATAGAGTTGGGCGAAAGAAAAAATTGTTGCATTTAAATGATAAAAAATTATGGAATTTTAATTGATTTTAACCAGGATGATTCTTCCTTGAAAATGTGACCGAGATTGCACGGAATTTGATAATTGGTGGTCCTTGAATTAATTTTTCATTTAATTTCTAAGGAATCACCGACATGTGTTGCATCATATCATTAAGCTCTATACCCGAGCTCCTTCCTTTAAATGGGAGCGAAACGCCACATAACCACGTGAGTAGCCCTCCACGGGTCAGTAATTCACTCCAAGAATCCATGTCTTTTGACACGTGAGCAGCCCTCTACGTCAATAGGTCGTGTTTTCCCTTGAACATGATTTCCCTTGAACCAAAACCAATTCGCAAGCTTATAATGGGCCAGAATTGGGGTTCTTGTTGCCTTAGTAGGCAATAGATAGGTTCGGGTACCCTTAATTAGAATCGAACCCATGTGTGAGAATTTAAGAAGCCTACCCCTATTAGAGCCATACGGATAACCTTAGCGAACTAGAATTCATGCGGTTAGGTTTCTTTCTTTGTGTAAATTGTCCATGTTTATCTTTTCTCACTTTCATGTTTTTATCTCATGACTAACTCCTTTCTTTTCTTTCTTTCCCTTGTTACCTTTTTGTTTTACATATTTTTGTCATATCATAAGGAGCACATTGAGTTGGAAATAGTCTAAAGTTAAAGACTATATTGATGGGAGACCTAGTTCGCAGCAATGATGAAAAGAACTCTGACGTACAAATATGGTCAGAAGGGGAGCAGTTGCATGGGGGAGACAGTATCCCTGCCGGGTTCAGGCCAACATTGGAAACGGAGATATTTATGAATACAGAATACAATGACACTTTCGAGTTGAAGACAGTATGGAATAGTTGGGATCTGGAAACAAGGTGCACTTTCACTAGAGAATATGGTGACATTGCATGTTTATTAGATGTTCCGGTGGATCATGCACTATTGCATGCCTTGGTGGGGTTCTGGAATCCCGCCTATATTGTTTCAAGATCAGTAACTTTGATTTGACCCCTACAATCAAAGAATATCAAGACCTTTTAAACTGTGAGAATATTGACAAAACTCAGGTATACTCGAAGCCTAGTAAGAACAAAGCTTTTCGAGGCAAGCTCAAGAGATTCTCGGACATGTTGGAATCCTGGGTTGAACTTCAGGTCACTACTTGGAATAGTAAGGAATATCTTAAGTGGGGAGGAATTCTAGCCTTAGCTTCCGTACATATGGTAGGCCAAGTTCAGCGAGATCTCTTTGCGTTATTAATTTATGGGTTAGTGCTTTTTCCCCGGGCAAAAGGGCTAATCGACCCGGCAGTGTTGGACATATTTGACCGTTTGAGTGGCGGGACCAATTCGATGCCTGTAATTTTAGCCAAAACTTTCCAATCTCTAAGGTTTTGCCGGGACCACGCGGATGCCCACATCTTTTGACGGTATGGTTCTACAGTCACATATTGTCGGATGCTAATTTCTCAAAGCCTCTCTACAATGGCAATTTATCACTATTAGAAGAATTTTTGCGATAGGAAGATTGGCCCACTCGAAGATCTGATGAGGTTTGGATAGATGTTCTTTGCAACCTAAAAGAGGAAGATATAGTTTGGAGGGCTCTGTGGCTTTCTGCAAGAAGTATCCTCTATAGGTGCGGGATGCACTCTTGGGTGTCGTTACTTGGACTTTGGGGGCACACTGCTTATGCACCTCTTCTGGTTTTGAGACAGTATGGTTTGAAGCAATTTGTGCCATCTACCAAGGGTTTGAATGAGTTCAATATGAGTTATGAGAAGGAAAAGGGCTACAAGGCAGTAGTGTACGATGTTTTTTCGACTTGGAATAACGCGAGATGGGTTAGAGTCATGAATGCTATCCACATGACCACTCCCGAGTATGAGGCATGGAGATTCAGCCGCATCAATAATAATGTTCCCCAATTGAATCTCGATGAAAGAGGTCAATGGAAGAGAGGTTGGTCACACTTTCTACCGAGGCCGAGTTGATGAGAAAACAATTTGAAGAGGAGCAAGAGAGGTATCTCAAGCTCGAGGAGAAAGCCTGCCAAGAAAGATTCAACTTTGAGTTAGAGAAGATACAATTTGAAGGAATGGTTAAAGGTCTACAAAGGAAAATGGATGAATTGGAACTCGAGCTCAAGCTAGAAAAGGAAGAGATTCAGAAACTGAAGAGGTTAAACAAAAGCAAAAGAGTTGTGGAAGGTGGATCAGGTGAAGGGTTAGAGCTCTGACTCAAGGAAGAGAGAGTGAAAGCCGAGAATTATAAAATGATGTATTGTGAGAACAGGGACCAGGTGCTCACTTTAACACAAGAAATAAATAACCTTCACACTTCTCACTCAAGGCAGCTTGAGAAGGAATGATGCCAAAGTAAAGCCCTGAAGGATCATGTTAAGTGTTTGGAGAAGTCTCTTTTCAAGCACAAGGGTTCAACTAGCAAATTAAAATCAAGTAATTCACAGAACCAGGCTTTAGAGGCTCGCATTGAAGAGTTGGAAACTAAGGTTCAACAGCTCAAGGATCATGTGGCAAGCTTTAGGGGAGCAATTCAAGTACGCCTGATGCCGAGTTTGGAGCAACTACATTTCACTACCTACACCATTTGGAGACAAGAACATGAGTTAGAGCAATGGATGGTTCGGATACAATGAGTTGCCCAGAAGATACAGCTCTTGGCAGAAGATGATATTGAACTTCATGATTGTGTCGACGATGATTCTAAAGAAGGAGAGAGGATTGTTTGGATTTTGAGAGAGATCATTGACCTCGATACTACCTTGAAGCCATATGTTTAGTTGGCTTTCTTTGGTTATTGTACTAAGACTATGTTTCTGTTAATGAAAGTCGTTTAACGATGATATTTTCCAAACTCAGTGTTGATCATTGCATTTATGCATAATTCGTTTATTTGCAATCTTTGTTTTGTTACTAATAATTAACTAAAAATCTTTCTGTTTTAGAAAGAAAAATTGCATTTTGGTTCTTTAAAATTACCATCATTTCGCACTCATATCACACTCGTTTGCGAACGAAACAAATGGAGGAAGGTTTTGTGAAGCTTGAAGTCGATCAACATGGTCAAATGGAACGAACCCAATAGGAATTAAGGGACACCATCCTCAAGTCTCAACAAGACATGATGAAGGAAATATCCCAACTGTTGCAAGCCCAGCTAGGTCAAGAGTCGAGAGACAAGGGTACCGTCGAGAGTCTTACCCAAAAATCAGGGGATCGCCTTTATGCCCAAACCGTCAAGAATCCTCTGCTTGTTGACCCTTCATCGAATCCCATAAAAGGTGCATCTGCTTCTCATACCGGTGCAACAGTTCAAACTCAACCAGGGGTGACCTTTGGAAATCCCGATATTATCGGGGACATCATCCCAGACTTTGACGAGTTGGAAAACTTGAACCAAATGAAAGCGGAGTTCACTAAGAAATTATAGGATACTCGGAAAGACCTAGAAGAGAAGTTCCGAGTAAAGGAAGATGATGATGACTCTTATGGGTTAAGTGCTAGGGAGCTCAGTTTGATCCTAGATGTGGAGATCCCATATAAATTTAAGACCCCCAATTTTGAGAAGTTTGATGGAACCACCTGCCCGTCTGCTCATATAGTGATGTTCTACCGGAAGATAGTTGGATTTACCAACAATGAGGAGCTCTAGATTCACTGTTTTCGGGATAGCTTAGTAGGATCTACTTTGAGGTGGTATAACCAGCTGACCAGGGCTCAAATTAAGTCATGGAAGGATCTAGCGAAAGCTTTTGTTGATCAGTATAAGCATGTAACTGACATGGTTCCCAACCGACTGCTATTACAAGGCATGGAACAAAAGCGCAACGAGACTCTTCGTGAATACGCTCAAAGATGGCGTGATGTGGCAGCACAGGTTCAACCGCCGCTTCACAAGCATGAGATCTCGCCAATGTTTGTAGATACGCTAAAAAGGGCGTTTTATGATCGATTGATCAACAACCTTATTAGTAATTTTGCGGAGATGGTCATGACTGGCGAACTCATTGAAGCGGCCATCAAGAGTAGAAGGATCGATGAGAGGATCGTTCACGCAAGCAATACAAGAAAAATGACCATGAGGTGAACAATGAAAATGCCTTTGAGACAACCAAGAACTTCACCATCTCTCAGCCACAAGCCCCAAGGGGGAATTCTAGAAATTTTAACAAGCGAGAAGATAAGGGACCCAAGAAGGAAAAGGAGGAGAGATCATTCACTCATTTGCCAATCTCTTACAAAAGCTCTACTCACAGTTACTCCTTATCACGTTACTCCTTACAACCCACCTTACCCAACATGGTATGACCCCAAGGTTCATTGCGAATACCAGGCCAATGTTCTGGGCATTCGATTGAAAATTGTGTGGCATTCAAGAAGTTTGTTCAGAACTTAATCCAGACTGGAGTGTTACAATTGGGAGAACCAAGATGACCAACAACCCCCTACCAAGTCATGGAGGTTAAGGCGTGAATGTTATTAAAAATGAGAATGCCAGAAAAACTAGGAAGAATGTGTCCGAGGTTCAGTCGCTGTTAAGATGGGTTTTCCAACAGTTGTGTATGGCACGCCTTATTAACCAGGGAATGATGATTGTGCAAGAAGGTTGTGGCCCGTATTGCGAATAACACCAATCAGAATATTATAGGATTCAAGGTTGTGAGGAGTTTAGTCAGCTGGTACAAGTTATGATGGATAACAAAGAGATTGAGTTTTTTGAAAAAAGAGAAAAAAAGGGAAAGAATTAGAAGTTTGTGCATCAGAGAGTCAAGAAACCAAATATAGTGCAAAAAGACCGTTTGTCCTCGGCCACAAGCCAAGTGAGGCAAACACACCAAAAGCGGCTCCCAAAATTATAATTGCTACCCTAAAGTCTTTTCCTTTCAAGGATACAAAGATGGTCTCGTGGAATTATGCCGTGAGCATCACGATCCTATGCTCGTCCAGTGCAAAAGAGGAAAAGAGGACAATGGAGACAAAACCTGCTCAATCGAATATCAAAGAAGTAAATGATGTAGGGAATCCCACGAGGAGTGGTCGATGCTATGCTCCAGAGAACCTAAGGGATCCAAAGGAGAAAGGCAAAGAAGTTGGAGTAGAACCCAAGAAGTTTTTTGGAGAAGACCCACCATAAAAAATCAAGGAGCCGGTCATAAAAACTTAAGCACACGAGTTTTTTAAAATTTTGAAGCACAGTGAGTACAATGTTGTCGATCAACTTCGAAAACAGCCAGCTCGTATTTCAGTACTTGATCTGTTACTAAACTTAGAAAAACATAGTAATGCATTGTTGAAGGTTTTGAATGAGACCTTTGTTACAAAAGATATCTCTGTTGGGAGATTGGATCAGATTATCAGTCACATCACCGACGTCAATCACATTACTTTCAGTGATGATGAAATTCTAGGAGAAGGTACGGGGTCCTTAAAGGCCCTAAACATCACCACTCATTGCAAAGGTTATGTGCTACCAGGCGTTTTAATTGATAATGGCTCTGCGTTGAATGTTATGTCGTTGGCCACGCTACAACAATTACCAATCGACAACTCGCATATGAAACCATGTCATAATACGGTGCGAGCCTTCGACGCGACTCAAAAAAATGTGGTCGGGAAAATAGAAGTACCCCTGCTAATTGGCCCCACCAAATATATGGTCGATTTCGTGGTCATGGATATCCACCCATCTTACAACTGCCTGTTAGGAAGGCCGTGGATACACTCGGCTGGCGTCGTTCCGTCCTCACTCCATCAAAAGTTAAAGTTTATCACCGAGAGAAAGTTAGTAACGGTGAATACTGAAGAAGACATCGTCGCTTCAGTGACTCCGGATACACCATACATCCCTACTGAAGGAGAAGTAATGGAGTGTGCCCTTAGAGCCTTGGAACTTGTCAATGCTACTTTTGTTGCTGAAGGGGGCAAGGTTTCATGCCCTAAACTGTCAAATTGCACTAAGATAATGGTATTCGAAACCTTGGAAAGAGGAGCTAGGAAGAATAAAGGTTTGGGAAGGAATCTACAAGGGTGTCTTCATCACGTTAGTGTGATTCATAAAGTGGACCGCTTTGGACTTGGCTATAAGCCCAATTTTCTGCAAAAAAGACAAGAGTGGAAAAGAGACAAGAACAGAGGAAGGCCGTGTTGAGAGGGGGGACATTCTTGGGCTCCCATAACCTACACAAACTTCAAAAGTATCTTCATATCTAGGGGGATTTGAAATCTGGAGAAGGATATCCAAGAGGCAAAGCAGGAGAATGAAAGGCGCTTCCAAGAAGAATTGATCAGTGAGGCTTTCGAAGAAATGAATGTGAACACGATTGGCGACAGAAGCGAGGCTAATCGGTTTCTGTCCAAAATTCGCCCGTGCCTCCCAGGAAATGAGCTCAACAACTGGACCTTCGGGGTCTTGCCAACATTCTATAGGAACAAATCAAAGTAATGCCTAGAACCATTCTGTTACTTTGGCCCGAAAGTAACATACATCTTTTGTAAAGAAGGGCAACTATGTCATATCCATCTGCTTTAAATGAAAAAGACTATGTCTACCTTTTTTTTCTCAAATGGCAAACATGACATTCATTCCATTCCATTTTATTCATTCATTCATTATTTATTTACCTATTCATCTATTTATTTAATTATTTATTCACGTCATCAGCGATACTTTTCCTTTCTCAATATGCACTTTCAAAATTGTGCAGGCCTCCTAATATAAACTGTATGAACGATGTGGAACCTAATCCTGAAGTAGACTTTGAATGACCCACGTACTTGGTGGAGATAGGGGAAGAAGATGATGAGATTTTCGGTGAGCTGCTAAGAACGATGGACGATAAGGAGAGGCAAATCCTTCCGCACTAAGAGAAGATAGAGATCCTAAATTTGGGGACTAACGAAGAAAGGAAAGAATTAAAGATTGGAGGTACCCTATCACCAGAAGTTAGGCAGAGATTAGTGGAACTGCTTGTAGAATTTAGAGACGTGTTCACATGGTCATACCAAGATATGCTGGGCTTAAACACGGACATTGTAACGCACAAGCTTCCCATTAGGTCAGAATACAAGCCTGTACAGCAAAAGCTTCGAAGAATGAGGACAAACATGTTATTGAAAATAAAAGAAGAGGTAAAGAAACAGTTTGAGGCCAGATTTTTGGTGGTTTCTAAGTACCCAGAATGGGTAGCCAATATTGTGCTGGTACCGAAAAAGGATGGGAAGGTGCACATGTGTGTAGATTATAGGGACCTTAATAAGGCGGGCCTCAAAGATAACTTCCCTTTGCCCTATATTGATACTTTAGTGGATAATACTGCGAGGCATGCTTGGTTCTCATTCATGGATGGCTTTTCGGGGTACAACCAGATCAAAATGCACCCCGAGGACATGGAAAAAACCACTTTTGTGACCATGTGGGGCACGTTTTCTTACAAAGTGATGCCCTTCGGATTAAGAATGTCGGGGCAACTTACTAAAAGGTCGTGGTAACCTTGTTTCATGACATAATGCATAAGGAAATTGAGGTATACATGGATGACATGATAGTCAAATCTAAGACCGAGGATGAGCACCTCTAAAACTTGCAACAACTCTTTCGAAGGCTAAGAAAGTATCAGTTGAAGCTCAACCCGGCCAAATTCACCTTCGCAGTGGCATCAGGGAAGCTTTTGGGTTTTGTGGTAAGTTAGAAGGGCATCAAGATCGACCCTGACATGGTGAAAGCAATTCAAGATCTTCTACTACCTCAAACACAAAGAGGTCCGAGGATTTTTGGGGAGGTTAAACTACATCTCCCAGTTTATATCTAAATTGACTAATAAGTGTGACCCCTTCTTCATACTACTTCGAAAGAATAACCCGAGGGTCTAGAATGAAGATTGTCAAGAGGAGTTAGAAAATATCAAGAAGTATTTGACCGACCCCCAATTCTAGTAGCACTAGTGCTGGATAGACCGTTGATCCTGTACCTGATAGTCTTTGAAAATTCTATAGGGTGTGTACTAGGACAACACGATGACTCACGTAAGAAGGAAAAGGTAATATACTATTTGAGCAAGAAGTTCATCGATGGTGAAACGCGATACCCGCCAATTCAGAAATTATGTTGTGCCTTAGTATGGGCTACTAAGCGGCTACGATAATATATGTTGTATCATACCACATGTTTAATTTCCCAAATGGATCTGCTAAAATTTCTGATGGAAGCACCATCATTGACTGGGAAGATGGCCCGTTGGCAAATGCTCTTGTCGGAGTTCAACATCGTTTATGTGAACCAGAAAGCGATAAAAGAAAGTGCCGTGGCAGATCTTTTGGCAAGTCACGCCTTGGATGACTATGAACCTTTGGATTTCCGTTTTCCAAACGAAGATTTAATCTGTGGTTTATTCGAAGGGAGACATGTTGCCAAGAAAGAGGGATAAAGGCTCTATTTTGATGGGGTGTCAAATGCCCTAGGCCATGGAATAAGGGCAATATTAATTTCCCCTGAAGATGACTACTACCCTGTCATAAGTAGGTTGGAATTCTTCTACACCAACAATATAGCCGAGTATGAAGCCTGGATTATGAGAATTCGAGCGGCCATTGAGAAGAAGATCAAAGTACTCCGAGTTTTCGGAGACTCTTCCTTAGTAATCTACCAACTTCGAAAAGAGTGGGAGATGAGAGATCCAAAGCTAATCAAATGCCACAATTTGATCCAAGATTTTGTCAGGAATTTTGAAGAAGTCAGTTTCACCTACTTGCTAAGAGAGGATAATCAAATGGCCAACGCTCTAGCCACTTTGGTTGCTGTGTTCAACGTAAATAGGACGACCAAAATGAAGCCAATCGAGATGCAAACTCTTGAGGTGCCAGCCCAATGCTATAGCTTGGAAGAGGAAGAGGATGGCAATCCATGGTATTATGACATCCTTCAATACATCAAATACCAGACTTACCCAAAAGGCGCCAACGACAATGAAAAAAGAACTATTAGAAAGTTGGCATCGGGGTACGTCCTCGATGGAGAGGTTTTGTACAAAAGAAGCAAAGATCAGATACTGTTGAGGTGTGTCAATGCCTGGGAGGCCGAAACTATTTTAGCAAAGGTCCATGGAGTTTTATACGGAACCCACGCTAGCGAATTCTAGATAGCTAGGAAAATCATGAGATACAGCTACTTCTGGTCAACGATGGAGAGAGATTGCATCAATTATGTAAAGAAATGCCATAAATTCCAAATCTACGCTGATAAGATACATTCCCCACCAGTACCATTTCACGCCATGAACTCACCATGGCCTTTTGCTGCTTAGGGAATAAACGTCATTGGTCAGATACACCAGAAAGCTTCTAATAGGCATCGCTTCATCTTAGTAGCTATCGATTACTTCACCAAATGGGTAGAAGCCACCTCATACGGCAACATCACAAGAGAGACAGTTTGCAAGTTCCTCAAGAAAGAAATTATATGTCGCTATGGCTTGCCCGAAAGAATCATCACTGATAATGCTTCTAACTTGAATAACAAAATAATGACTGAGGTGTGTGAGTAATTCAAAATTGTACACCATAATTCTACTGTTTATCACCCCAAGATGAATGGAGCAGTAAAAGCGGTTAACAAGAATATAAAGAAGATTATAGCAAAAACCATAGAAAATTACAAGGGTTGGCATGAAAAGCTACATTTTGCTCTATTTGCTTATCGAACCTCTATGAGGACCTCTACCGGGGCAACTCCATATTCTTTGGTATACGGCACGGAGGCGGTGTTACCTATATAGGTAGAGATTCCATCACTTCAAATTTTGAACGAAGTAAAGTTGGATGAGGCCAAATGGATGCAAGCTAGGATTGATCAGCTAAACCTCATTGAAGAAAAGAGGTTGAGGGCCATATGTCATAGCCAAAGGTATAAAAAAAAGATGATACTAGCCTATAACAAAAAAGTTCGCCCTAGAGAGTTTCAAGAGGGGGATTTGGTGCTTAAAAAGATCTTACTTAACCAAAAAGACTTCTGAGGGAAGTGGATGCCTAATTGGGAAGGGCCTTATATTGTAAAAAATGCCTTCTCCAAAGGAGCATTAATCTTAGCATATATGGATGGGAAAGAGTTAAGCAACCCTATAAACTCGAACTCTGTAAAAAGATATTATGCCTAAAAAAGAAAGAAAAAAGAATAAAAAAGAGAATAAAAAAGAGAAGAAAAAAAAAGGAGAAAAAAATAAAAGAAGAAAAAAAAAGAAGAAAGAAAGAAAAAAAATGAGGGTTTAGGGCGAAAACCAAAGATATGCACCTTAAAACCAAAGGGGATCTGAATTGAAAATTCGGATAGGACGATTCAAATATACTGGATTTTGGCATTCGATCGGCAGGCTTTGTTGAAGGATTATGCTTCGATCATTAGTCATCAAGAATTGCAACCAAAAATGGTGAGTGAAGGGTCTACTGCAGTTGATGGGTCTTCATTGTTCATACAGTCGATACTATCTATATCTTTTCTCATGTTTGCCATGACTTTCAAAATTATGCTAATATTTCTTTAAGTATTAATAAAATATTATTCTCGTTTCCGTTGTTCGTCTCACAATCATCTCCTAGATGATTTGGCATAGATTATGAAAAAAACAAAGGATTTCTTGGCATTACTATGGTTTAACCTATTAAGTGTAGATTGTTCCAAGATCGAGAGGGGATCCACTAAAAGGACATCGGGGGCAAAATTGATGAGATTCACCGAAGAAAGACAACGAGCACCTCTCATGTTGAAATCCAAGGCGCTAGAGGCGAAAACTCGGAAGGGCAGCCAAGAAAAAGGAAAAAAAAAGAAAGTGAAAGAAAAAAGAAAAAGAAAAAAAAGGAAAAAAAAGAAAAAAAACTCTAAAGTGAAAACCCGTAAAAGGCGCTTTGAGGAAAGACAAATCTAAAGTGAAAACCTAAAACGACACTTTAGAGCAAAATGTTCGGGGTTCAAGAGAAATGGGGCATAAAGGGTGAACCCAAGTGAGAAATGAGGCACCGTCATTACAAAGAAAAGAAGAGGAAAACAAGAGAAGGTCAAAATTAAGGGACCAAGCAAGAAAAAAGTGTGAGTGATTTATTGTCATTCATGCATCATAGTTAGTTAATCATCCCTAAGTTAGGAGCATGCTAACTCATACCATCGTAGCATTTCATCTCTTCTCACAGGTATTTGAAAGAAAAATCGTGTACCTCTTAAGAAGAGGAGTAAAGGACAAAGTGAAAACTTGAAAGGGATTTCAGGCGAAGGATTTCAGAGCGAAGGAGGCAAATACTCAAAGCTCAAGGATTTTCAAGCGAAGGATTTCAAATTCGCCACTTCATGGCAAAAGAGACAGGATAATGGAACCTTTCAAAAAGGGAAGAAGAAAAATGGACTATCCATTTAGGCCCAAGAAGAATGGAACCTTCATTTGAAGAAATGCTATTTGTTTACTGCCGCTTCGGAGGAATATGTCGTCTTTGTCTAGTTTCATTTATGCCGCTTCGGGAAATAAGTCCATCTACCATTTGAGGATATTTGATTTGTTCTCTGCCGCTTCAGAGGAACAAGTCGTCTTTTCCTGGTTTTGTTTCTTCTATTTCGGGGAAACAAATTATTCCTTCATTTAAAGTTATTCACTGCCGCTTCGGAGGAATAATTCATCTAGAAATTATCTGGTCCATTCATTGCCGCTCCGAAAGGACATACCAACTCTACCTAGTTTGTTTTCGCCGCTTTGAGAAAGCAAGTTATTTTGATTAGTTCACTGTTGCTTCAGAGGAGCAAATCATCCAACAGGAAAGCCGAACAAAATAAGTGTTATTCGTTTTTGCTTTATCCTTATTCTGCAAGGATAAGCAAAGAAGGGCAGCTGTAATCACTTATTTTTGTCCGGCCGCGTATATATATGTTATTAAATATATGTGCTATTATTATGTATGTTATGTGTGTTACTATTAGGTGTTTAATGTATATGTGTTTATTAACTATTTAGGCATGAATATATGTAATACATGATTGCATATGTATGTGTTGCTTGCAAGTACATATTATTATTTGAATGTATGTATGTGAGTATACATATTGTGTGTATTATCTACGTATGTATGTGTATATGTTATTATTATTATTATTATTATTATTATTAATGTTATTATTATCATTAGGCTAAAATAAATAAACATATCATATATAATAATTAGAAACTCATTTATATTTAATGTCCAAGTCCATTACAATAAAAAGCCCCAAACAATTATTACATATTATTACATGGCCCGATAGGCCCTAAATCAAAAAACCATAATATAATATCATCTTCTTTTGTGCGCAGCCCCATCTGAGCCGTTCGATCATATTTGATCCAATGGTCCAGATTAAATGGAGGAGGCTCTTCATCTACCGCTTGAGATGCACGCTCAGAACCCCTCGCCTTCCACGTGCGCGTGAAGCCCACGCACAGACTCCTCAGCTTCTATGTGCCACGTGCCTTCATCCGACGCTGCCACGCCTTTCTCCAAGAGCCATCTGAACCGTCCATCTTCGAGCAATCTCAGCCGTTGGATCAGATCTGATCCAACGGCCCAGATCTTATCTGGCCGATAAAGTCTCAGCCTTCTCTTCACCGATGGCTGCTGCATGTTCAAATCAACGGCCCCTCTACGTCACTGAAAATTCTGTTGACACCATACGGTGACCAACGGCTCTCCAACCACCAAGCAGGATAAAAAATAAAATAAAAAAGAGGATATCAAAATCATCATCATCCACAGTTCATCCATTTAATTTTTTGCTTAAAAATGTAAACTATAGATTAGAGATAGGGGCAATAAGTAATCTGTGACAAGGATATAAGCAATGTAACCATAACCATTTGAAAAGAGATTTCGGAATCAATAGAAAAAAAGCAAGCCTCAAAATTCAGAGGTATATTTTCTCCATTTTTCAATTTTGAAGCATACATACATATAAATTAGGGTTTCATTTTTTTACCTTGTTGACGTTTCGGTTTTCCTCGCGTCGTTACTCCGTCGGTGATAAGCCTCCTGACCTCCTCGAGGCCAAGCATGGTGAATCTGCGAAGAGAATCAGGCGTTAGAAAGGCTTTTAGAAGCTCAGTTTTAAAAAAGAAAAGGGCTTTCATTGTTTTTCAAAAGAATGAAGGTCGGATCTAGGTTTAGGTTGAGGAAAAGAGCCGTTTTTAGGGTTTGTCGGCTGCCGCGCCAACACGGCAGAATGTGGTCAGTTTTTGGGATGAATGGCGGTATTCTTCCCAAATTTCAGAGAGTTTTTGAGAGGGTTTATCGAAAAAAGGGGAAAAGGTCTAAACATTGCCAAAAAGTTATGTTTTATACCGACCCCTTTTTAAAAATGAGTTTTTTACAACATCAATCCCCCCAAGCCTCTCTTTTACGCCCGTAAGGGCTTCCGCCTTTCAAAATCACACCTTTAGTCCCTCTGCCATTTTTAATTACAAGTCCAGCCATTCTGCCTTTCAAAATAACACCTTTAGTCCCTCTGCCATTTTTAATTACAAGTCTAGCCATTCCACCTATTTTAATTACGTCCCGGTCCCTGAAGCTTTTTGATTTCTTTTAATTTCGTCTCTTTTTTTATCAGTTTAGTGTTTTTTTTTAATTTTGGCCCAACAATTTTGGTTTTATCCAATTTGGTCCCTTTTCCAGATCCTAAACCTCTTTATTTATCACTTCTGTATGCATGTTCAAATTTTTTTGTCTTGCATATTTATTGCCTTTAATTTCCGATTTTAATTTTCTTAATGTTTGATTATATTGCTTGTTAAATTATGTTTTGTTATTGCCTTGATTATTTATGGTTATTAAGTGTTTAAAGAAAATTTAAGAAATGTGTATATATATGTGACATATGGTATGTGTAGTATAGGTATTATAACTCATATAATATAGTATTTATATAATATGGTTTCTATATGAAGTATAATGTATAGTTTTTTCCTATATGTATGTAATATGTGTGTTTTTTATGAATTATTTTGTATAATATGTAATATAAGGTTTCTATATAATATAAGTTTATTATGTAACATAATATGAGGTTTTATTATATGTGTAATATAAGGTTTTTATAGTATATATAATATATAGTTTTTTGTAATATATATAACATAAGGTTTATGGCAATATATATAACATAAGGTTTAGGGCAATATATAAAATATAGTATATATAATATATAGTTTTAAGAAATGTATATAATACATGAATTTTCTTATAACCTATATAATATATAGTTTTTTATATATAACATATGATATATTTTTTATGATGTGAAATATATGTTTTTTTATATTATAGTTTTTAATTATATGTGGTTCTTATAATGCTTATGGGATAGTGATTTCTTTATTAGATTAGGTCATTAGATTAGATTTAGGGTTAATATTATATTAATTTAGTCAATAATTAGATTACTAATCAAACTCACATAATTTGGGCCTTTTAGGCTAGGGCTTTAGTAGGCTTATGCAAGTTTAATTTTAAGCCTTCTTATGATATGCATTTTTAATTGTCATTCATATAATCTCTAATTTCAATTGCATATTAATTAATTTAAATCATAAAAAAGAGGTATTCATTAATTCCGATATTTGTGTCATAACAGTCCGAGCTTAAAGGATGTTGACCAAATATTTTAATTAATCCTTACCGACTCAAGGTAAAATTAAAACTTAGCCAAATTATTACATCATATTTTAATTGCTTGCACCATGCATAAAAGTGACATGCGGGTTTCGAAACATAAACTAACACGACAGTCAGGCTTATATGATGTCTGTTTAGTCTATGGTCCGATGTATCGTCAACCTTATTAATTAAACGTCCAATTAATTTGAATCCACCAGTTTGATAAAGCCCGTGCAATTAAGGTTAATTTTCATTTAAGAACTCCAAATTGAATTCAATATAAATTACAATGATTTTCATCCATTTAAAAGCAACAAATATTTTGGTACCGATTTCCAGGTGTGATGGGGGCGCTAATCCTTCCTCACACGTAACCAACTCCCGGACCCTTTCACAACGAATCTCTGGTTTCTTATGGTGTCCGTCCTACCTTACCCAAATGGCCGGTGGCGACTCCCAATTTTTATCAAATGAAAAAAGAATCTTTAAACAAAGTCCACATCTTTTAAAAGATTTTCAATAATTATTTAAGGGGATAATTCGTAGCGCCTAATTTATGTACGATCCACACGATTGTCTTTTAAAAAAGGGTTGCTACATACAGTTCATTGTAGGAAGGGTCCATGTGGAGTTATCAAAACACGAATTAGAATAAATCCCCAAAATTGCCAACAACCTTTCATGTCTATTATCAAAAACGACGATTCGCTATAGATTACATCGGCAAACAACCTAAAAGGGGATCAAACTCTACGTGGCCACTGACAAACACGAATCAGAGACAAGGGATGTGAGAGTTACCGTACGAACACCAAAAACTTGTAAAAGTAACCATAGAAATGTGCCATAAGAAAAAGACATGCTATAGAGGCAGAGAAAAACCCAACAAAATGTGCGAAGAAAAAAAACAAGATAAATAAACGAAAACAAATGAAATATAAATTACCGACGTTCGATAATCAGTATAAAAATTGGTGTCATCATCGATTAAACAAAGAAAAAAAAGTAAGAGGCTATGGTTTTGAAACACTTAAATCATCGTTTGTCGTTTTTTTGGTATTGTTTCACTATGTTGTGTCTGTATTGGGATAACAATGGTTATCATAGATCATACCAGTACTACTCGTTTTGAACCCATCATTTTTCATTAAATTTATATAATTTTTAATATTATGCGAAAAGTGCCGTCCATTTCGAATTTAATGGTCCAGCGATTAAATTGAACCAATGTGAAAAGATCGATGCTTAAAATCAATGATAAAATTGATGCATAAATTAAACTTCAGTGACTAATGGTGGAAATAGGAAAATTTACTTAGATATTGTGGTGAGATTTTTTTTCTCGAAGTATTGTACTGAGTAGATTAATTCCAAAAGTATTGAGTTTGAACAGTGCATCCAAAGTCGGCACGAGTTGAATCCGACTTTAGAGAAAAAAATCTTAAAGTCGGCACCAGCTGAATTCGATTTTAGAGTTTTTTTCTCTAAAGTCGAATTCAGCTGGTTATAACTTTGAGGTTTTTTCTCTAAAGTGAGATTCAGTTAGTGTCGACTTTAAGTATTTTCTTTAAAGTCGAATTTAACTGGTGTCGATTTGAGTGCACTGTTTAAATTTTAATACTTTTTAAAATTAATCTACTCAGTATAACTTTAAAAAAAAATCCCACCACAATATCTAATTAAATTTTCCGGTGGAAATAATTATAAAAAATGGAAACAAGGTCAAAGTAGGAGAAATAAAAGGAAAAATGAAACCCCTAAAGCCCTTTGAAAAACTTGCAAAATCAAAATTCAAAACTCAAAGGAGACTGCTAAAACCCTCAGTTCCTCAGTCGCTCTCTTTAAGAGGAAGCAAGGGTTTACTCCAGAATCAAATTCCAAAACCAACTTCAAAGTTGTGTTCAAAAGTCAAGTCCCACTGTGATCCCCAACCTTGCCTTGGAAAATGGAAATGATTCGTATGTGAGTGTAAAGGATGCAGATTGTGAGAGGTGGACGGGTATTCTTGTCCAATTACTCCGCAGCCCCTGGTTAGTCTTCTTCTTCCTCTTCTTATGGGGTTCTTTGTGTTTGATTTGGAAATCCAATCGGTGAGCATAACTTTTTGATTCCACTTTTACAGCAACATGGGTTGGTGTACGGCGTGTAAGATCATTCGCTGCTTCTCTTCCTTCACCTTCTGACTCTCCCAAGCGCAAAAGAGTCTCCAAGGATGAGCGTCGAGCTTTGATCGAATCTTTTGTCAACAGGTCTTTCATTTTTGCCCTTCTTGCCCTTCTCTCCTCCTTTGTGTTCTTATGTTGTACTATTGTTATTTCTATTATGTCACCCCCAATGCCGTGGTTCAATTGAGTAGGAGCCATTATACCTGTGGTTCCCAAGTTTCAACATTTTTTATGGGTGCCATTCCTTCAAGAATCATGTTGAGAATTATAATTCTTATTCTTCTTTCTGTATTGCTGAAATGAGGTTGTGCTGTTGTTTTACCATGTGTGTAAGGTTTAACTCTTGTATACTGTCGTTTATGAAGCCATTTTCCCCTCTTTAATAAAAGGGTTTGCTTAAGTTTTCTCTATAGGTACTGGTTAAAGTTTCCCTAAATAAAGTATCAGCTTCAACCGCAACCAAGAATCTTAGGCATCCCTTCTTCAATTGCTTTTCCTTATTTACCTTTGATGTTTTGCTGGGAAATAAGGAAAAAGGGTGTTATAAAGCATAATCATGCAGATCAAGTATTAGCATGGCATGATAATTTTTGCATTGACAAAAGCAATTTGTGTTGCGACTGTCAAATGCTCGGTTGGTCTTGCTTGGTTCTGATGATAATTAAGGGTACATCAAAACATGCTAGGATTTCATATTTAGCAATTTTTTTTTTTTGGGGGGGGGGGGGGTGGAGTTCATTATTTGAGATAGTCATCTTGTTGAACTGCAGTATTGTCTTCTAGATCCTCTTTTTCTCTCTGTGTCTTCTTACCATTGAAGACCATAGTAACGGTATTTAGATAAAATTTTCATCCAAGTGAATCATCTTCTTAACTGCAATTTTTCCATATAGATCCTCTTTCTCTTTCCCCTTTTGGTATTGCAATTGAAGACCATTTGGCCCAAACTGAAGCAGTTTAAAAATATTATTCATTTAAATTCACCAAGCATCAAATATCTATGGTTGCATCTTTCCCTTTAACCCTAATTCAAATTGTGTATTTGGATTGTGCTGGGGATGGCCGTTTTTGGAAACTAAGATTGTCCTGTCCAGTTTGCTTAGTCCCACATTCTAATTCATAGTTCCTTAGTAAGTACACAATTAAGACTTTCCATTAACCTTTTCCAGGTATAGATCAATGAATGCTGGGAAATTTCCATCCATAACTGAAGCTAAAAATGAAGTGGGTGGCTCTTTTTATGTTGTTAGGAAGATTCTTCAAGAGTTGGAATATAATCCTAATTTGTGTTCCTCAAGCAGCAGTTATGAAAAATTTTCAGCAAAAGTTGTCAATAAAGAGGATAAACCATTTTCTGTCGTTGAAGTGGTCTCAACTGGACTTGGAGTCCAAGATGCCACTTGTGCAAAAGCTGTGGATGATGTAAAGATTCTCGACACAAATGACAAGCAACTGGAGGCTGACAGAGTAAGTGCTATTTCTATGTGCCTTTTCCTTCAATGATAAATGTAGAAATGTATTTCTAATAGATAAAATTTGCTCTTAGTTGGAAGGGTACTTCAGCACTGAAAGTGGTGTTGGCATTTTTCTCAAGAAACTCTATGAATTTTATTGAAGTTGTAGTTGTGACTAATATGGAGTCATTTCCTCGCAATTTTAATACTTGAATGTAGAAGTTTGTCTATAAGTACTTCCTCATTCTTTTGTTTTTCTCTAGCCACAACATATAAATTGTTTCTTTGAAATAATGCATAAAAACTATGTTTTCAAACTCATCAAATATACCTCTAATAGCCTAATACTTTAGAATGCATTTCATCGGTCATACTTTTATTTTTGCCTTAGGCTCTTCTATATCTTTACAGGACAACTTTATAACTTGCTGTCCAACTTATTTAATTGTCCTTTTCAAGAATCTCTTCTAGTTTTATTTTCTATAAATATTATTTTACTGGTGCAATTGTGGAACCATATAAAACCTTATAATCTGAATTGTCATTTTATTTTCAGGGTAATTTTCATGATTTTGTTTCGGAAGAAAATAGTGTAGTAAAAATTGACTCAAAGGGTCTTGAGAGACAAGTGGATGATAAAGTAGAGGATGTTGGCATAGATAGTTCTGAAAAATTTCAAATGTTTCCGAACAAACAAAAAAGTGTCAAAACTACTGATCAAGATCTTGAATCAGAAGAATTGGGTAAAACTGAGTCTCGGGGTGTTCAATCTGATTTTGGAGTAGTCAAAGGTGATCTATTAAAAGAAGAAACTGAGATTGGAAATGAGGAGGGTGATGAAAAGGTACAGACTGCATCAAAGGAGTTATTAGGGTCTGGGAGTCCAGAGCTTAAGGCTGATCACCGCAAACCATTTTTGGAAGAGGAAAAATATGCAAGGTAAGTTCTCTTTTCTCTTAACAGCACAATTAGTGAATGAATTGAGTTGCTATAGGAAGATTTATAAATGAAAGAATGACAATAGTTGTGTTGACATTATTTGGGCTGATTAGAATGAGGTTTAAGTGCATCCTTTGTTTACCTTCAAATAACAATGATTGATGATTAAGACAGTTCTGCCTATGAATGTTCGTGTATGACGGGGATCAAGGTTCCTTTACCAAAGAAACATAATATAACTTCCTCTCGAGTTTTTAAGTAAATATCTAGAATTGTTTTCCCACTTTTTAAAGAATAGGTAGAAAATGTTTGTCGACGTGCTTGCATGTATTTTCATCGTGGCTTCACCATGGATGTTGCTCTGCATTTTGTTCTTTGGCATATAAATGACATTATTTATTGCTGCTGTAATAACTCAAATTGTGTACCCATCTAAGTTCTTTTTATTTTTATTTTTCTTAATTCTAGGAAATGTGCTCTGCATATTCTCATTTGTATATGAGGTGGCATCATACTGCCATGAATTTGATTGCTCTGAAGTATCTATATGTTTGATACCCTGCTATGTTGATTTTTTATGCATATTTATAAATAGAAATAATTCTGACTATTGCTTTTATTAGGCCCCGTTATCTACAGTTTCGGTTTTTTTTATTTGATTCAGTCATTCGAAATGAATTATATTTATGTCTGTTTATTTTTCATGAATTCTCTGGCCCTTTCATTATTATCTAGGAACCTCTCCAGCGAGCAGACCGATGATGCAGAAAGTTCGAAGAAGTCGTCTCTTTGGGGGAACCTGAAGTCATTTGCTGATGGTATTATCAATATATGGAGAAAGCTGTGAATCTATGTTGGCATCACTTGGAGAAATCTGTAAATTTCTTGTAGGTGTCATTCTAACTGAATTTGTTTAGGGCAAAATAATGGACATTTCGTTTCTTTTGCTTTCCAACCGGTAATCCCAACTGCTTTCAGAAATGAAAATCGTGTTTTTGGTCGGCTTGGAAGTTTCTGTACCATTGGATTTATACACCAGATAGGACTATAGGTGAGGTTGGTTTCGGATCTATTCAATTTGAATTTTGTAATTTTAGATTTTGTGACTTCAAATTTAAAAGTAATTTGTTATTATAATTTTATTATAATTGTTTTGGCAATTTGTAGTTCAAAAGTAATTTGATAATATAAATTAATTTGAATACACATAAAGCAGATCAATTGAATGGAAGTATAAAAAAAATTATATATATATATATATATCATATATATTTTGGATAATAACAAACAAATATGTGTAGTTTTGTTTGATGAAGCAGACTATTTGATTTGATATTTAGGGTTAGATATATAATTTTTTTTGGTTTAAGAGTATCATAAGCCTTCTAAGTTTTTGAAAAAGTTCAATTAAGCCTCTAATTTTTTTTTTATTCAATTAGACTCTTATATTACAAATTTTTATTAATTTATTACTTTGGTCAACGTTGACTGTTAAGTTTAATAATTTTTTTGAATCAATTGGTAGAATATGTCTGACATTTCTAAATTTTTTTATTTTATTTAAAAAAACTTTAAAAGTTCTAAAGTTCTAAAATCCTTATAAAAAGTGTTAAAATAATTTTCTAACAAATTCTGTAAATATCACATGACAAAACTATAGTGCGTTATGCGATACTAATATTTCAAGAAAAAATCGTCAAAAATTAATGGTCAAAATTGGTCAAAAGACCTAATAGATTTAATTTATTAGTTGGAAGGCTTAATTGAATAAAAAAATTAAAAAACTTTTTTTTCAAAAGTTCAAGAGCTTCAAGCTCTCTTAGGCCTAATTTTTTATACTGATTTTACAAGAACGGAAGCAAAAGAAGATCGAAGTAAAGAAGTATAGATCTATGAGATATGTCCAAATGATTATGATTTTTTTTTTATTTTAGAATATTATATATATTCTATAGTTCCTTAAAAGTATTATTTATCAAATGTGCATTGTGTGTATGATTACATGTATAATTATTTTACTTAATTAATTATACCTATTTATTTCGTTTAACCAATGTATGAAATTAGGGATGGCAATTTTTTTTTGGATCTGGCGGGTTTCAACCCGACCTAACTTGATAGGGTCAATTTTTTTTTTGAATCTTTGGTTTTCGGGCCGGGTTGAATTTTAAAAAAGTTTGAGTCAGGTCGAATCTGAGATAAAATATGCTACACTCTAATTGGATCGAAAATTCAAATTTTCAGGTCGAGGTCGAGGCAAAAAAAAAAAAACTCGCCCGTTTCGATCCTTATATGAAGTTAATATTTAAATAACTACTTTTATCTATTTACTAATATATTTTTAATTCATGTAATAAAAAATAAAAATGTTTTCATAGTTTAATCGAATAAAAATCTTCTGTCCCTTTTGGTGCTATTTTTTATTCCCCACAGTATAAAACTAGGTTTAAAGTTGGGTTAAGATTAGGGCTTAGGATTAGGGTTTAGAGAATTATGGGTATGATGTATTTTTAGGGCATATGATTTTTATTCGTTTAAATTACAGTAAAAATGTAATTCAAAATTAATATAATAATAAAATTAATTTTATTTTATTTTATTTTCTAATAAGATATTGCTTAAATGAATACTTATTGGACTTTATCTATTCAAAATTTTACCAAATCTAGTCGAAAATATACCCATTTTACCGATTTCATGATTTGCAACTTTCTGCATTTCAGTACGAAAGCTGTGTATTCTGTGTTGTTTGTGCTTAATCTGCTTTAGTAATTTGGTGTTGTAGGATCTCTTGCTTTGTGGAATTTATGCACGTAGTGTAGAGAGGCTTTCTTTAATGGAAAAATGGATAACGAAAGAAGAGTGTTAGGCATGGAATTGCTGTCACTTGCTGGGTTTCCGATGGTAAGCTCTTAATGCTCTAATGGCTATTGACCCAATAGAGCACACTCTTGTAAGCACAGTATTAAATTGTGGCCGCAACATAATATAACGATTTTAAAAGTTAGTACGACATTAAACTGCATATGCAATTTTAAAAATTAAAATATTTTTGTAAATAAATCACGACCGTAATAATCATCATGTATTACATAACGTTTGCAACATCAATAATCGCTACAGACACCGTAATACCAATAGTCAGTGATAGAACGAGGGGATTGCGTGGAGCGGTCACCCCTGGCAGTTGGCCCAAATGTTTGCCCTGCGATTTGGCCCAAATGTATTTCATTTATAAAGAAAGAATACTGTGACCGAGGCAGTCGGCCCAAATGTTTCCCCTGCAATTTGATTGAGAGTGCTACATGGCTTGTTTAATAAAATGATCGGCTGTGTCAAGCTCTACGATTTCCATCCTGCATTCCATTGCTATAACTCATATCAATGGAACCAAGACGTGACCGCTTACTCCGACAATGCATGGGGGTAAAGGAACGAAGATGGGTCGAATATCTGTAATTTTTTAATTATTTAAATTTGCAACTTATCTTTTAATTTATGTTTTTATTTGCAGATATTTGGATTCGAACAAAATATAAATTTAAAATTTAAAATTATATGTCATATATTTGAATCTGCGCACATCCGAATTCACTAAAAATTGAATGGCCAAGATTCAATTTCCTTAGAAACTAATATATTCTTCACTTTGTAATCTAAAGCCGAATTCAAATATTCAAATTCACAATTCGTATTCACATAATAATGGGGGTCAAAACCACAAACTATAAATAAATAAAAATGAATTAAGAATATAATTAAAAAAAGGAAAATATCTCATACACTGGCGGTAGAATCGAAAAGATTCTATAAGCGCCTTAGTTTTAGAGTTAAAGAATTTGATTTAGGGTCTAGGGTGTGTTTAGGGTTTATGAGCTTAAGTGTATGGGTTTAGCATTTAGGGTTTATAGTTAGAATTTATACTTTAGAGATTATAGTTTAGGTTTATGATAATATGGCTAGGGATTTAAATTTTAACATATAAAGCTTAAATGTTAATCCTAAAACATAAATTCTAACCACACCCCTAATTTAAAACTTGTACACTTAAACTCTTAAATATTGAACCCTAAATAAAATTCTTAAACCACAATCTATAATTGCATACACATTATCTGGTAACTCCGGTTGTCAGATGATATATGTGTATATTGGCCCTTTCTATTGCTACGAGGGACATGGTTTTAATCAACCGTTTCATGATTGATAGGGCATTATGTTTGCGCTTGTTATTATGAATTCTTCTTTGGAATAGCATTCCTAGTGTTTTATGACCAGTGTATCAAAAGTAAGGCCATCTTCCTTTTGTCTCTGCAAACTGTTTAGTGTTGATATTTTAGTTTTAGCCAATTTTTAAAATTATTTTATTTATTATTTTTTTAAAGTTCTGCTTTCCTTTACATTGGGCCTGCTTTTACTGGAGGATGACTTTTTTTGTAAAAGCTGCTTAAAATTAACGGAATCATTAAATAATACATATGAAATTGATTAAGGTAATATTTATAAAAAAAATTGCTATTGTTGCATTGTTTTCCCCTTGAAATAGTCAATATTTGTTAACTAGTGTTACTTCCTATAGGCATCCACTACCTTAAAATCAAGGTGTAGGTTCACTATCAGGGATAGTTTTAGATATATGTAGTAGGAGTGATTGTACAAAATCTTTAATAAAAAAAAATTCAAAATGAGTTAAGTTAAATTCTTGCAAGAGAAAAACAAAAGATTAATTTTGAACTAATGATAAAACACATAAAAAAATCAAAATAATATTGTTCTTCATGTATTTTGAATCATGTCAAACTTATTTTCCCCCCTCAAAATATCAGTTTACTAGATACTCAACAAGCACTTTTAACCACCAGTTTGATCGCAAAAATACGGCAAATTCAGATGGCAGACTTTTTAGCGAAAGCCGGTATATGAAGGGATACTCTGTTTAAAGCCTGGTGGTAGTTAGTTTAGTGGTTTGCTGGTTTTATTGTTGTTACAAGTCTGATTTCCGTGTTGGCTATTTTTTTTATCAGATGATCTGTAATATTTAGGTGCCCTGTTTTGCCTTTTGGCATTTAAGGTCACAATCCTTGGGGTTTAAGCGACCTCTCCCTTGATGCCCTGTTAAACCAACTATGATTGTAATCACTAATCAACCTATTGAATGGATACCGTGCGTGAGCAAAGATTTAGGAACAAAAATCTCAAACCGATGCACTTAATCTGGTTTACTGATTTGCAAGTTTATGAAGACTAAACTAGCTAGTTTTTTTAGTATGGGTGAGTTTGCGGAAAGAAATGGTTTCTATTAATGGCTTGGCTTGCATTTGTTAATTGCTAAATGTAATAATAATTGGCATTGGCAGGTCAAAGAAGCTTTGGCTTGATGGTTTTCTCAGATTGAACTCCATCAAAAATATTACTTGCGTAGAGATACAATCTCATTGAAATAGGATTGGATTCTCCAAGTGTGTTGCATTCCATTGCTATCATTACATAACTCGTACTATATCAATGGAATTAAGACGTGACCCAAAAACTTATTCCGATGATGCTTAAGTAAAAGAATGACAACAACTCGAATATCTGTAATTTTTTAATTATTTGAATCTATATAGGAATCTAAAGTTATTATCTACACAATCAAAATTCAAAAATTTAAATTATCTATTACATATTCGAATCTGCACAAATCTAAATTTGCTAAAAGTTAGAATTCAGATATTCAAATCCGCAATCCACATCCATGTAAACACTGGGGATTCAAATCTACAATACGTGCATAGTTAAAAAATGACCTAAGAATATAATTAAAAGTTTTAAAACAAAATTTTAAATAGTGTAAAATTTAAATCAATAACATTTTAATATTTGATTAATCCATTTGGAAAATTGAGTTGTAGACATCTTACGTCCCAATACATACTCCAAAAATCATTGCATCGTTCAAATGAACAAGGACGAGAGCTTGGAAACATCGAAAGACGCAGTCAAAAGAGTCATGGAGGCCTGCAGGCTGCAGTTATAGTACAATGCAACCAAAGATAGATACAACCGAGACAAGATCTTCTATAAAAACCTCCATCACCCGTGAGTGATCTATGTAGTCTCAAGTGGTTGATATATGGCGTCCAACAAGGGTCGGGTAATAATTCTTAGCCTTGTGCTCAGAATCGTCACTCTTTTATTCGCAGCTGGATGTATAGTGGTTCTGATACTGGACAAGGCCACCGACGTCGATGGCTCCAAAGTAACATTCAAGGACATCATTGCCTACAAGTAAACAACAATACATGCCCTTAGCCTGCAATTTCTTTTTGTTACTTTTTCTTTCTGAATTTGGTCATGATTCTAATTTCTATGTCTGCAGGTATGTGCTGGCCACGGCTGCTGTTGCAGCAGCCTACTGCATATTGCTCTTACCCTTCACAACGTACCGTGCTTGTACCGGAAAGAGGCTCATTCGCGGTCCTTTCCTGCCGACCTTGTATTTTTATGGAGACAAGGTGGTTGCCTTTGCTTTGGCATCGGGTGTTGGGGCCGGTTTCTTGGCGACGGTGGAAATGAAAAGATTTCTAAACGATTTGTTGAAGTCATTAGGGGGAAGCTTAAAGGATACCGAGTTCGAAGGTTTCTTTAACAGAGGATATCTTGCGACGGGACTTCTGGCAGCCGCGTTCATATGCATGGCTATTCTTTCTATGTTTTTCACTCCCACCAAGAACGAAGCCGCCGAAACCAAGGCCGCCGGGAACAAAGGTTTCTTCTTCCGATGATGATTTCAATCTTGTAATTCATTATATCTTCATTGCCAACGATATGTATTTTCTTTATTTTTGTTTTTGGTTCAAATAAATACGAGTGAAATAAGATGCATGGTGAGAAGCATCAAATTCACGGGTATTACTTTGATAAATTTATGGTAAAATTGAAGTTTGGTTTATATTTAAGTTCTAATAACTTATAGTAATAAATAAATTTTAATTTTTTTAAATTAAATATAATTTATAATAATTTACTTAATATTTCAAAAAGTGGTACATAATTTTTTTAAAAAAAATAATATAACCACATGTATTTAGATCACCGATTAATTTGTTTTTTATTTATTTATAATATTGATACTAAATTCTCAAGAACTACGGAACTCTTGCTTCATTGTGGACAAGGGTAGCCACTTCAGTCGGTGGATCCGAAAACGTCTCTCCGGTAGGTCCCCACGGCGTAGCGCCGCGAGACGATCAGCAGCATGTTTTGTTCTCTTCGAATATGTCGGACTAATTTGAATTTTGGTAATAAGGTGCGATGCGATCTTCTTATCCAAAGCCAAAGGTCTCACTTTAGTGTGATTGCACAAATAATCACGCAAAACGTGCAAAAACGCAAGCACAATTGAATCTAGGGACGATTATTTGACCCATAATTAATGGGTTCCGACCCGACCCGATTTTATAAAGTCATATTTTTTAAAGAAAATTTCAAGTTTGGGTTGGGTTCGGATCTGGTTTTTTGAAGATGACGTCGGGTTGAGTTTGAGTTTAAGATAAAAAAATACCCTACCCGACCCGACCTAGGATAATAGTTTAATTTTATTCTAAATATTTATGTATAATTATTACAATGCCCCTCTCTTTATATATATTTTAATTATCTCCCTATTTTGTCTGATAAAAGTGGAATAATTATTATAATGTTCCCTCTCTATTTGTATTTTTACAATTAGCTCCTTACTTTATCGAACAATTATAAAAATTGGTAATTTTTTTATTTATGTCGGGTCGAGTCGGGTTGGGTTCAAGTTTGTACTCTATAATTCAGGTTTGGGTTCGGGTTGGGTGAAACATCGTAAAATATCGAGTCAGGTCGAATTTGAATGAAAATATTAAAATTTTAAATTAGGTGTAGATCGAACAAAAATTTGACTCAACCCAACTCATCACCGTCCCTAATTGGATCCAAACAATATCCACCGAAGATCTAGCCCCGAAAAGAGGGTTGGATCCATTATGATCCGAAGAAATCTACATTCTCGCGAGTCATCTAAAATATGATTTGGACTTCGGCTCCAATATATTGTTCGAGTGTGACCGGTGACCCAATTTAGTTATCAATATATGCTACGTTTTTTTTATTTTATATATTGGACTGTTTTTTATAGACATGTGGTAATAATTAAAATTTTTATAAGCTGAAACTTAATAAGTGTTTTAGTAAAAAAAATAAACGTTCATCTTAGAAGATACGTGTTCAAACCGCTTTGTCTACAATGTGTATGTTCATTGTCAAAGGGTTAAGAATATGTATGCCTTGTAATTACCTTTAGACTATTCAATTTTTTTTCATAAGCGGGGTTATTAGGGGGTTAATGGTTTAAAGGATAGGAGTTTTTGGGGTAATATTTAGAATTTAGGGTTTATAGTCAAAATTTAGAGTTCAGGTGGTAGGGTTTAAAATTTAGGGTTAGAAATTAAAATTTTAGATTTTGACTTGAAAATAGGTGTAAATTTTTTACACCGACAGTTTATTAAATATTCACCCTTATATATTATGTAATTTTGAACGAAAAACTTTAACTAAATTTCATTAATCGAAAGGAATAATTACAAAGGATAACACACTCTAAACCATGAATATCCATGGAGATAAAAAGTATCAAAAAACCAAAGAGCGTGAAATGTAAAATTAAATATATTCCTTCCCGAGAAAACTTGTTACATCATCCAAATGAAAAT
The DNA here is from genome assembly GCA_019671005.1 of Hibiscus mutabilis. Lineage (NCBI taxonomy): Eukaryota > Viridiplantae > Streptophyta > Magnoliopsida > Malvales > Malvaceae > Hibiscus > Hibiscus mutabilis. Next base: position 57,900,726 of record CM033718.1, on the reverse strand, counting down.
TCTACAAAGATATACTTTGACCAAAAAGTTTCATGAATCTAGCATTCTTTTTGTTGCGAGTTCTTGGCACATCTGCCAAAATATCACAAGAAAATCTGAAAAATAACATATCGTCGATGATCTTGTGACTTGAAACGCTTTAACGTTAAATTGTCATAACATCAGACAATACAGTCACAAAGACAAACATATCATGCAAAAAACAAACAAATAAACTGTCATACAAACAGATGAAAAAAGCACAATTTTTTTTTAAAAATACTTATCTTAGAGAAAATGAAAATAATAATTTATATCATACGAAAATTAAATGTATAATATTACGATGTAGATATGAAATAAAAATAAGATTTACTTTTTATAAAAATTGAATATAATATATAGGGAAAAAATTTTGATACACAATTTATCTTTACTGAAATTTCATTTAAAAAACGGAATAAATTTTCTTACGAAGGATTGTGTTTAATTTTTTCTTTCACACTTTTTAATTTTTTGATGTTTTTATCTCTACAAATATTAAAGTATGTTATACTTTGTAATTCTTTCTTTTATTTAATAAAATTCAGTTAAAGTTTTCGTTAAAAGATTCACGTTGAACCAAACTTTTTTTTTGAAACGTTGTTGAACCAACCTCGAAAAACAATAAATGATATTAATGTCATACAAAAACGTAACTTGAGTTCGGCCTGGTTCAATCCATTAACATTTCTGCTTAATACTCGTCTTCAGCCTCAAATGCAATTCAACATTTTCAATAAGCCATTATTGGGTATATGTAGGAGTGTAAATGAACAGAGCGATTCGACAAACCATTCGTATAAAGTTTGTTTATTAAGCTAAATAAACGAGTATAAACAAAATTTTTATGTTCGTTTAATAAATGAACGAACACAAACATAGGTGTATTTGGTTCGTTTATGTTCACGAACAAGTTTGTTTATAGGCTCATTTATGAGCTCGACTATAGGCTCGTTTATGAGCTCGATTTTAGGATGAAAATGCTTGTGGATGTATCTAAATACTACTTTTTGTTGTTACTAATGATGTTATATAAGTTCATGTCGAAATGTAAGCTTTATTTTATTGCTTTTGTTTTATTTATTTATTGTTAATTTAGTTAACATTTCAGAACATATAAATAAACATATTCGTGAAAAAATAAATGAATATGTTCGTGAACACTTAATTGAACACATTCACGAACACTTAAACGAACACGTTCGCGAACACTTAATTGAACACGTTTGCGAACACTTAAACGAACATGTTCGTGAACACTTGAAAGAAAACGTTCGCGAACACTTGAAAGAAAACGTTCGCGAACACTTAAACGAACACGTTCGTGAACATTAAACAAACAAACATGAACACCTTCAAAAATAAATAAACGAACACGAACACAATATTAAAAATTTAAACGAACACAAACCGAACATGAACACCTTTAAAAATAAATAAACGAACATAGTCTTGGCCGTTCAAGCTCGGTTGAAATTTACACCCTTAGGTATAGGCTCCGGACCTCGGCTTTGCATCATGTTGATGACTTTAAAATTTAGGGTAAGTTATATGGACAATCAGTCAATTTAGTAAGTTTTTATTTTAGTCACCGGAAAAACTGTAAGTTAAGCATCTTTGTTAGCGGTCTTGTTCATTTTAGTCACTCCAGAATTTAATGGCTCACGGGTTGTTGTCAGTACATTTGAATGATATTATTTATTTATTTGATTTCCCATGTATTTTTTGTATTCTGCATAATCTATTAAGTTAACCCAAGAAACTACAACAAAAACATCGTAGTTTCATAAGGGGTACCTATTAACATTCCTACGTGAAACAAATTGGTGTATTGAACCCTAATTAATTACTGTAATCACTAATTTTATCCGGGTTGACCCGTTTTTGTTTTTGCAATAATGGACTTATATATGTATAAATATTACTAAGTGATGTGTGTTTTTATGTGTGCCCCTAGTATGTGATTATTATATGTATGGTTATTATCCATGTTTTTTTTTATGTTTGTATCAATGTATGTTGTATCACATGTAATGCATGATAGTATATTGTATGTATGTGTTTACTATTGTTTTAATGTGAGTGTTTATAGGTATTAAGTGCATGTATGTATGTATTCATTGTTACTTCAATGTCATTAATATTTAACTATGAATGTATATTGCATGTGTGTTTGTATGTACGTATTATGTGTGTATTAATGTTTGTATGTTATGTATGTATATGTGTTATATTATAAGTTTATTATTAGAATTACTATAACATGGGCTGCTAATTAATTAAAAAATAAACAGATCAAATAAATATTATCAAATACAACCCCAAGTTTATTAAAGTCCAATTACATTTTTAAAAGCCCCAAAAAAATTATTAATACATATAACTACATCTGGTCCGGTTAGGGCCCAATTCTAAATAAACCCTAATCAGATATACTCTTCTTCATACGCAGCCAAATCTGGACCGTCAGATCAAGGGTTGTTGATCGAACGGTCCAGATCGAATGGAGATCCTTCAGCTCCCCGCGTGCCACATGTCATCATCCAGTACTGCCACGTCGACCATCAGATGCAATCTGGACCGTCCATTCCAGAAGAGATCTCAACCGTTGGATCAGATCTGATCCAACGGCCTAGATCGAGTCGGACCGTTTGACTCCCGCGCGTGCAGCCCACACTCTGGTCGTTCAGCTTCTTCACGCGCCCACGCGTCGGCACCGGTTTATCTCCCTATCCGCATGGCTACAACACCGGGATTTCCGCTGCCACCACCAACTCTCCACCCACCATGCAAGGCAGAGAAACAAAAAAAATGTTAGAAGCTAATCCTAAGCATCATCAACAATTTTTTCAATTAATGTTTGCTTAAGACTGTAGACAAAAAAATCAGATATAAGATGATAATCATACATCTTTGTTACGCTAAGTTCAAAAGGGAAAAAATCTGGAATCAATAAACAAAGAAAGGGCCTTTCAAGGTATATTTTCTTCCCTTTTTTCAGTTCGAATATATAACATGCATGTATAGTTAAAAAATGAGAAAGTTAGGGTTTACCCTCGCCGGTTCGTCTTTCTTTTGCCGTTTCGCTTTTCCTCCACGCCGTTTTTCCACCGGTGATAAGCTTCTCGGCCTCCTCGAGGCCGAACATGGTGAATCTGTGGGAGCAAAGGACGGCGGAAACCCCTTTTTTGCTTCAGTTTTTAGGGTTTTAACGAAAAGGGGGGTTGATATTGAAAAAATAGGCTCGAATCGAGGATAAGTATGAAAAAATGTGTTCTTGGGTTATTTGGAGCTAGCCGGTCGCTGGGTGGATTCTGGGATTTGTCCTCGGTGAACGACAGCGTTCGGCCAAAGTAGAGGAGAGAGGGGAGAGAATTTTGGTTTTATAACAAAGAAAAAATGGCTAAAAAGGGGTATTTATAGTGTTATAAATTTTTAAAAAGGGTTAATTGCATTTTAAGGACCTCCACCCTAAAATAATCACGCTCGCAGTCCTTTCGCATGGTCCAATTACGTTATTAGTCCCTCCGTGTGGTCTAATTACAAGGGGAAGCAATTCTGCCTATTTTAATTACTCTCCGGGTCCTTCACAGTTTTTTGATGTTTTCAATTACGTTCTCGTTTTTTTCTTTTAATTTTGTCCCTGTATTTTATTTCCTCACGGTTTGGTCCTTTTTCCAGTTTTCAATTAAATTTTTTTATTTATTCTTTTTCATGCATTTTTAGTTTAAATTTTGCACATTTATTTCTAACAATTTCAATTTAATTTTTATGTTAATTTTGCTCGTGTGTGATCGTTATTTTATGGATGAAATTAGTTCGAATGGTATACATATATTAGGGATTTAATATGCACATAGATTTAGTACAAAATAGAAGTGTAACATATAATTTTTATGTTTAATATACATTTGTAGGTAAAGTAGAAATTGGTAAAATAAAATATATATTTCTCAACCTATAATATGTTTTAGTATAAAATAGAAATTTGTAAAAATATAATATATATATATAAATGTTTTTAATGTATAGTATATATATTTAGTATATAGTAGATTTTTTTAAAAAAAATGCAATATATGCTTTTTGATATATAATGTATAGTTTAAAGTATAAGATAGAATTTTGTAAAATGTAATTTATATATATATATATATATATATATATTTATGACCTATAATACATAGTTTTCAAAATATATAGTATAATCTTATAAAATAATACATATATGTTTTTGATATAATATATAGTTTTTAAGGTATATAGTATAATTTTGAAGAGCGTAATACATACATTTTTGGTGTATAAAGTATATAGTTTTTGAAGCATATAATAATGTTTTGTAAAAGTGGGATATATATGTGGTGTATAATATAGTTTTTGAAGTGTATAGAAGAGTTGCGCAAAATATATAATGTATGTTTTTGTTTATAATATATGTATAGTTTTCTTTAAATATAAGATATAATTTTCTAAGAGATATAATATATGTAATTTTACAAAAGCAGAACATATATAATTTTATTAAAATAATAGGTTTTCTTTATGATATAATTCTAATATATAATATGTCTTGATGTATGTTTTTTTGGGCCTTCATTAGATAGTATTCTTGGGCTTTAGGCCTAGCTTTGTCTTGGGCTTGGTTTTAGGGCCTTAGGCCTTGTTTTGTTTCTTTTGGGCTTTAACTAGATTAGTGAATTAACTTAATTAATTTAGATCGTGTGCTCTTCTCATAGGGGTACGATCCTAGAATTAATTAAATTAGTCTTAGGTGTTTTAGAGCCTTAGTTAGATTAGAATTCGAATTAATTTAGTGAATTTAAATTTATCCTTGGCTTATTGGGATAAATGTTAAATTCATTAGATTAATTGAGCGTTTCTTAATTATTTTAGGGGTAAAATCAATTTTATGTTTAGGTTACTGTTAAATCATAAATTAGTCACCATAAATTAGGTTTCCAAAATTTTTTAGGGCTAATTAATTAAGGGTTAAGTGTTAGAATCATTTAGTTAATAAATAGGTGACTAATTGGGCCTCCCTTTTGTATGTCTACACTTGTACCTTTGATTGTCATGCCTAAATTGTCATTCATATAATCTTTAGTCTTAATCGCATTTCTAATTAATCTAAATCGTAAAAGGGAGATACTTATTAATTCCAATATTTGTGTCGTAACAGTCCGAGCTTAAAGGATGTTGACCAAATATTCGAATTAATCCTTACTATCCCGGGGTAAATAGATTAAAAATTAACAAAATCATCACATCATACTTAAATGTTTGCATCATGCATAAAGGTGACGTTCGGAAGTCGAACCATAAATTAACATGGCAGTCGAGCTTATTCGATGTCGGTTTAATCCATAGTTCGATATATCGTCAACCTTATTAATTAAATGTCCAATTAATTTGAATCCACCAATTCGATAAAGCCCGTGCAATCAAGGTTAATTTTCATCTAAGAACTCCGAATTAAATTCAATATAAATCTCAATGAATTTCATCCTTTTAAAAGCAACAAATATTTTGGTACCGATCTCCGGGCGTGATGAGGGTGCTAATCCTTCCCCACACGTAACCAACTCTCAGACCCTTTCACAACGAATCTATGGTTTCTTATGGTGTCCGGCCTACCTTACCCATGTAGCCTGTGGCGACTCCAAGTTTTCATCATTTTCAAAAATTTAAGGTTTTCAAAAGAAATCTCCATTCTTTTAAAAGGTTTTCAATAATTTAGGGGATAATTCGTAGCGCCTAATTTATGTACGATCCGACGATTGTCCTTTTCAAAAAAAAGGTCGCTACAGCATGGCGACTCCGCTGGGGATGTTTTTGTTGTTTTCTAAACAAAAGAGAGTTAGGCCAAAGGAAAAATTGTTGCTTTTAAATAATGAAAATTATTGGGATTTTAATTAATTTTAACCAAGATGATTCTTCCTTGAAAATGTGATCGAGATTTCACGGGCTTTGATAATCGGTGGTCCTCAAATTAATTTTTCATTTAATTTCTAAGAGTCACCGACATGTGTTGCATTATATCATTAAGCTCTATACCCGAGCTTCCTCCTTTAAGAGGGAGTGAAACGCCTTATATCCACGTGAGTAGCCCTCCACGGGTCAGTAATTCACTTCTGGAAACTTTTAACACGTGAGCAGCCCTCCACATCATCAGGTCGTGCTTTCCCCTGAATCGTAACCAATTCGCAAGATTATAATGGGCCAGAATTGGGTTCTTGTTGTCTTAGTAGGCAATAAGATAGGTTCGGGTACCCTTAATTAGAACCAAACCCATGCGTGAGAATTTAAGAAACCCACCCCTATTAGAGCCATGCAGATAACCTTAGCGAACTAGAACTCATGTGGTTAGGTTTCTTTCTTTGTGTAAACTGTTTATGTTTGTGTTTTCTCGCTTTCACGTTTTTATCTCATAACTAACTCTTCTCTTTCTTTCCTTGGTTACTCTTTTGTTTTGCATATTTTCGTCATATCATAAAGAGCACATTAAGTTGGAAATAGTCTGAAGTTAAAGGCTAGATTGATGGGAGACCTAGTTCGCAACAATGATGAAAAGAACTTCGACGTACAAATATGGTCCGAAGGGGAACAGTTGCATGATGGAGATAGTATCCCTGCTGGGTTCAGGTCAACATTGGCAACAAAGACATTTATGAATACATAATACAATGACACTTCCGGGTTGAGATCAATATGAAATAGTTGGGACTTGGAAACAAGGTGCACTTTCAGCAGAGAATATGGGGACATTGCATGTTTGTTTGATGTTCTGGTAGATCAGGCACTGCTGCAGGCCTTGGTGAGGTTCTGGAATCCTGCCTATAGTTGTTTCATGATCGGTAACTTCGATTTAACCCCTACAATTGAAGAATATCAAGACCTTTTAAACTGTGAGAAGATTGAAGAAACTCGGGTATACTCGAAGCCTAGTAAGAACAAAGCTTTCCGAGGCAAGCTCAAGAGATTCTCAGACATGTTGGAATCCTAGGTCGAACTTCAGGTCACTACTTGGAACGATAAGGAGTATCTCAAGTGGGATGGGATTCTAACCCTAGCTTTCGTATATTCGGTAGGCCGAGTTCAGCGGGATCTCTTCGCGTTGTTAATTTATGGGTTAGTACTTTTTCCCCGGGCAAGAGGGCTAATTGATCCGATAGTGTTAGACCTATTTGACCATTTGAATGGTGGGACCAATCTAGTGCCTGTGATTTTAGCCGAAACTTTTCGATCTATGAGGTTTTGCCGGGAGCATGATGGGGGTCATTTCCACGGATGCCCACAGCTTTTGATGGTATGGTTCTATAGTCACCTATGGTCGGATGCTAATTTCTCGAAGCCTCTCTACAATGGCAGTTTCTCACCATTAGAAGAATTTCTGCGAAAGGAAGATTGGCCAACCCAGAGATCTGAGGAAGTTTGGGTAGATGTTCTTAGCAACCTAAAGAGGAAGATATAATTTGGAGGGCTCCGTGGCTTTCTGCAAGGAGTATCCTCTATAGGTGCAGGATATACTCTTGGGTGCCATTACTTGGACTTTGGGGCACACTGCTTATGCTCCTCTTATTGTTTTAAGACACTATGGATTGAAGCAATTTGTGCCGGCTACCAAGGGTTTGAATGAGTTCAATATGAATTATGAGAAGGAAAAAGGCTACAAAGAAGTGGTGTACGATGTTTCTTCGGCTTAGAACAACGCAAGACGGGTCAGAGTCATGAATGCTACCTGTATGACCACTCTCGAATACGAGGCGTGAAGATTCAGCCATGTCAATAACAATATTCCCCAATTAAATCCCTATAGAAAGAGGTCAATGGAAGAGAGGTTGGCCACACTTCCTATCGAAGCTGAGTTGATGAGAAAACATCTTGAAAGGGAGTAAGAGAGGTACCTCAAGCTCGAGGAGAAAGCCTGCCAAGAAAAATTTGACTTTGAGTTGGAGAAGATACAGTTTGAAGGAATGGTTAAAGGTCTACAAAAGAGAAATGATAAATTGGAACTCAAGCTCAAGTTAGAAAAGGAAGAAATTCAGAAACTCAAAAGGCTAAACAAAAGTAAGAGAGTTGTGGAAGGTGGATTAGGCAAAGGGTTAAAACTCTGACTCAAAGAGGAGAAAGTGAGAGCCGAGAATTATAAAAAGATGATTGTGAGAACAGGGACCAGGTGCTTACTTTAACACAAGAAATGAAGAACTTGCACACTTCTCACTCTAGGCAGCTCGAGAAAGAACACCACCAAAATGAAGCCTTGAATGACCATGTTAAGTGTCTGGAGAAGTCTCTTTTCAAGCACAAGGGTTCGACTAGCAAGTTAAAAGTAAGGAAGTCGGAGAACCAGGCTTTAGAGGCTCACATTGAAGAGTTGGAGACTGAGGTTTAACAGCTTAAAGATCATGTGGCAAGTTTTAGGGGAGCAATTCAAGTATGCCCGATGCCGAGTTTGGAGCAACTACAGTTTACTGCCTACACCATTTGGAGACAAGAACAGGAGTTAGCACAATGGATGGTTTGGATGCAGGGAGTTGCTTAGAAGATATAGCTCTTGGCAGAAAAGGCTACTGAACTTCACGATTGTGTCGACGAGGACTCTGAGAAAGGAGAGAAGATTGTTTGGATTTTGAGAGAGATCATTGACCTCGATGCTACCATTAAGTCATATGTTTAGTTGCCTTTCTTTGGTTATTGTACGAAGACTATGTTTCTATTAATGAAAGTCGTTTAACGATGATATTTGCCAAGCTCAGTGTTTCTCATTGCATTCATGCATGATTCATTTATTTGTATTCTTTGTTTTGATACAAATAATTGACTAAAAAGCTTTCTGTTTCAGAAACAAAAAAAGATTGTACTTTGGTTCTTTAAAATTACCATCATTCCACATCCATATCATACCCGTTTACGAACAAAGCGAATGGAGGAAGGTCTTACGAAGCTGGAAGCCAATCTACGTGGTCAAATGGAACGAACCCAACAAGAATTAAGGGACACCATCCTCAAGTCCCAGCAAGATATGATGAAGGAAATATCTCAGCTGTTGTAAGCCCAGCTATGGCAAGAGTCGATAGACAAGGGTACCGTCGAAAGTCTTGCCCAAAACTCGGGGGATCGCATTTATGCCCAAACAGTCAAGAATTCTCTGTTCATTGATCCTTCATCGAATCCTACACAAGGCGCATTTGCTTCCTATACAGCAGCTCAAGCTCAACCAGGGGTGACCTCTGGGAATCCCGAGATTATTGGGGACGACATCCCAAATTTTGATGAATTAGAAAAGTTAAACCAAATGAAACCGGAGTTCACTAAGCAACTAGAGGATACTGAGAAAGACCTAGAAGAAAAGCCCTGAGTGAAGGAAGACGATGATGACCCCTATAGGTTAAGTGTTAGAGAGCTCAGTCTAGTTCCCGATGTGGAGATCCCATATAAGTTCAAGGCCCCAGATTTTGAGAAGTTTGATGGCAGCACCTGTCCGTCTGCTCATATAGTGATGTTTTGTCGGAAGATGGTTGGATTTACCAACAATGAGAAGCTTTTGATTCACTGTTTTCAAGACAACTTAGTAGGATCTGCTTTGAGATGGTATAACCAACTAACCAGGGCTCAAATCAAGTCGTGGAGAGATCTGGCAAAAGCTTTTACTGATCAGTATAAGCACATAACCGATATAGTTCCCAACCGGTTGTTGTTACAATGCATGAAACAAAAGCGCAACGAGACCCTTCATGAGTATGCTCAAAGGTGGCGCGATGTGGTAGCCCAAGTCCAACCACCGCTTTATGAGCATGAGATCTCTCCAACGTTTGTAGATACGCTAAAAGGGGCACTTTATGATCAGTAACCCTATTAGTAACTTTGTAAAAATGGTCATGACTGGTGGACGCATTGAAGCGGCCATCAAGAGTAGAATGATCGATAGAAGAGATCATTCAAGAAAGTAGTTTAAGAAGAAGGATCATGAAGTGAACAACACCAACGCTTTTGAGAAAACCAAGAACTTCACCATCTCCCAACCACAAGCCCCAGTAGGGAATTCTAGATACTTTAATAAGAGAGAAGATAAGGGACCTAAGAAGGAAAGGGATGATAGGTCTTTCACGTCTTTGCCAATTACCTATAAAAAAACTCTACTCACAATTATACAAGGTTGATCTAGTCCGACCATACCACGTTACCCCTTACAATCCACCATACCCGGCCTGGTATAACCCTAAGGAACACTGTGAGTATCATGCCAATGTCCCAGGACATTCAGTCGAGAACTGAATAGCATTCAAAAAGTTCGTTCAGAATCTGATTTGAATTGAGGTGTTATAGCTGGGGGAGCCCAGTACGACCAATAATCCGTTGCCAAATCACGGGGGATAGTGTGTAATTACTATTGAAAACGAGTTCATCGAGAAAGCCAAAAGAAACTTGTTCGAAGTCCAGTCTCTCTTGAGGTGGGTCTTTCAGCAGTTATGAATGGCGCGTCTCATCAATCGGGAAATGGTGTTGGTCAAAGAAGGATGTGGCCCGTACTGTGAGTACCACCAATTAAGAGATCATGATATTCAGCATTGCGAGGAATTCCGTCATTTACTACAAACTATGATGGATAATAAGGATATTCGGTTTTTTGAGAAGGATAAAAGAGGAAAAAAGTTTGAAGTCTGTGCATCAGAGAGTCAAGAAACAGATACAGTGCGAGGAGACCACTTGTCCTCGATCTTAGGACGAGTGAGGCAAGTGAACCAAAAATGGCTCTCAAAATTATAATTGTTACCCCAAAGTCTTTTCCTTTCAAAGACACAAAGATAGTCCCATGGAATTACACCGCGAGCGTCACGATTCCGGGCTCGTCCAGTGCACAAGAGGAAAAAAGGATAATGGAGACAAAGCCTGCTCAACCGAATAGCGAAGAAGCAAGCGATGTGGAGCATCTAACAAGAAGTGGTCGATGCTACATTCTAGAAAACTTAAGAGACCCAAAGGAAAAAGGCAAAGAAGTCGGAGCAGGACCCGAGAAGTTGTTTGGAGAAGACCCACCCTCAAAAATCAAGGAGCCAGTCACAGAAATGCAAGCACAAGAGTTTCTAAAGTTTTTGAGACACAGTGAGTATAATATTGTCGATCAACTCTGAAAACAGCCAGCTCGTATTTCAGTACTCGATCTGTTACTAAACTCAGAAAAGTATCGTGATACATTGTTAAAGGTTTTGAATGAGACCTTCGTTACAAAAAACATCTCTATTGGGAGATTAGATCAGATTATCAGTCACATCACTGACGTCAATCATATTACTTTCAATGATGATGAAATTCTAGGGGAAGGTACGGGTCCGTCAAGGCACTGAACATCACCACTCACTGTAAAGGTTATGTGTTGCCGGACGTTTTAATTGATAATGGCTCTGCATTGAATGTTATGCCATTAGCCATGATACAATGACTATCAATCAACAGGTCGTATATGAAACCATGTCATAATACGGTACGAGCCTTCGACGGAACTCAAAGAGGTATTGTCGGGAAAATAGAAGTACCCCTGCTCATTGGTCTCATTGAATATGGGGTCGATTTCGTGGTCATGGATATCCAGCCATCTTACAACCGTTCTGTCCTCACTCCATCAAAAGTTAAAGTTTGTCACCAAGGGGAAGTTAGTAACGGTGAATGCAGAAGAGGACATCATCGCTTCAGTGACTCCCGATACACCATACATCCCTACTAATGGAGAAGCAATGGAGTGCGCCTTTAGAGCCTTGGAACTTATCAATGCTACGTTTGTTGCTGAAGGGAGCAAAGTTCCACGCCTCAAATTGTCAAACTGCACTTAGATGATGGTATTCTAAACCCTAGAAGAGGAGCAAGAAAGAATAAAGGTTTGGGGAGAAATCTGTAGGGGCATCTTCGTCTCGTTAGTGTGATTCATAAGGTGGACAGCTTTAGACTTGGCTATAAGCCTAGTTTTTTTGCAAAAAAAGACAAGAATGGAAAAAGAGACAAGAGTAGAGGAAGGCCAGGTTGAGAGGGGAAGACATTCCTTGGGCTCCCCGTAACTTACTCAAACTTTAGAGGTATCTTCATATTTGGGGGGATTCAAAATTTGGAGGAAGACATCCAAGAGGTAAACCAGGAGGGTGAAAGGTGCCTGAAAGAAGAGCTGATTAGTGAGGCTTTAGAAGAAATGAATGTGAACATGATTGGTGACGGAAGCAAGCTTAATCGGTTTCTGGCCAGAATTCGCCCGTGCCTCTTAGGAGAAGAGCTCAACAACTAGACCTTCAGGGTCATGCCAACATTCAATAGGGACAAATCAAAGTAATGGCTAGAACCATTCTGTCACTTTGGCCCGAAAGTAACAGACATCTTTTCTAAAAAAAGGGCAACTATGTCATATTCATCTGCTTTCAATGAAATATACTATATCTACCTTTTCTTTCTCAAATGGCAAACATGGAATTCATTTCATTCTATTCCATTTCATTCATTATTTATTTATTTACCTATTCATTTAATTATTAATTAATTATTTATTCACGTCATAAACTATACCTTTCCTTTCCCACTACGCACTTTCAAAATTGTGCAGGCCTCTTAATATAAATTGTATGAACGATGTGGAACCTAATCCTAAAGTAGATTTTGAAGAACGCATGTACTTGGCGGAGATAGGGGAAGAAAATGATGAAATTCCTGATGAGCTGCTAAGAATGATGGTCGATGAGGAGAAGCAAATCCTTCTGCACCAAGAGAAGATAGAGATCCTAAATTTGGGGACTGGCGAAGAAAGGAAAGAAGTAAAGATTCGAGGTATCTTATCACTAGAAGTTAGGTAGGGGTTAGTGGAACTGCTTATAGAATTTAGAGACGTGTTCGCATGGTCATACCAAGATATACTGGCTTAAACACGGATATTGTAATGCACAAGCTTCCCATTAGGCCAGAATGCAAGCCCGTCCAGCAAAAACTTTGAAGAATAAAAACTGATATGTTACTAAAAATCAGGGAGGAGGTGAAGAAACAGCTCGATGCCAAATTTTTGGAAGTCTCTAAGTACCCAGAATGGGTAGCCAATATCGTGCCGGTAGCGAAAAAGGATGGGAAGGTGCGTATGTGTGTAGATTATATGGATCTTAATAAGGCGAGCCCCAAAGACAACTTTTCTTTGCCCCATACTGATACTTTAGTGGACAACACTGCGAGGCATGCTTGGTTCTTGTTCATAGATGGCTTTTCGGGGTACAACCAAATCAAAATGCACCCAGAGGACATGGAGAAAACCACTTTCTTGACCATGCAGGGCACATTTTGTTACAAAGTAATGCTCTTCGGATTTAAAAATACCAGGGCAACTTACCAAAGGGCCATGGTAACCTTGTTTCATGATATGATGCATAAGGAAATCGAGGTGTACGTGGATAACATGATAGCCAAATCTAAGACCGAGGATGAGCACATCCAAAATTTGCAGAAACTCTTTCGAAGGCTAAGAAAGTATCATTTGAAGCTCAACCCGGCCAAATGTACCTTTGTAGTCATATCAGGGAAGCTTTTGGGCTTTGTGGTAAGTCAGAAGGGCATCGAGATAGACCATGACAAGGTGAAAGCAATTCAAGATCTTCCACCGCCGCGAACACAAAAAGAGGTCTGAGGGTTTTTGGGGAGGTTAAACTACATCTCTCGGTCATATCTCAATTGACTAATAAGTGTAACCCCGTCTTTAGATTATTTCAAAAAAATAACTCGGGGGTTTGGGATGAAGATTGCCAAGAGGCACTAGAGAAGATCAAGAAGTATTTGACCGATCCCCCAATTCTAGTAGCGTCCGTGCTAGATAGACCGTTGATATTGTACTTGGCAGTCTTTGAAAATTCTATAGGGTGTGTACTTGGACAACATGATGACTCAGGCAAGAAGGAAAGGGCAATCTACTATTTGAGCAAGAAGTTCACCGATTGTGAAACGCCGTATCTGCCAATTCAAAAATTATGTTGTGCCTTGTTATAGGCTACTAAGCGATTACGGCAATACATGTTGTACCATACCGCCTGTTTAATTTCCCGGATGGATCCACTGAAATTTCTGATGGAAGCGCCATCATTGACCGGGGAAGATAGCCCGTTGGAAAATGCTCTTGTCAGAGTTTGACATCATTTATATGAACCAGAAAGCGGTAAAGAAAATGTCATTGCAGACCTTTTGTCAAGTCACGCCTCAGATGACTATGAACTGTTGGATTTCCATTTTCCAGACGAAGATTTCATTTGTGGTTTAGTTGAAGGGAGGCCTGTTGCCAAGAAAGAGAGATGAAGGCTCTATTTTGACGGGGCGTCGAATACCATAGGCCATGGAATATGGGCAGTATTAATTTCCCCTGAATATGACCACTACCCTTTTACAAGTAGGCTGGAATTCTTCTGCACCAATAATATAACCGAGTATGAAGCCTGCGTCATGGGACTTCGAGCAGCCATTGAGAAGAAGATCAAGGTGCTCCAGGTGTTTAGAGATTCTTCTTTGGTAGTCTACCAACTTTGAAAAGAGTGGGAGAGCAAAGATCCAAAGCTAATTAAGTATCATGATTTGATCCAAGATTTGGTCAGAAATTTTGAAGAAGTCAGTTTCACCTACTTGCCAAGAGAGGATAACCAAATGGCCGACGCACTAGCCACTTTGGCCGTCGTGTTCAAAGTAAATGGGACAGCAAAAATAAAGCTTGTTGAGATGCAAACTTTTGAGGTGTCGGCCCACTGCTATAATTTGGAAGAGGAAAAAGATGACAATCCATGGTATTATGACATCCTCCAATATATCAAGTACCAAACTTATCCAAAAGACGCCAACGATAACGAAAAAAGAAATATCAGAAGGTTGACATCGGGGTACGTCCTCAATGGAGAGGTTATGTATAAAAGAAGAAAAGATTAGGTACTGTTGAGATGTGCCAATGCTCAAGAGGCCAAAACTATTTTAGTAGAGGTCCATAGAGGTTTTTGCGGAACCCATGCTAGCAGATTCTCGATTGCTAGGAAAATCATGAGATACAGCTACTTCTGGTCAACAATGGAGGGAGATTGCATCAATTATGCAAAGAAATGCCAAATCTACACCGATAAGATACATTATCCGCCAGTACCACTTCACGTCATGAACTCACCTTGGCCTTTTACTGCCCGAGGAATAGATGTTATTGGTCAGATACACCTGAAAGCTTCTAATGGGCATCGTTTCATCTTAGTAGCCATCGATTACTTCACCAAATGGGTAGAAGCTGCCTCATACACCAACATCACAAGAGCAACAATTTGTAAGTTCCTCAAGAAAGAAATTATATGTCGTTATGGCTTACCCGAAAGAATCATCACCTACAATGCATCCAACTTGAATAATAAAATGATGACTGAGGTGTGTGAACAGTTCAAAATTATACATCACAGTTCTACTGTTTATTACCCCAAGATGAATGGAGCAGTGGAGGCGGCGAATAAAAATATAAAGAAGATCATAGCAAAAACCACAGAAAATTATAAGGATTGGCATGAAAAGCTACCTTTTGCTCTATTTGCTTATCGAACCTTTGTGAGGACTTCCACCGGGGCAATGCCGTATTCTTTGGTATATGGCACGGAAGCGGTATTACCCATCGAGGTAGAGATTCCATCCCTTCGAATTTTGAACGAAGTAAAGTTGGATGAAGCCAAATGGATACAAGCTAGGATTGATCAATTGAACCTCATTGAAGAAAAAAGGTTGAAGGCTATCTGTCATAGTCAAATGTATCAGAAAAGGATGATGTGAGCCTATAACAAAAAAGTTCACCCTAGAGAGTTTCAAGAGGGGGATCTGCTGCTTAAAAAGATCTTATTTAACCAAAAGGACTTCCGAGGGAAGTGGATGCCTAATTGGGAAGGGTCTTATGTTGTAAGGAAGGCCTTCTCCAGAGGAGTACTAATTCTAGCCGAGATGGATGGGAGAGAGTTGAGCAACCCAGTAAACTCGGACTTTGTAAAAAAGTATTATGCCTGAAAAAAAAGAAAAAAAAAAGAAAAAAAGAAAAAAGAAAAAAAGAAGGGAAAATGAAAGAAAAAAAGAAAAGAAAAAAGAGAAGAATGAGGGTTTAGGGCAAAAACCCAAAAACGAGCGTCTCAAAACCAAGAGGGTGATCTGAATTGAAAATCTGAACATGACGGTTCAGATATACTTGAATTTTGGCATACGACTGGAAGATTTTGTCGGGAAATAATGCTTCAATCCTTAGGTCATCAAGAATTGTAACCAAAGATGGCGAATGAAGTATCTACTGTGGTCGATGGGTTCTCATTATTCATACAGTCAATATTATCTATATCTTATCTTTCTCATGTTTGCCATGACTTTCAAAATTCTGTTAATGTTTCTCTAAGTATTAATAAAATATTATTCTCATTTCTGTTGTCTGTCCCACAATCATCTCGCAGATGAATTGGCATAGATTATGGAAAAACAAAGAATTTCTTGATATTACTATGATTTAACCTATTAAGTGCAGGGGGCAAAATTGACGAGATTCACTGAAGAAAGACAATTAGTACCTCACGTGTTGAAATTGAAAGAGCTAATGGGCGAGAACCCAGAAGGGTGACCAAAGAAAGAAAAAAGAAGAAAAAAAAATAAAAGAAGGAGGACAAAAAGGAAAAAAAAAGAAAAAAAGAAGAGGAAAAATAAAAAGAAAAAAGAGGAAAATGAAAAAGAAGAAAGAAAAGCCCTGAAGTGAAAACTCGTAAAGGGCGCTTTAGGGAAAGACAAGTCTTAAGTGAAAACCTGAAAGAGCGCCTTAGAGTATGAGGTCTAGGAGTTCAAGAGAAAGGGGGCATAAAGGGTGAACCCGAGTGACAGATGGGGCACCGCCGTTGCAAAAAAGAGAAAAAGAAAGCAAAAGAAGATCAAAATCAAAGGACCAAGAAGAAAAAGTGTCCGAGTGAATTAGTGTCATTCATGCATCATACTTAGTTAGGCACCCCTAGGTTAGGAGCATGCTAACTCATATCGTCATAGTATTTTGTCTCTTTTTACAGGTATTTGAAAGATAAATGGGGTACCTCCTAAAAAGGGAACAAACGTCAAAAGTGGAAACTTGAAAGGAATATTCAAGCAAAGGATTTCAAACACGCCGCTTCCCGGTGAAAAAGGCAAGATTATAGAATCTTTTATAAAAAGGAAGAAGAAAATTAGCCCATCCGTTTAGGCTTACGAAGAGCGGAAACCTTCATAGAACCCTCATTTGAAGAACTCCTATTTGTTTACTACCGCTTCGAAGGAACATGCCGTCTTTGTCTAGTTACGTCTGTTGCCATTTTGAAAGGACGTCCCAACGTCGCCAAGCTTGCTTTCTGCCGCTTCGGGATAGCAAAGTTACTTGGATTCATTCAAAGCCGTTTTGGAAGAATGAGTCGTTTAGAGGCTAGTTGACTTGTCTGTTGCCATTTCGGAAGGACATCCCAACGCCACCTGTTTGTTTTCTGCCGTTTTAGGAAAATAAGTTATTCAGATTCATTCGATGCCACTCTAGAGGAATGAATCATTTAATAACTGGTTTGTTCGTTGCCGTTCAGAAAGGGCATGTCAGTGCTACCTGGTCGTTTTTGCCGCTTTGGGAAAACAAGTTATTTAGATTTGCTCCCTGCCATTCCAGAAGAGTAATCGTCCGACAGGGAAGTAGGACAAATTTAGTGCTTATGGTCTTTGCTTTATCCTTGTTCCACAAGCATAAGCAAAGAGGGGCAGCTGTAATCACTAATTTTGTCCAAGTTGACCCGTTTTTGTTTTTTGCAATAATGGGCTTATATATGTATAAATATTACTAAGTGATGTGTGTTATTATATGTGTGCCCCTAGTATGTGATTATTATATGTATGGTTATTATCCATTTTTTATGTTTATATCAATGTATGTTGTATCACATGTAATGCATGATAGTATATTGTATGTATGTGTTTACTATTGTTTTAATGTGAGTGTGTATAGGTATTATGTGCATGTATGTATGTATTCATTATTACTTCAATGTTATTAATATTTAACTATGAATGTATATTGCATGTGTGATTGTATGTACGCATTATGCGTGTATTAATGTTTGTATGTTATGTATGTATATGTGTTATATTATAAGTTTATTATTAGAATTACTATAACATGGGTTGATAATTAATTAAAAAATAAACAGATCAAATAAATATTATCAAATACAACCCCAAGTTTATTAAAGTCTAATTATATTTTTAAAAGCCCAAAAAAATTATTAATACATATAACTACATCTGGTCCGGTTAGGGCCCAATTCTAAATAAACCCTAATCAGATATACTCTTCTTTATGCATAGCCAAATCTGAACCGTCAGATCAAGGGTTGCTGATCGAACGGTCCAAATCGAATGGAGATCCTTTAGCTTCCCGCGCGCCACATGTCATCATCCAGTGCTGCCACATCGACCATTAGATGCAATATGGTCTGTCCATTCCAAAAGAGATCTCAACCGTTTGATCAGATCTGATCTAACGACCTAGATCAAGCCGGACAGTTCGACTCCCGCGCGTGCAGCCCACGCTCCGGCCGTTCAGCTTCTTCACGTGCCAGCACCAGTTTATCTCCCCATCCGTATGGCTACAACACAGGGATTTTTGCTGCCACCACCAACTCTCCACCCACCATGCAAGGCAGAAAAACAATAAAAAATGTCAGAAGCTAATCCTAGGCACCATCAACAGTTTTTTCAATTAATGTTTCCTTAAGACTTTAAACAAAAAAATCAGATATAAGATGATAATCAAACATCTTTGT
Organism: Hibiscus mutabilis; assembly: GCA_019671005.1. Classification (NCBI taxonomy): domain Eukaryota; kingdom Viridiplantae; phylum Streptophyta; class Magnoliopsida; order Malvales; family Malvaceae; genus Hibiscus; species Hibiscus mutabilis. The sequence continues at coordinate 57,881,887 of CM033718.1, read as the reverse complement.
TACGCTAAGTTTGAAAGGGAAAAAATCCGGAATCAATAAACAAAGAAAAGGTCTTTCAAGGTATATTTTCTTCCTTTTTTTAGTTCGAATATATAACATGCATCTATAGTTAAAAAGGAGAAAGTCAGGGTTTATCCTCGCCGATTCAGCTTTCTTGTGTCGTTTCGATTTTCCCTCACGTCATTTTTCCACCGGTGATAAGCCTTCCGGCCTCCCCGAGGCCGAACGTGGTGAATCTATGCGAGTAAAGGACGACGAAAACCCATTTTTTTGCTTCAGTTTTTAGGGTTTTAATGAAAAGGGGGTTGATATTGAAAAATAGGCTTGAATCGAGGATAGGTATGAAAAAGGGTTTTTTTTGGGTTATTTAAACCTATAATACATAGTTTCCAAAGTATATAGTATAATCTTATAAAATAATACATATATGTTTTTGTTATAATATATAGTTTTTAAGGTATATAGTATAATTTTGAAGAGTGTAATACATACATTTTTGGTGTATAAAGTATATAGTTTTTGAAGCATATAATAATGTTTTGTAAAAGTGGAATATATATGTGGTGTATAATATAGTTTTTGAAGTGTATAGAAGAGTTGTGCAAAATATATAATGTATGTTTTTGTTTATAATATATGTATAGTTTTCTTTAAATATAAGATATAATTTTCTAAGAGATATAGTATATGTAATTTTACAAAAGCATAACATATATAATTTCCTTAAAATAATAGGTTTTCTTTATGATATAATTCTAATATATAATATGTCTTGATGTATGTTTTTTGGGCCTTTATTAGATAGTATTCTTGGGCTTTAGGCCTAGCTTTGTCTTGGGCTTGGTTTTAGGTTTTTGGGCCTTAGGCCTTGTTTTGGTTCATTTGGGCTTTTAACTAGATTAAGTGAATTAACTTAATTAATTTAGATCATGTGCTCGTGTACAATCCTAGAATTAATTAAATTAGTCTTAGGTTTTTTAGAGCCTAAGTTAGATTAGAGTTCAAATTAATTTAGAAAATCAATTTCATGTTTTGGTTAATGTTAAATCACAAATTAGTCACCATAAATAAGGTTTCCAAATTTTTTAGGGCTAATTAATTAAGGGTTAAGTGTTAGAATCATTTAGTTAATAAATAGGTCACTAATTAGGCTTATAATAAATTGGGCCTCCCTTTTGTATGTTTACACTTGTACCTTTGATTGTCATGCCTTAATTGTCATTCATATAATTTTTAGTCTTAATCAAATTTCTAATTAATCTAAATCGTAAAAGGGAGGTACTTATTAATTCCGATATTTGTGTCGTAGTAGTCCGAGCTTAAAGGATGTTGACCAAATATTCGAATTAATCCTTACTATCCCGAGGTAAATAGATTAAAAATTAACAAAATCATCACATCATACTTAAATGTTTGCATCATGCATAAAGGTGACGTACGGAAGTCGAACCATAAATTAACACGACAGTCGGGCTTATTCGATGTCGGTTTAATCTATGGTCCGATATATCGTCAGCCTTATTAATTAAATGTCCAATTAATTTGAATCCACCAATTCGATAAAGTCCGTGCAGTCAAGGTTAATTTTCATCTAAGAACTCCAAATTAAATTCAATATAAATCTCAATGAATTTCATCCTTTTAAAAGCAAAAAAATATTTTGGTACCTATCTCCGGGGGTGATGGGGGTGCTAATTCTTCCCCACACGTAACCAACTCTTGGACCCTTTCACAATGAATCTCTGGTTTCTTATGGTGTCCGGCCTACCTTACCCAAGTGGCCGGTGGCGACTCCAAGTTTTTATCATTTTCAAAAATTTAAGGTTTTCAAAAGAAATCCCCATTCTTTTAAAAGGTTTTCAATAATTTAGGGGATAATTCGTAGCGCCTAATTTATGTACGATCCGACGATTGTCCTTTTCAAAAAAAAAAAAGTTCGCTACAATTACTTTGCAAAAAAATTAAAAATTGATTAGTGCATTTGGACCATAAAATTTGGGGTTTATTGATTTCAGATCTCATGTATTATGGTTGAAATATTAGAGTATTGTCATTAAATTCTCAAGGTTTGACAAATATAATCTCTAAACTTTTAATTTATTTTCATTGAGATCATTGTTGTTAAGAAATTCTAAAGCAACATGTTAAAGTCCTCTTCACCTAAAACACCCTTAAGTTTGCAAATTGACAACCGCCGCAAAGGCCAAATTTTCGATGAATTGAGTGATTATCAGTCACTCCCAACGGTGAATAAGCTTCATTTGCCCAAAAAATTAACATAGTTCGGTTTAAAACTGATCTAACTGTTAAAAGTGGTGAATCTTTTAGTTCTGGTTGGACTTCCGCGTCCTTGTGTCGTTTTTACTGATATTAAGTGATTTCTTCGGTCAAAGAAATCATCAAACTACTCATTTTTTTTTCTGCAGTTTATATTCATCAGAAACACTTCCAACCTTCGCAAATCTCAACCAAAATAAGCAGCTAAAACTTTCAATATGTTATTGTCAATTTCCATTTTAACTCGAAACCAAATTATGTTTAATCTTCCGCTACCATTGAGATTTGACCAACAACCGATCCATTCATCAGAAACTTGGTGTTTGTGGCAGCTGTCAATTAAAAAATTAATTTTTTTTAAAAAGATTTAAAATGTTACATCAACATTTCTTAACTGTTGTTATCGTAATAAAAGTAAATTATAAGTTCAACGACTGCCAATAAAGTTTACTCTAATATTTATTGAATGGTTGGTGCATATCGGAAAACTTGCTAAGTTGGGCCAGGTGGATCAATAAGTAGAGGAATGATGGTCTGCTGGGCTGGGGATGGGAAGCATATTTAAATTTAAATTTAAATTTAATTCCGATAGAGACAGCTTGCCTAAACAGTAATCGGAATGAAAACCGATGAAGCAACCAACCAAGCCAACACAGAGTCCAACTGGTTCATACGTAGACTTAGAATGCAACACATATAATACCCCTAATATTCTGTAAACAATTTCCGTTAATCAATTAAGCTTAAGCTTAAGCCTTAATAACTCTGGTTACTTCCTGTGTTCCTTGCTGTCGCAAATGTCTTTTCTTTTTTCATCACTAGTAAAAAAATGAACCGTATACTATCCAGTTATTTGTTCTGCATCAAAAGCCAACACAGAAACAATTATGAGTCAGTCAGATAAAGAGAAAGAAGAGAAGCTACTAATAACATAATCGAAAAGGCCTTGAAAAAAAAGGGTTCAGCTTTATTTAGCCATGCGGTTCGCCTTTTGTGTTAGTTTCAAACGGTGAAAGATGAGCATATAACAGCGATGGGACGTAGTTTTCTTATTTTTCTCCCAACCCTGAGCTGAAAAGCAATGGGTGGTCTCTTCCTAGAAGGGAAAGATGCTGCACTTGTTCTTAACAACAAGGATGGACCAAAGTGTATTGGAGGTGAAATTCGCACCCCTACAAATTTTAATTTTTTTTATAATTTAGATATTTATTTTATATTTTTTATTAACAATCTAATTTTATTATCCTTAAATTTTGTAATTTCGTAGCACTATATTTTTATTACAATTTTGTAATAGTTTGCATCTTTTACATAAAATTTTGTATTCGTATGTGTGGACAACCACTGATGAAATGAGAGAGAGATGAATGAGTTGTGTTTGTGTTTGTGTTTGTGTCTGTGTGTTTGGAAGCGTTGAGAGCGACGAGTGAGACTGTCATTAACCAATACAACTGTGGCACTGAAAAACATGGTGGTTTAGCATTTACCATTTTATTTGCTGATGACCATGACATGGCAGTGCATGCAGCACAAGGACCATCAGAATTCAGACATCAGATTCCTCCTCTTCCTCTTCCTCTTTCTCTCTCTCTCTCTCATGCTTTTATTTTGTTCTGATTTCATATGAATGTTTTTAGGTTATATATTACTCGTTTTGTCAGTAGTATTCTTTAATGCAAGGGCAAGCCCACCTACAATCATTCTCTTCAAATACACCAATATATAATCACCTAAGAATTATCAAAAACACTGCATAACTTCCATTACTTCAATCAAATTAATGAACAAATTACATCACACAAACTGTAGAATACAACACTCCACTAACCAACCAACTCCAGATTATCAAAAACAACAATATTTTTTTGTATATCAGTTGAAAACACACGGGTTTTGTGTTTGAAACTCGTTCACAACTTCACCTTCTGTTAAAGCCGATGAAATGTAACTCACCACAAGGGAGTTCTCCTCGGGAGGTGTTCTTGTTTGTAACTGCTGTTTGCAAGCATGGCAAGTGATTTGAAGGATGGTCGAGTTGATTTGCTTTATTGCATGATCCTTCAAAGCTTGAGCCTTTTCTAACTCCGCTTGTGCTTGTTGCCGGGTTCTCTTTGCCTTTGCAAACTCCTGCTCGGCTATCTCGATCTGCCTTTTCGCTTCTCGTCTCGCCTCTTCGGCATAAGCTTTCTCCTCTTTCGCCAGCCTCAACTGCTGGGGTGGTGTTTGTACAGTTGATTGAGAGCTGATGGAGAGCTGCAACTGTGTTGAATGATTATCATGTTCCTTTGAAACCTCACTGGGATTTGATGTGGTTAACAGTTGAAGCTCCAAATTGTGGGAATGCGCATTTTTAGGGGAGTTGTCTTTTGTAGGGCTCAACAGCGAGGTTTCCTTTGTCTTTGGTAAGACCAGACTAGGCCATGGTGCTGTACTGAAATGGGTATCAGTGCCGGATGGACTGGGACTTGAAGCTGTTCGGGACAAGCAAGCCAACTGCACCGCTTGTGATTCTGGCCGTATTACACGCCCCATATGGCAAGCATCTTGGTGTTCAATAAAACTCTCAACTCTGTAAAGTTAGAACAATGAAATCTATAAACTGCCATGGAAATTGGAAATGGTAGCTAATCATTCATTCAGGAGATTTTTGGGGTTTCGAAACGAAACCATCACACCACCAACGGGAAACTGATATCTTGGGGAAATGTGTTCAGCTATTAAATATACTGGATTAAGGCTCCATCAGTCAAAAGCAAAGCAATATATATATATATATATATATATATATATATATATATATATAGATAGACAGTGTTTTCCTTTTGCTTTTCAAGTCAAAAGAGAAGGGACCAGGTTGAGAGAGGAAAGGATTCAATATGTAATCATGGCGTCTTTTGCTTCAGAATATGTACCACCAAAAGATGCAAAAACACCGGGAAAATTTCAGCATAGATCTAAAACAAGCACTGTTGATTACTTTTCTAAGGACAAAAAAAGAAAAGAAGATATTTGATTATAGTATACGGAAAGGTTAAACAAACAAAACCTTGAGAAAACTCTGCCGCAATCACAAGAATGGCCTCGGGTGCCGCAGGTTTTAAGATGAGCCTTGTAATCCGATTGAACAGCGTAGCCCTTGGAACATTTATCGCACACCCATTGCTTGTGGTTGCTGTGTTTTCTCCTGAAGTGCTTCTTGATCCCCACCAAATCGCCTAGAGCATGGCAGGGGTCGTGGTGTAAGCAACTCGGCTCGGGGCAAACGAACACCCGCTTTCTCACCACCGGCGTTTCCCTCTTGAGCAGCTTCCAGGGAACTTTGTGCCGCCTCCTGTGCATCTGTAGGTTCTGGTCTCTCTGGAATCCTTGGTTGCAGATCTCGCAAACGTAACGATCCGATTCCAGCAGCGTTTTAGGCGACAGGGAAACTACTTCTGCATCCGGATCTACCAAAACACATGCACATATATTCAAATCACAATCATATTCATGAAAGAAGTGTATATGATTTTGTGATATACATACGTACCTGGTGTTCCTGCGGGTCTTCTTTTCCTCTTATTGATATTAGCAGTCCCAGTGTCCAACTCTAAGCAGGGAAATGGCTGGGAAGAAGAGTTATTGGGCAACATGAGTAATTATTCCAGCAAAAGCTCCCCTCCTTGCTACTTTTAATACAACCCAAAGCAATATTTTTTTCTCTTTTTGATGGCTCTGCAAAGGTGAACAGTCTTTATTTAAAAGGGAGATGAGATGAGGGGTTTGGATTATTTATGAGGGTTTTATCTATTTGTGTGTGCAAGGCGTAACCCTCATCTGCGTCAGGACCTCCATAAAAACAAGTTCAAAAGGAGGAGTAGGAAGCACAGCCAATGAGAATGCATGGAGGATGATCCCACACGATGAGAGAGAGAGAGAGATGGGATGGACCAAATTTCAGAAACATCCCCACAAAGTTACAATCCTCTCATAATTAATCTCACGCAGTAAATTTCTATTTATTTAGTATTTATTTATTTATTACTAACATAACGTATATCAAATACTGCCGGCCTCCCTCGTATACCAATAAAAATCATTTTTTTTCTTTCGAGTGTTTTTATTTGTAGGTTTAAAATTTTAAGTTTATAATGTATTTTTTAAAGTTTAAAATTTAGTGTTAAAGATTTACAATTTAAGGTTGAGATATAAAAAAAAGATAGAAGATTTTTGTTTTCCATAAATACGTAAGCTTAGGGATGTCAGTGGGGCGGGTTTTGCGGGCATTCGCCCCACTTCGCATTCAATTGGAAAGGGATGGTTTCAGATTTTGCGGGTCGTGGAGCGAGAATGGAGATAAAATCTAGATTCGCCGTGGGTGTTCGGACAGTCGTGAATATGACTTTATACCCTCATCCATACCCACCCCAATAGATTTTATAACATGTTATTATAAATATTATTAAATATATTTTTTAAAAAATATAATTAGTTTGAGATTAATCATATCAAATATATAAATATTTAAAAATATCAATTTGGATCTAAGTCAAATTTAAGGTGATTCATATTGAGTTATCTTAAGATAATTATGAAAAGTTATATATATATAATTGAGTTTGAATTGATCAATTAAATATATAAGTATTCTTAAAAATATCAGTTTGGATCAAAATCAAATTTAAGGTAATTCGTATTAACTTATCTTAAAATTTTATAAAAATTTATCACTCTTTCTATATATATATTGCTGTCCATCAAGAAGCAATTAAATAAAAAAAATTACAATTCAAGTGAAACAAGATTTATCTTTTTATCCTTAGATTTCACTATATGTTATTTTTTTCTTTTAATTTTAAAATTATAATATTGCATGTTATTTAGATTTTGTAGGTGTTTGTTGTTATTTTCTAAAGCTTTTTGATATTCTTTTTAGTTCTTTCTATATTGTTTATTTTTACGACAATTGAAATATTATTTGACATGTTAATTGTGTTGTTTTTCAATCCTTTAAAATAGATTTTAGTATTTTTAGTCCAAACTTTTGAGTTGTACAAACTATTATGGTTTCACAAATATTCCAGGTAAATGGCCAGTGTAGATGGTAATGCTCTCACTCCCTCAAAAGCATCAACTTTGACGAATTGCACTCCGATTTCATTGGATGATGACAAAAGTCCTCTAGATAATGCTTCAAAGGATCCTTCTATTATACCTTTAACTAGTAGACATACATCATCAGTTTGAACCAATTTCACAAGAAAGAGAGTCGGTGATGCCATAAAATTTGAGTGCAATCATTGTTCCAAGATTCTTGCTAGCGGAAAAAGAGCTGGAACAACCCATTTGAAAGAACATATAAAAATTTGTACAAAAAGAGTATGTCAAGATATATGACAAACTAGATTGTTTGACGTAAAAGTTAATCCTACCAAAAAAAGTGACACATTGATCTTGACACCATATAAGTTCCACCAAGAGGATGGGAGAAGAGACTTGGTAGAGATGATTATTTTGCATGAGTACCCCATTAGCATGGTTGAGCATTGTGATTTTAAAAAGTATTCTAAAACACTTTAATCGGGGTTCAAAATACCGAGCCGTAATACAACTAAGAAAGACATCATGCAAAGATATATTTTTGAAAAAGATAATATTAGTGCTTTGTTGGGAAAAGCGAAGAGTCGAATTGTTGTATCTACAGACATGTGGAGCGCCAACAACCAAAGAAAAGGCTATACGACTGTCACTTCACATTTTATTGATAATGTTTGAAGACTACAAAGCCGAATCATACGATATTACATTCTTTTTAAATCTTTTGAGGATATATCTTTTTTAATCGATTAGTAACCTTTTCTTTATTGTATATGACAAGTTTTGTTATGTCCCTGCCCCTCATACTACTGAGGTACTTGCTGACACTTTGAAGGAATGCATTCAATTTTGGAATCTTGATCTTAGATTGTCTGCTATTATTGTGGATAATTGTACAACTAATGATGTAATGATGATTATTTTGCGTGAAGAGTTTCCTTAAGCTTTCCTTCTTTTGCACGATCATATTTTTCATATGCGTTGTTGTGCTCATATATTAAATCTAATTAATACTTATAAATATATTATATGAAGTGGATCATGGGACGCGTATAAAAGGGATTAAGTGGGTCGAAGAACCACGTGGGTGGTAGGGTGAGGATGGTTTTAACCTTGCGGGTCGCGTGGCAGAGATGATCTTAAATTTTACATTCGCAGCGCGTTATGGTGCGGGGATAAGAGTGAAAATTTTTGACGAAAATAAGTAGGGAAAGAGCGTCCTTGCATCCACCCGCCTTAATGACATCTCTACGTAAATTGTTCATCTCGTTCTTTCTTTTTCCTCGAACTGTATTTTTGAACCTTTTTAGTTGTTGGGGTTAGATTTTCTTTAATAATATTAAATTGCCTCAACCACATAACGATGAAAGAAAACATTTTAGGTTAAAAAAATGTTTTAAAATTTATTTGTTGCGAGTAAAGAGCTTATTTTTAAATTATATTAAATGTAAGTTTGATTTTTAGATGAATTTTTTAATTAGTTTATTTAAAGATTATAAAAATATGAAAAAATAAAAGGCATCATAGTAATATTAAGGGTCAATATAATTTTTTTCATAAACATATCTAATTTAACTCTAAAAACTAAAATCTAAATCCCAACCCAAAAACCTTAAAACCTAAATTCTAATCCTTAAACATAAAATCTTAAATCCTACGACCTAAATATAAACCCTAAACCTTAAATTAGACTCACTTGTGGTAAACAAATTTTCTAGCGCCAATGTATGATATTTTCCCTAATATTAATTATCATATAAATGAATGATGTTTTTTTTTAAAAATTTCTAAACTGAGTTGGACTAGACATGGCAATTGGGTTACTTGGATTGGGTTTGAGTCAGGTCATTTTGGGTTTGGACTACATTCAATTTAGGTCGGAACGAATCTAGTTTGGATTTAGTTCGGGTATATGGTAATTTGGGTCGAGTATCAGGTCGGACCAATATCAAATCATTTGATTTACAGGTCGGGTTAAGATCAAATCAGTTGGTTTTCAAGTTGGATCAATATCAGTTCAATCAATTTTTGGGTCGGGTCAGTATCAAATTGGTCAATTTCGATTCATATTAGCCTTTGGATCTTCGGGTTAATTTGGGTTGAGTTAGGTATGAGTCTAATCAAGTATATATATATATACCAGACCCTATAAGACGTGTTAGAGTTTGTGACATGAATATCGTATTGATTTGACCCATATTTCTTAAGAAAAAATACCCTTGAGTTGATTTTAATCTTTACTATTTTATAATTGTTGTAATATAAAAAAATCCTTTCGTGTTCATTTTCGGTTAAAATTTTCAACTAGATGTTCAATGTTTATCTATAAATATAATACTTTTATTAAATTTAAAAAAGAATAATACAATACTTATATTTAACTTTTTGGCATGTAAACTATTTGTCTACCAATATTATAAGATTGAGACTTATATCACAAATAAGTACCTAAAGTATTTTTTGGCATGTACACTAAGTTTTTAATTTAGGTACATAAAGTATTTTTTGGTCAAAATAGGTACATGAAGTATTTTTTTGTCAAAATATGATCTTAAAGTATATTTTTTTTGTCAAAATAAGTACCTAAAATATTTTTTAATCAATACCACGTGTCAACTTTTTAGGAACCTAGATAAAAAAACTATGCTTTAGATACCTATTTTGATAAAAAGACACATTAGGTACCTATTTGACCAAAAACTATATTGTAAGTATTTATCAAAAAATACTTTAGGTACTTAGATGAAAAAAGTGATAAACTTTAGATACCTATTTATGATATAAGCCTAAGATTTAAGGGGATAAAATTTGACGTTTTTCAGAATACTTTATTGATTTTTTAAGCTTTATTAAGAAACTTAATGTAATTGCGTTTGATATGTAAGAGTAGTCTTTATTAATTTTTGGCTTGGTTTGTCGCTACATATCACTTTTGAATGAGAACTCTTTATTTGAGACTTGTGTTTCATGTTAATTTGAGTCTGTAAAAAATAAACTTTCTTTTATTTTTAAGTTAACTATTGTCTATTGTCTAAGTGGTGTCAATTAAAGTTAACCACATGCAAGAAATTTGAGTGGTAACTTTCTTTTATAATCTTTCGTATCAATTTTAAAAAAAATAAAAAAATAGATTAGATATGGAGATGGTCTTTTAAAGAAGGAAATATAATATTGAACCATTAAACTATTACTAAAGGTGGTGGTTAACTAGTAGTATAATACAAAAGGAGAATAAAAATACATTATTCTACTACTTATCATATTGCTAGAAATAGATAATAATAAAAATAAATTATTGACTCACTTCAAATCAACTTACGAGTTAAAATTGGATTGATGTTTAATTCGGTTTGACTTTAGGTAAATTAAATTTGAGTTGCTTTTAGTTCAAGTTGATGAAAACCAATTATGGTCCATATCGATCCAGCTAAAATTCAGGTCAGTCTTGTTTCAGTTTGGTTTGGTCCTATGAATACATAACCAAAAGACACAAGTCATGTGCTCTGAAGGGGTTAATATGCTAAAATCTTGTTCTATCGATGCTCCACAAAAGTCACATCACAAGTCTACTAACTAGCGAACGGAAACATCCGAACGCTAAGCTTTACAAGCTCAGTGGCACTCTTATACTCTACTATACTTCATGCAAATCCTAAACATAAGCATGGAATCAAGTACGAATATAATGGTGAGAATGATAACACGTGGCGCTATCGTTAGCCGCCTAATATTCATGCTTTAACCCTACAACATTTACAAACTATATATCATAGCAGCAATCAATATGTCAATCAATAAACATACAACAATAAGTTAAAGTTACTTTTTGTTCAAGTTGATGAAAATTAATTATGGTCCATATCGATCCAATTAAAATTTAGGTCAATTTCGTTTCAGTTTGGTCCTATGAATACATAACCAAAAGATACAAGTCATGTTCTCTGAAGGAATTATTATGCTAAAATCCTGCTCTATCGATGCTCCACAAAAGTCACATCACAAGTCTATTAACGCGCGAACGGAATTATTTGAACGCTAAGCTTTACAAGATTAGTGGCACTCTTCTACTCTATTATACTTCATGCAAATCCTAAACATAAGCATGCAAGCAAGTATGAACATAATGGTGAGAATGATAACATGTGACGCTACTATTAGCTGCCTAATAGTCATGCTTTAACCCTACAACACTTACAAACTATATATCATAGCAGCAACCAATATGTCAATCAATAAACACACAATAATAAATTCGAGTTACTTTTTGTTCAAGTTGATGAAAACCAATTATGGTCCATATCGATCCAATTAATATTCAGGTTAGTCTTGTTTTAGTTTGGTTTGGTCCTATGAATACATAACCCAAAAGATACAAGTCATGTGCTCTAAAGAAGTTAATATGATGAAATCCACTTTAACGATGCTCCACAAAAATCACATCACAAGTCTATTAACTTGCAAACAAAAACATCTGAGCGCTAAACTTTACAAGCTCAGTGGAACACTTCTACTCTACTATACTTCATGCAAATTCTGAACATAAGCATGCAAGCAAGTACGAACATACTGGTGAGAATGATAACATGTGACGTTACCGTTAGCCGCTTAATAGTCATGCTTTAACACTACAACATTTATAAACTATATATCATAACAATAATCAATATTTCAATCAATAAGCTCTGAGTGAGGCCAAATGTCACACAGTCTCATGATCATACACTTAGTGGGCTTATAATACTCGAAAATACCCCTCGTGTATTTTCGAGTAAGGTCAGTGTCATATAGCCTTAGAATCACACATTTGACTTCATGCGTAAATGAGATTCGGTGTCACATAGCCTCAGAAGCATACATCTAGCATTGATTTACTTTGGTGCTGCAACACTAACATCGTGTAATTGGTCCAAGCACACAACAATCACACAATCAAGCAATGCCCTCAAGCATACAATCATCACATACATCAATCCAACCATGGTTATTACTCATTATCACTTGATGCATTATCAATTATCGGTTATCAAGTCTTTAATACATTATGATATGTTAATTAATCATTTCTTATTCATTAAACCTTATTGCATTATTTTCAAATCCATTACCAACATTGTTAATCATTAAATAATATGAGTACTGATACTCACCCATAAGTATCAGTATTGCTTTAAGGGTATTGGTACTCCCATACGAGTATCAGTACCAAATATTCATTCGATGATTCAATTATTTTTAGTATCAATACAACCCATTGTGTATCGACATTCACCCTATGAGTATCAGTACTTAATTAAGCTTCGATGTTTTCTCATTTAATCCAATACCAATACTACTCAAATTGAGTATCGGTACTGAAGAGGCTTTCGATGTTTTAATGACTCATTTAGTATCGATACTAACCTCTAAATATTAGTACTAGATGAATGTAATACCCAAATTTAGTCTGGGCATATATATATATATAGAAAAATAATATGAAATGAATAAGTAAATATACGAATAAATAAATAGTTAGTATAACCAAACAAACCCAAAAAGACAGTCCATATCCAAAAATAAGTCCATCTATACAATATAAGTCCATTTTCATATTAAAAAAATCCCAAAAGCCTAATTTAAGACCAATTACATATGTTATATTCTTTCCCGCCCATTCTGATATCCAACAAAACCAAATATTCAGTTTTACTGCCTAATACCGCCACGTGGCAGAGTACCATTGGTCAAGAAGCTTACCATACGGATAATGGTTTTCTTGGATGCTGACGTCCTGCATGTGACGTCATCAATGACGTCATGCATGTGACGCCAGTGATGACATCATTCATGTGACATCAGACGACTAACGTCAACATGATGTCATGCATGTGACATCTAACACACTATCCTATATAAAGGAAGAGAGAGAAAAAGTCAGATAATGATTGCGTAATTATTACGGTCATAATTCAAGGAGAGAGAGAAACTCACCGAAGCTGAAAGGTTACCTGAATGTCAAAGCACTCACCGGAGAAGATGATCGGAGTCATCACACCACCACCGGATTTTATCAGAAGGTAACTCTTTTCTTAGATTTCATTTTCTGAAAGCAAACGCAAAAAATAGCTATTAGATCCCAGTTTTTAAACAACTAAAACAACAACAAAAAAGGCAAAAGGAAAAAAGAAGATCAAGTCTTATCTTGTTCGGAGTTCTGTTGGTGGGAAATTTAGGTTTACAGTGGAGTCAAAAATGATAATGAAAGGGTTAAGGTTTTGGGTAGTTAGATTTAGGTGGGTAAGACAGGTGATTTTGATGAATTGAGCCTTCGATCTAGGTTTAGGATGGTAAAATGGAGTTTTTAGGTAGTTTTAGGGTTTTGACGCGGTGGGGATACGACGGCTGGAAATCGCCTTACATCTGCAGGTATCGCCTATGGCGGCTGGGATTCGAATCCCGGTGGCTGGCGAACATCAGAGTATGGTCGAAAGACGATGGCTAAGGATTGAACGGCAAAAGGGACGAAAGAGTTGTGCAGGTGTTCTTGGTGTTAATCCATTTGGGGTGGGTTTTTGGGTAGTTTAGGGGTTGGTGTTTAGAGGATTTGGGGAGAGTAGAGAGAGGGAAAATTGAAAAAATGGGAAAAAAAATAGGATATCCAAAGGGGCCTTTTTATAGGCGTTCTCAGTGGGCTTTGGGGCCCGTGAATCCCCACGAGCCCCCGAATAAGCCCGCGCCTTTCTTTCTTTTTTCTTATAATCCAGCTCCTACGTTTCAATTCTTTTCCTCTAGTCACTTTTTCTTTGTAAATTGGTTTTTCAATTTTGATAATAATTAAATTTGGTCCCGAATTTTACTTTTTTAATTTAATTTCATTGATTAATGTTTGGTTAATGCATGGTATTGAATATAACATATAGTATATTGTTAGATAATTGAATACATTTATCTATAATTGTTAGAGCCTAGATACTAAGTTCTTTAATTAATTGTTAAATAATTAAAATAGGGAAGACCATTGTAGTAAATAAATGAGTATTAAAAGGGAAACTTTTAAGTTCTAATTTGAATAGTGTCTCATTGCAATGAGATGTTATTCAAGGGGGGTTTTAAGTAGAATATTTGATACTCATTTTAATTTAGAATATGAAATTAACCTAGTTAATTAAACTAAAGCCTTAATTAGGGTTAGAACTTAAATAATTAGATTCATTGATTAAATTAGGAATATTATTAAAGTTTGGGTTTAGTATGAATAATGCTCAAGCAATTGGGTATTATTTCATAATTACGTTAAATTTGATAATATTCATAGTTTTAAATAATTCAATTAATTTGAGCCTTTTAGGTTAGAACTTAAAATCAACAAGAAAATAATTAATCATGCATCAAAACCTTTTATGTTGGGATATATTTTTGAATATTGTTAGGATATTTGTTTTGATATAATAATTTAAAAATAGTTTTGGACTAAATTGAAAAGATTTCAAAAATGATTTTAAGTTAAAACAACTTGAAAATATGTTTGATGGGTTTTATAAGGATTTGGAAAGATTTAAAACGTTTTTATAGTAGTAAAACTTGAATTTCTACAAGCCTGTACCGATACGGTATACCCCGTATCGATACACTTTAGAGTTTGTGCTACAGAGTTTTTTCCAGTAGCCAAAACACGTATCAGTATAGGCTTGGCTGTACCGATACAGTGTTAAGTGTTTTGATACGCCTTAGTGCATTTCAATTCGGCTATTTTTCCAAGCCCCCCAATGGCCAGTATCCCGTATCGATATGGATGTATCATGTACCGATACACTTAACTGTCATTCAACGGCTATTTTCCCAACGGTCTTTTAACTTGCAGGCCGTATCGATACAGTCCTAAGTGTATCGATACGCACAATCTGGAAAGAGCTCAATGGCTAGTTTCTGAAGAACACGTACCAATAGAGCTACCTGCCTATTGATACAGTCAGCTCCAAAACTGTATTTATTACGGGAAATAAAAGCCCCAACGGCTCAAATTCAATCTCAACGGTCACCAACGGCTAGGAACTCATTTGGGAAGATAAAATGGACCTCCAAGCATCCATGGAAGACTAATTACCCTCAAGTCAACAACATTATGATGCAAAAATTATCTTAGTGCTTAAATTTCCATTTTTTGTATAGACAAACACTTGTGAGCTCAAATTGTCAATGTATGCTCAAGTGTTCTATGATTTTGGTGAGTCAACCTTTAGAGAGGGATTTATGTTTGCTAAGTTTTCTCTTGTTTGAGAGAGTTCCCAAAGCTAGGCCTAGAAAAGGGGAAAAATTCATAGTGAATTGGTGAAATCCTTGGTGAGAAGCTAAGATAGTGGATGTAGGCTTTGGTCAATCTTGTGTCAATTTTGTCTATTTCTTGCTTCCACCACTATCACCAAAAAATCAATCTTCGCCACCACTTGGCAAGCAAATTGGTTGAAGATATCGAGCTCCACAATTGGTATTAGAGAGAGGCTCAATCAAGTAGATTAACATCCTATTGAGGCAATCTCAGAAAGCTTGATCAATCAAACAATCAACCGGTTTCAATGGCGCAATCAATTGATAGGTCACCATTCTTTGACGGGACCAACTACCTTTATTGGAAGAATAGGATAGTGTACTTCATCAAGGCCAAAGACTACCGCCTTTGGGATCTTGTTGAAGATGGACCGTTCGTGCCACAACAAATAAGGTAAGATTGGGGTGCGGATGACAAGAAAAAGATGGAGCTAAATGCCAAGGCATTGCACATTCTTCTTTATGCACTTTGTCCGGAAGAATATACCAAGCTCTCTTCGTGTAAACATGCCAAGGAAGTATGGGACATGCTTGAAGTCACATACGAAGGAACAAACGACGTAGGAGAGACTAAGATTGGTCTTCTCAACCTTGAGTATAAGAACTTCAAGATGGAGTCGGATGAAGGCATCACAAAGATGTTCGATAGATTCTCCACCATCGTTAATAGACTCAAAGGATATAGAGAAATCATTCTAGAAGACAAGCTTGTCTGAAATTTCATTTATTCTCTTCTCGAGTCACGGGACTCAAAGAAGACTGCCATCATCGAAGCCAAGAATCTCAAGACTCTAAAGCTAGATGAACTCATGGGGGTCTCTTCTCACTCACGAAATCATGAAGAAAGAAAAAGAAGAGGAAAAGAAGAAAGAAGAGATAAAGAAGACGGGGAAGAAAAAGATCATGGAGCTAGGCATTAATGTGAATGCCATTGCACTCGAATCCTCCACATGTCAACATGTAGACTCAATTAGAGAGGAGAGTGAAAAAGAAGAGATGGTCAAGCTCTTCAACAAATTCATCTGATTCATGAAGAAAGAAAAGAAAGAATCAAGGATGAAGAAGAAGAGGTCAAGCTCTTTAAGCCATAAGAAAAAGGTATATTTGGCTACATAGAGTGATGAAGAATCCACTGATGATCAAGCAAACTTTTTTTCTCATGGCCATCGAAGAAGATTCAAGGGTAAATACTAATTCATCTACTTCTACTTCCTATTCTTTTGATAAATTACAAGAAGCTTGTGACGAATTGGTTTTTGAGTTTAAGGCTTCATTTTCGAAAAACAAGAAATTGATTTCAAAATTGAAAATTGAAAAATGATTTGCTTTTAAAAACAATTTTAGAGTTTGAAGCAAAAATCAAAGATTTTGAGCTTAAAGTTTCAAATTTACAAGAATTGCTTCAAACGATGGAAAAAGATCAACAAAAGGAAGTTGATGATCTTAAGAAAGAAAAGATTTGATTTCCAATAAACTTAAAAAGAAAAATAATTTGGGAAAATCAAAATTTTATGTTAGTCAATCTAGTGCCCCTAGATTTATTAAAGGAAAATGTTTTAGAAGTATTTGGGTCCCAAAAGGACTAATTACTTCAACTAAAAATGATGAAATTGAAAAATGGATTCCTAAGGGGACTAAATTATGTGCTACTAATGCTTATGGATCTAAAGCAATTTGGATACCAAAAATCACTTGATTGTCTTGTTTTAGGTGTGGTGGAGAATGATCAACAAAGTACAACATTAAGGGGGAGCTCTATACACAAAAGGAAGAACACTTGAGGAAGGAGGCTTCACATCCTACCTTGATTCAAGTGTGGTAAAAATTAGTTGAATTTTGTTTATTTTAATTTGGTTTATTTTAATTCAACTAGTTTATCATAAGTGTTGGACTAACATTTGTTTGATACTTGAGTAAGTAGAGCCTATTTTAAAACAGAATTCTTATTTTGTCATTTTTTAAACTCTCCATTGTTATGGACTTAAAAAGTTTTCAAACTTTGGTTTGAACCATTTTTGATATAACAAAAAGGGAGAGAATGGTTTGAAAAATTGAATCTTCAAATGAATAAGGAGGAGCTTGAACTACATTTAAATTTTAAACTCTTATTCAAAACTTTTTTTTTTACTAATGGGAGAATCCCAAATACAATTTTTCAAGTTGGTTTTATTATATCAAAAAGGGGAGATTATTAAGATATTTGTTTTGATAGAATAACTAAAAAATAGTTTCGGACTAAATTGAAAAGATTTCAAAAATGATTTTAAGTCCAAACAACTTGAAAATATGTTTGATGGGTTTTATAAGGCTTTGGAAAGATTTAAAACATTTTTATAGTAGCAAAATTTGAATTTTCTGCAAGCCCGTACCGATACAGTATACCCCGTATCGATACACTTTAGAGTTTGTGCTACAGAGGTTTTTCTAGTAGCCAAAACACGTACCGGTACAGGCTTGGCTGTTTCGATACGGTGTGAAGTATTTTGATACAACTTAGTGCGTTTCGATACGGCTATTTTTCCAAACCCCCAATGGCTAGTATCCCATATCAATACGGATGTATCGTGTACCGATACACCTAACCGTCTTTCAAAGAGTATTTTCCCAATGGCCGAATCGATGTCTTACTGTCGCAATAGATGGTAACGACAGTTCGAGTATCTAGAGTTTAGAATTCAAATCACATGCTGTAATTTAGAAGCCTACCCCCCTAGAGCCAGACAAGAACCTAGGACAGGGTGTTGTCGGTTTAAACACACTTATCTGGTTATTTTCTGTGCTTTATATCACATGCTTTATTGTGTTATTAATCTATTTATTTGTTTTCAATATTAATTCAAAGTAATGACGCAAGTTTTTGTTGTTGTTTGTCTTTGTTTTATTCCATTGCTTTTAAATGAATTACATCATATTGCATTATTTTGGTATTGGTTCAGGAATTAGTTGAATAAGAAGTATTCGATATGGCTGAAGGGTCCAAGAAATTGGGAGAAGACAATACCACAGCTGGACATGGTCAGAACAAACTCAGCATTAAAAAGGGGATAACCTTCATAAGGGTGACATATCACAGATGAAGAGTTACTTTAAGCTAAATACTAAGCTAAATGATTGTTTACCGAAGGTTAGAGCCATATGGGAACAGTGGGGAAAATACATGAAAGCACCTTTTCAACAAGAATTTGGTGACATAGCCCTATTGTTGTACGTTCAAGTAGACCGAGAGCTACTTAGAGCAATGACTCAATTATGGAACCAATGTAACACCCCAAATCCTAGCTTAAAAGTATTGGAGTTAAAATTGTATAAGTTGATAGCTTAATTGAATTAAGAATTAAGCTAAATTGAATAGTTAAGGGCCTAATTGAAAGAATAAATGAAATAAGTGACCAAATTAGAATCACTACAATGAATTAAAAGAGAAAGACTGAGATTGCATGATAAATATCATGAATCTCTTATTTGCCCTTGACTAATCACATGATTTGTAACTAATCAAGGGACAATTTAGACAAAACACAATTCCAATAACAAGGAATTGTTGTTGTCATCTTCTTCACTATTTCCATGTTGGCCGAAAGTTTGAGAGGAGAAAAATGAGAGAAAAAGCTAAGGAAAACACCATTGAAGAAGGGAGTTTAGCTTGCATGTGTAGGAAATTTTCATTGAAATTAAGCAAGAAGCAAAGTAAGTATAGTTCTTCTTGTGTTTAATTGAATAGACAATTATCTTGTTGAAATTGGACTAATTTTGATGATGTTAAATGAATTACACATTGAATATGTTGTTAGGTGATTATATGGTTGTTGAATCATGCTAAATTGAAGAATGAAACTAGGGACAAGGATGGAAATTATGTGTTCATCTAGTGAAATAAACCTAGGTTGCTGGAAATTGTATTGTGTTGTTAAAGTGGAAATTGAATGATTTGAATATGAAATTGAGCTAAGGAAATAATGAATTGATTATGATCATGAATAGGTAATGTAAAGAAGAGGTTAAACAAATTGAATTAGATGCAAACAATGCTGGAAATTGAAGATAAAGCATGAACATAGTTAAGTAACATAGAAACTGTTTTGTGGTATTGAAATTGAGTAAACATGCAAGATTGGGCTTTGTAATCAACTCACCCTGTTTTGGAAGCATTGTTTAATGAAATAACATGGACCTAAAATGTTTAGCATGTCATATGAAATGAATTATAGGACCAAGAAATTGGTTAAAATGGATTAAAATTGATTAGATGTAATCTGCCAAGAATTGCTCTCTTCTGGGCAGTCACTTTGAAAATTCACCAAAAATTGTATAGTTTGAATTCAGGGCTAAATTTTAATGACATGATCCTTAGAATTTCTATTTTAATTAGGTGAAAACAGGACTGAAAACCGAGCCCTATCCTGAAAACTGTAAATATGAATTTTTGGGCAGTGCAAACTGTCCAGGCAGTGTAAATGCTATGTCTTTGAACAAGAAACTGTATTAATTGGATAAGAACTAAAATGCAAGTCTTACATGGTCTTCTAGGAAATTTTGTAAGCTTCCCAACGGTGTATAGAAATCGAAAGTACGACGTACGAATTAAAAGACATGGCCATTTAAAGGGACAGTGTGCAAACTGCCAGGCAACAGTGTCCTGGGCAGTTTGGGACTGTTTTTGCACCTAGTAAGAAACTGTTTCCAAAACAGTTTTGGGACATTGTAATCTGTCCAATTATGTCTTAAAATGAAGTAATAACAATATGGAATTTAATTGGTAATAAATGCTTAAAAGGAAGCATAAAAACAGAAGCTAAATGTTAGGTACATTGTGATAACATTGCTACTATGATTGTGTATTATATTGTGCTTGTTGTGATGATATGTGTATGTGCTTTGCTTGCTAGACCAAGGGCAGTAGATCGGGGAAGAATAGGATAGGAGTGGACAACCCAAAGCTAGAGGCAAAGGGATTTGGATCCAAGATAGTTGAATTGCTAGGAGTATTGTGAGTGTAACTATCCTAGGATTGGGACTTAGGTCCTAACCAACCTTGTTATAGCTTAAATGAAATGTTAATGCCATGTAACATGACTTAAAGTATATTTGGCTAATTAAGGGAAGAATGAAATGTATGACAACTTGATTGATGCCATGATCTTTGTGTTTACTTGGGTGTTAAGCAAATATGATCAAATGCTTGTCATGTGCATTGCTTATGCCTAAGGTATGAATTGGCATGCTTGCTTGGAGAATAAGGTACTCACAATGCATACATATGCTTGTGTTTGTGAATGTTATACATGGCAGATTGAATCGAATGGTATGGATAGTTATGTATTGGGAATTAAGACTCCATAAGCCTAAGGGCTTGGCCTTTGAATGGCATAATGTTGTATTGAATCATGAAATGTATAAAGCCTAAATGAAATGGATAATCAACAACCTTGGTAGCTAGTTTGATAGATAGGAGGGCATGCCTTAGAATATTGAGCTCATATTGGCACTACGTTGCATATTGGTACGACGATACATATTGGCACTTTGGTGCATATTGGTACTTCGGTGCATATTGGCACTTCGGTGCATATTGATAAGATTTGATTATCTAGTAAGCTACTTACCAAGGAATGTTGAAAGATGACTTAATGAACATTGCTTGTATTGTAAGAAAGTTGTATGAACTTCATTGCTTGAAAGATGACACATGAATGGTTGCTAAACTTGTTTCTTGTCATGGAAGAAATATATGTTGATGGCTTTATATATAAATGCCTACTTAAAGGATTGAATGTTTGATTGCTTGTCTTCCAAGCATGTTGTTCGAATGGATTATGAGTACCATGATGAATATGTTATGTTGGTTGTATGATATGTAAGGATTGTCTAAATTACCCTATGCAATTCGAATAGCATATGTATTATAAAGATGGGTTTGATCCTTTGAAATACATGACTACTTGAATTTATAAGCTTGAGAAAATTGACTAGACTTAGTGTTACCTCACTAAGTACATATCTTGTACTTACCACTCTACTCTTCATCCTTCGCATAACAGATTAAAGAATACTTCAAGAGGATATCTTGGGTTTGAAGCAACACTTGAGGCAAGCTTAAAAGTATGAATTCATACTCTTTGTGTACTCCTAGTTTGGTGGCACTAGATTTTGTATTAGGTGGCTTTGATCATGCATTTGACTATGTGTATAAGACTAGTTGGTGTAATGTTTTGATGGGCCTACTATGTAATCTATTTGGATGAATTAAAACTATGTTTGAACTAAGATGATATGTATATATAAGAAGTAGATGATGCGCGAATTGTTATGAAATTCAATGTTTGATGAAATTATGTATGATTCTAAAGTAGAACCAATGTGTGATGAAATCTTGTCTAAATTGAATGCTAAACTTATGTTGTATGTTCATGCATTTACTCCTATATCCATTGACATGATTTTGTAAGGACAAGATTAAGGCTAAGGTATGTCAAGCCTGCATTATCAATGTATAAACCAAATATGATATGAAATATGATGACTTGGTTGTAAAGAAACAAATGAAATGTAATCAGGGACTTCCATGATTGTTCGAATAGGCAGAGTGAAGATGTAATAAGATGTAAGTTGGATGCTTGTAATGTTCATGTAGAATGGTTGATTGTGTAGTTTCTTAAGTTGCAAGTAAACTAGTTAAGACATGCTTAACGACCACCTAGAGTATTCGAATATGGCATTGGAATGATAGAATGAATGAAAGTTATACCATGTTTAATAGTAACTTAAAAGTGAAGTATGCTACACTTGTTTTGTTGTTTGATTGATGTATGTAATTTGAATAGAATGGAAACAAGATAATGGTAACTTAGGTTATAAGCATGATATGAAATAAAATAGTACCTAAAATTTGTATGCTATGTATGTTGTTGGTTGCTTAATGTGGTTTGCTTGTATGAAATGTTGTATGGAAAGGTTTAGTTTGGGTTGCTTGCGCAACAAGGCAAGTAGTTTCGAGGTTACTTGTCGACAAGTAACCTATCAATCGCTTTGTTTCCGCTTTGGTAACGCTCTGAAACCGGGTTACGACTAACCCAGGGATGGGGTGTTACATTTATTGGTATCATAGCTTGTTGGTTGATTCGATAAGCTTATTTGCATGATATAGGATATTGTGCCACCTAGGAGACTTGATATAAGCTTGTGTTGTTGCTTAAATGTGTAAATGTGATATCTAAGACTCTATTTGTTCTGATTGAACTAGAATGTCAGAAACAAGATTGGGTCGGGACAATGAAAGTCCCGTAGGCTCCTCGAATGAATGAGATAATCTTTCGAGATTAAACCTAAAATCGTAAAGCAAAACCTTGTAGTTTCAAACCCAATAGGGGAATTACATCCATTAACTTCTTTTGCAAGGAATGTTCTATAGTCATTCGAAACATACCCTTTTCCTATTGATTTATATGTATAGCCAAATTGTAAGTTCGATCTACTGTTAGAACTAGATTGGCTAAGCAAAAATGAAGCCATGATAGATTGCCTAAATAGGAGACTGTATCTCCGAGGCTTAGGGAAGGAATCAATCCTCCTAATTGATAGAAAATCGACCTCAATCTTTGCTGCCATGACTATGCAATATGAATTTGAATTCGGCCTAGCTCTGCACCCCATGGAGCACCCCTATTGTCCTTTAAGTAGAAGGACCAGACGATGAGGCTATTCATCGATTATTGTCAGCTAAAACGGCTTTCAAGACTCGTTATGGTCACTATGAGTTTCTAGTTATGCCCTTCAGGCTAACCAGTGCACCGGTTTTGTTTGTAAAGAAGAAAGACATAACTATGCAGTTTGTATTGATTACCGTCAACTAAACATGCTCACTATCAAGAACCGGTATCCCCTGCCCACAATTGAAGATCTTTTCGATCAACTTAGGGATGCTGCCGTATTTTCTAAGATTGACCTTCGATCAGGGTATTATCAAATGAAAGTTAAAGAACAAGATGTGCCTAAGACAACCTTTCGTACTCGATATGACCACTTTGAATTCCTCGTAAAGCCATTCAGGTTAACGAATGCTCCGGCTGCTTTCATGGATCTTATGAATCGGGTATTCAAGCCCTATCTTGACAAGTTCGTGGTTGTCTTCATCGACGACATTCTGGTGTACTCTCAAAATATGGAGGAACATGCTGAACACCTCTAAATTGTCTTGAAAACACTCCGAGAACATCAATTGTATGCCAAGTTCTCCAAATGTGAATTCTGGTTACCAGAAGTTTCTTTCCTTGGCCATGTTATCTTGGCTGAATGAATTAAAGTCGATCCAAGTAAGATTCAGTCTATGAAGTTTCTTTCCTTGGCCATGTTATCTCGGCTGAAGGAATTAAAGTCAATCCAAGTAAGATTCAGTCTATTCTGATTTGGAGACCTCCGAAGAATGTAAGCGAGGTTCGAAGCTTTCTCGGTTTAGCCGGGTATTATAGAAGATTTGTTAAGGGCTTTTCCTCTATTACCGCAAGTCTTACCAAGCTTACTCGCAAAGATACAAATTTCGTTTGGTTGGAGAGCCAACAATGAAGCTTCGATCAACTTAAGCAAGCTCTGACTCATGCCCCGGTACTCATCCAACCAGAATTGGGCAAAGAATTCACTATTTATAGTGATGCTTCTCATCTAGGACTCGTTTGTGTCCTGATGCAAGATGGGAAAGTAATTGCTTACGCTTCAAGGCAACTGAAGCCACATGAGTCTAATTATCTAACACACGATCTGGAACTAGCAGCTATCGTGTTTGCTCTCAAGATATGGAGACACTATCTATACGGAGAGAAATGCAATCTATTTACCGATCACAAAAGTCTTAAATACCTCCTAACACAAAAAGGACTTGAATCTGAGGCAACGAAGATGGCTCGGATTGCTTAAGGATTACGACTTGGTTATCGACTACCATATGGGGAAAGCAAACGTAGTTGCTGACGCCCTTAGTCGCAGACCATACTCGGGTAACTCCTAAATCTAGAATTCTAATTAAATTCAATTGAATTATGCCTTCTATTGTTTTGCAAACAATGAATTTAGAGCTTTCTTAAGCTACAAGTTACTATTCGAACATTTCTTGAAATACAAGTAACCCATTGGATTAAGAATTTTGCCTAAAATACTTGTAACTATTGAATTCGAATCTTTCTTAGCTTGTAAGAAAGCATTCAAATAATGCCTTCTGATACAAGAAACAATTTGAACAATGCCTTGCATTGCAAGAAATCTATTGAAAATCATTCTAATGACTTTATTAATACTTTCGTAGCTACTATGGCTATCAATTCTCATTTTCGACTATCCAAGAGCCAAAATTTTTTGTCTGAACTTCAAGTTCAATCCGATTTCATCTCAAGAATTAAAGAACTCCAACAAGTTGATCCAGATCTTCAGAAGATCATATCTAAGCTTGCTTCTAAGTCTAGCTCTGACTTCTCCCTCAAGTCAAATGGACTTCTCTATTTCAAGGATAGAGTTTGTGTTCCTAACAATGAGGAATTAAGACAAGAAATGTTGAAAGAAGCTCATCAAAGTTCTTTCTCGATCCACCCTGGATCAGTTAAGATGTATAAGGACCTAAAGCCACTATACTGGTGTCCAAGCATGAAATATGCAATTACAGACTTCGTATCCAAGTGCTTAACATGTCAAAGAGTCAAAACCGAGCATCAAGTCCCTCTGGATTGCTTCATCCCATTGAACTTCCCTAGTGGAAGTGGGATCGAATTACTATGGACTTTGTCACCGGTCTTCCTTCTACTCCAAGAAAGAACGATGTTGTATGGGTGATTGTTGATAGATTCACTAAATCTGCTCACTTCATCTCTGTTCGTATGAACATGAGCTTGGAAATCCTTGCCGAGCTATACATTCATGAAGTGATTCGATTACATGGTGAACCTACAGCAATTATCTCCGATCGTGACCCTCGATTTGCTTTTCAATTTTGGAATTCTCTACAAAAAGCTCTATGAGCTAAAGTACATCTTAGTACAACCTTTCATCCTCAATCGGATGGCCAATCTGAAAGAATCATTCAAGTATTAGAAGATATGCTACGGGCTTGTGTTATTAATTTTGGGAAGAATTGGGAGAAATCCCTACCTCTTGTAGAGTTTGCCTACAACAATAGCTACCAATCTTCCATTCAAATGGCACCATTTGAAGCTCTTTATGGTAGAAGATGTAGAACTCCTTTATGCTGGTCTGAATTGGGAGAAAGTAAAGTATTGGGACCTCAATTGCTTCGGGAAACCGAAGAACAAATCAAGATCATTCATGATCGGATAAAGGCAGCTTTCGATAGACAAAAAGCGTATGCTAATTTTAAAATAAGAGATATTCAATATGCTATTAGAGACAAAGTCTTCCTAAAGGTCTCACCTTGGAAGAAAGTGCTCAGATTTGGAAGAAAAGGGAAGCTCAGTCCCCGATACATCGGACCATTCGAAGTTATTGAAAGAATTGGTCCAGTGGCCTATCGATTAGCTCTTCCTAGAAAATTCGTTAGAATACATAATGTATTTCATGTTTCGATGCTCAGAAGGTATCGATATGATCCTTCACACATTCTTAAGCCAGAAGAAGTTGAATTGAATCCCGATTTGACCTACGAAGAAGAACCTATTCAGATTCTTGACCGGGAAGTAAGGAAGCTTCGGAACAAGATTGTTCCTCTTGTTAAGATCTTATGGAGAAATCATAAGGTGGAAGAAGCTACACGGGAATATGAAGAAGTCATGAGGAAGCAATATCTTCACCTATTCGATTCAGGTAAATCCGAGGACGAATTTAATTTAAGGGGAGAGAATTGTAACACCCCAAATCCTAGCTTAGAAGTATTAGAGTTAAATTTGTATAAGTTGGTAGCTTAATTGAATTAAGAATTAAGCTAAATTGAATAGTTAAGGGCCTAATTGAAAGAATGAATGAAATAAGTGACCAAATTAGAATGACTACAATGAATTAAAAGAGAAAGATTGAGATTGCATGATAAATATCATGAATCTCTTATTTGCCCTTGACTAATCACATGATTAGTAGCTAATCAAGGGACAATTTAGACAAAACACAATTCCAATAACAAGGAATTGTTGTTGTCATCTTCTTCACTATTTCCATGTTGGCCGAAAGTTTGAGAGGAGAAAATTGAGAGAAAAAGCTAAGGAAAACACCATTGAAGAAGGGATTTTAGCTTGCATGTGTAGGAAATTTTCATTGAAATTAAGCAAGAAGCAAAGTAAGTATAGTTCTTCTTGTGTTTAATTGAATACACAATTATCTTGTTGAAATTGGACTGATTTTGATGATGTTAGATGAATTAGACATTGAATATGTTGTTAGGTGATTATATGGTTGTTGAATCATGCTAAATTGAAGAATGAAATTAGGTACAAGGCTGGAAATTATGTGTTCATGCTAGTGAAATAAACCTAGGTTGCTGGAAATTGTATTGTGTTGTTAAAGTGGAAATTGAATGATTTGAATATGAAATTGAGCTAAGGAAACAATGAATTGATGATGATCATGAATAGGTAATGTAAAGAAGAGGTTAAACAAATTGAATTAGATGCAAACAATGCTGGAAATTGAAGATAAAAGCATGAACATAGTTAAGTAACATAGAAACTGTTTTGTGGTATTGAAATTGAGTAAACATGCAAGACTAGGCTTTGTAATCAACTTACCCTATTTTGGAAGCCTTGTTTAATGAACTAACATGGACCTAACATGTTTATAATGTCATATGAAATGAATTAGAGGACCAAGACATTGGTTAAAATGGATTAAAATGTGATTAGATGTAATCTGCCCAGAATTGCTCTATTCTGGGCAGTCACTTTGAAAATTCACAAAATATTGTATGGTTTGAAACCAGGGCTGAAATTTTAATGACATGATCCTTAGAATGTCTATTTTCATTAGGTGAAAATAGTACTGAAAACTGTAAATAGGAATTTCTAGGCAGTGCAAACTGTTCAGGCAGTGTAAATGCCCCGTCTTTGAACAATAAACTGTATTAATTTGCTAAGAAATAAATGCAAGTATTGCATGGTCTTATCGAAAATTTTGTAAGCTTTCCAACGGTGTATAGAAATCGAAATTCTGACGTACGGATTAAAAGATATGGCCATTTAAAGGGACAGTGTGCAAACTGCCAGGCAGCAGTGTCCTGGGCAGTTTGGGACTGTTTTTGCACCTAGTAAGAAACTGTTTCCAAAACAGTTTTAGGACATTGTAATCTGTCCAATTATGTCTTAAAATGAAGTAATAACAATATGGAATTGAATTGGTAATAAATGCATAAAAGGAAGCATAAAAACAGTAGCTAAATGTTAGGTACACTGTGATAACATTGCTACTATGATTGTGTATTATATTGTGCTTGTTGTGATGATGTGTATGTGCTTTGCTTGCTAAACCAAGGGCAGCAGATTGGGGAAGAAGAGGAAAGGAGTGGACATCCCAAAGCTAGAGGCAAAGGGATTTGGATCCAAGATAGTTGAATTGCTAGGAGTATTGTGAGTGTAACTATCCTAGGGTTGGGACTTAGGTCCTAGCCAACCTTGTTATAGCTTAAATGAAATGTTAATGCCATGTAACATGACTTAAAGTATATTTGGCTAATTAAGGGAAGAATGAAATGCATGACAACTTGATCGATGCCATGATCTTTGTGTTTACTTGGGTGTTAAGCAAATATGATCAAATGCTTGTCATGTGCATTGCTTATGCCTAAGGTATGAATTGGCATGCTTGCTTGGAGAATAAGGTACGCATAATGCATACATATGCTTGTGTTTGTGAATGTTATACATGACTGATTGAATCAAATGGTATGGATAGTTATGTATTGGGAGTTAAGACTCCATAAGCCTAAGGGCTTGGCCTTTGAATGGCATACTGTTGTATTGAATCATGAAATGTGTAAAGCCTAAATGAAATGGATAATCAACAACCTTGGTAGCTAGTTTGATAGATAGGAGGGCATGCCTTAGAATCTTGAGCTCATATTGGCACTACGGTGCATATTGGCAGTACGGTGCATATTGGTACGACGGTACATATTGGCATGATGGTGCATATTGGCACTACGACACTTCGGTGCATATTGATAAGATTTGATTATCTAGTAAGCTACTTACCAAGGAATGTTGAAAGATGACTTAATGAACATTTCTTGTATTGTAAGAAAGTTGTATGAACTTCATTGCTTGAAAGATGACACATGAATGGTTGCTAAACTTGTTTCTTGTCATGGAAGAAATATATGTTGATGGCTTTATGTATAAATGCCTACTTAAAGGATTGAATGTTTGATTGCTTGTATTCCAAGTATGTTGTTCGAATGGCTTATGAGTACCATGATGAATATGTTATGTTGATTGTATGATATGTAAGGATTGTCTAAATTACCCTATGCAATTCGAATAACATATGTATTGTAAAGATGGGTTTGATCCTTTGAAATACATGACTACTTGAATTTATATGCTTGAGAAAATTGACTAGACTTAGTGTTACCTCACTAAGTACATATCTGGTACTTACCACTCTACTCTTCATTCTTCCCATAACAGATTAAAGAATACTTCAAGAGGATATCTTGGGTTTGAAGCAACACTTGAGGCAAGCTTAAAAGTATGAATTCATACTCTTTGTATACTCCTAGTTTGGTGGCACTAGATTTTGTATTAGGTGGCTTTGATCATGCATTTGATTATGTGTATAAGACTAGTTGGTGTAATGTTTTGATGGGCCTACTATGTAATCTATTTGGATGAATTAAAACTACGTTTTAACTAAGATGATATGTATATATAAGAAGTATATGTTGTGTGAATTGTTATGAAATTCAATGTTTGATGAAATTATGTATGATTCTAACGTAGAACCAATGTGTGATGAAATCTTGTCTAAATTGAATGCTAAACTTATGTTGTATGTTCATGCATTTGCTCCTATATCCATTGACATGATTTGGTAAGGACAAGATTAAGGCTAAGGTATGTCAAGCATGCATTATCAATGTATAAACCAAATATGATATGAATTATGATGACTTGGTTGTAAAGAAACAAATGAAATGTAATTAGAGACTTCCATGATTGTTCGAATAGGCAGATTGAAGATGTAATAAGATGTAAGTTGGATGCTTGTAATGTCCATGTAGAATGGTTGATTGTGTAGTTTCTTAAGTTGCAAGTAAACTAGTTAAGACATGCTTAGTGACCACCTAGAGTATTCGAATATGGCATTGGAATAATAGAATGAATGAAAGTTATACCATGTTTAATAGTAACATAAAAGTGAAGTATGCTACACTTTTGTTGTTGTTTGATTGATGTATGTAATTTGAATAGAATAGAAACAAGATAATGGTAACTTTGGTTATAAGCATGATATGAAATAAAATAGTACCTAAATTTGTATGCTATGTATGTTTTTGGTTGCTTAATGTGGTTTGCTTGTATGAAATGTTGTATGGAAAGGTTTAGTTTGGGTTACTTGCGCAACAAGGCAAGTAGTTCCGAGGTTACTTGTTCGACAAGTAACCTATAAATCACTTTGCTTCCGCTTTGGTAACGCTCTGGAACTGGGTTACGGCTAACCCGGGGATGGTGTGTTACAACCCAGTATACAACTGTTTTACTTTTAGGCAAGTGGACGTGACACCTACGTTTGAAGAGTATGAGGCCTTGATACACTGTCCCAAAATTCGAAGTGATAAGATTTACACTAGACCCAACAACAACTCTAGTTTTAAGAAAAATTTAAGATTGATCACGGGTAAGAGCGAAGAGTGGTTTAATGGCTAGCTAATAATGATAGTTCCGATCAGAATGAGAACAAATAACACATAAATTGGAAAGTCCTTAGGGAATTGATACTAGCAAGCGATGAACCGACCATGATGAGGAGCCTATACACCTTGTGCATAAATGGGTTTGTATTATTTCCAAGAACCCTAGAGCATATTGATACATCAACGTTAGGGATGCTCAAACGACTAGAAAAAGGTGTAAATCTGGTACCCGCAATCTTAGCTAAGACTTCTAGATCGTTGACCGCGTGTAAGAAGTCAGGAGATGAAGGTTTTGGGGCTATGCACAGTTGCTAGAAATCTAATTCAGAGGATACAAGTGGAATACATCTTATAGAGCCATCAAGTATCTCAGTACCTACCCATCGAAAGAAGAACACATTGCTAGTTGCCCAAAAGAAATGAAGAGCAATAGAAAGAATATTTTAAGGACATGAAAGATACAAATGGTGTATGGAGGGCTCTGTGGATGAATAGAGGAACAACTTATCTGTATCAATGTGGAGACAGAGATTGCGTCCCACTACCAGGAATTTGGGGAGGAACAACTTATTGCCCTTTATTGGTGTCGGGACAATTCGCCTCAAGGCAATTCATACCAGCTACTATAGGCATAGCACGATTCGAATATACACATAAGATAAACAATTACAAGGGGAAGGTAAGTTAAACTGCAAAAGCATGGGAAACGCCAAGAAAGATGAACCCTTATCAAGAGTTGGAAGTCATACCAGATATGAAGAATGGAAGGTTTAGAGGGTTAATGACAACATACTCCAGAGAAGCCAAGGAGACACTGGCCCATCCAATGAACCTGCTAGGAATGAGCCATCAACATTGGAGAAATTAAAGCACGATCGAGAATTAGATTTGAAGGGGTATGAGAAAAGAATCAATGATCTCATAAATGAGTTGACCATGACAAAGTTGAAAGTGAATGTTCATGAAGGAAAGTAAAAGGATGTCAGAGAACATAATAGAAAAATCAGTCAAGACTTGAAGGACTTGCAGGAAATTAATGTTGGGTGTAAAACAAAGCAAATGGAAGGAACAAGCAAGATGATTAAGGACCTATCTAAATAGCTAAATGAAATGACAAAGGGAAAGAATAAGTACAAGAAGATGTATGAGAAAAAGACTCGAGAATTGAGAGAGTCAAGCAACAAAGCCAATGAGAAGTTAGAACAAAAACAAGCCCAGAATTTTGAACTAATGACTCAAGTGTCACAACTGGAACAAATGATTACAAAGTACCACAACGAAGATAAAGTTAAGATGGAACAAGAGAATAAAGGAATATGGAAGAAGGTAGCAGAGTTGGAAAGTTTATTACAAGGCTTGAGGGATCAGCTCGCAGGTTATGAGGGAGCACTGCACTAGGGAGATAAGACACTAAAGGGAAAACTTGAAGTAGTTGAGTACACAATCCATAAAAAGTCATGAGATGATTAATTTCAAGAACCAGGTAGAAGGGGCCACCCAATATGTGCAGATCTTGTCTAATGAAGCCACATGCTTGTCACGATGCCTCGACATTAACATTGACTCTGAACTTGGACAAGCTTTGAGTAGGATTTTGAATGAAGTGATCAATTTAGGAGCTAAGGCTAGCTGTTTTCTGTAGGAAAAATTATCTTTTATGTAGGAGAAATTATCTTTTCTTTGTACTCAGACCTTTTAGCTAATGAATGTTTCCTAAAGACTAGTTCCTGAATTCGATGCCTTTTGCATATGCATATTCATGCATCTATGCATTTATACATTGCATTTTGCAAAATTCAAAACTCTTTTTAATACAGAAAGGTTCTATGGCAATTTGATTTATAAACCGCAATCATACCGCATTCCTACGAAACATGTTTGCGCTCCAAAACTATGGCAGTAGAAGATATAATTACTAGTCTGGAGAATGATTGTGTAGAAACACAGAACCGCTTTGATAGAATGGAATAGTCTATGAAGGACTATTTTGCTCAAGCCCGGCGGGAGATAATTGCTCAGTTGATCGCTCTTTTGGGACCGAAGGAGCCTGGAAAGGGCAAAGCACATGAAGGCCCATCAAATGACATGATTAACCAAGCTGACATTACATCTCACATGAAGGAACAGCCTGAGAGACAACCTCCTACGAAGAAGGTTCAAATTAACTTGGTTGGAGCTACTTCTAGTCATCCTATTCATGTCAGAGGAAATTTTGGAAGTAGTGACGAAGTTCCAGACTTGAATACCATCAATGAAATTGAGAGGAAGTATGAGGAACACTGTAAAGCATTGGAAGACCGCTTACCTGAAATACAAAAGGTGAACAAGCAAAAGTCTAGTGCAGTTGACCTGAGCTTGGTTGATGACTTGGTTTTTCCTCCTAAGTTCAAAGTACTAGATTTTGAGAAGTTTGATGGAACAACTTGTCCATCGGCCCATCTTACAATGTATTTTGGCAAGATGGTCCCGTATCTGAAAGATAAAAGTTGTTGATCTATTGTTTCTAGGATAGTCTGGCAGGCTCGACGGCGCATTGGTACACGTAGTTGAACCGAGTAAATATCTGATCATGAAAGGATTTATCTGGTGCTCTCGTAGAGAATTATAAACATGTAACTGAGATGGTTCGTGGCCGTGTTATGCTACAAGGGATGGAGCAACAATCTAATGAAACGCTCTGCCAATATGCTCAAAGGTGGAGAGATGTGGTAGCATAGGTACAACCACCGCTGATGGAAAGTGAGGTTGCACACATGTTTGTACAGACTTTGAAGGGACCGCTTTGTGAGAGGTTGATCAGTAATTCTACTCAATTTTTTTTCGATATGGTGATGACTAGAAAGTTGATTGAAGCGGTAATTAAAAGTGGCAGGATTGAAAGTGGAGATGGCTCTCGTAAGAATTACAAGATAAAAGATAGTGAGGTAAACAGTACGAGTACTTATAAGCTTTCGAAGAATGTCACTATTACACCACTTGGTGCTGCGTCAAGAAGTTCTCAGAACACAAATAAGAAAGATCCTCGAAGTTCGAGAAATGACAAGATGGACTTCATGCCCATACCAGTTTCGTATGTTGAATTATATCCACAACTTTACGAGGTAGATTTAATGATGCCATATTATCTTACTCCTCTACAACCTTCATACCCTCTATGGTACAATCTAGATGCTCACTGCGAGTTCCATGCTAGGATTTCGGGACATAATATCGAAAGTTGTACTGCTTTCAAGAAAGTGGTTTAGAAATTTTGATTAAGACTGGGGTTTTGAAGTTCGATGAACCCAATATTGCGGTCAATCATTTACCCAACCATGGAGGAAAATGAGTAAATGTTTTATAAGAAGATGATGAGGCCAAGCGATTAAAGACTCATGTACCTAATTTCATATCTCCTTTGAATTGAGTGTTTGAACAATTGTAACAAAGTTGAGATGATGCAAATAGACATGAAGATTGAAAAGTAAATAGAATCAGGCCTATATTGTGAATACCATCAAGATGATGGTCATGAGATTAAGCACTGCTCTAAATTTAGGTGCTTGATTCAAAAAATGATGGATAATAAAGATATAGTATTCTTCGAAAAAATGGAAGAGAAGAAAGAAGCAAAGGTGTGTACATTTGATAATTTTGGAGTCAGGTATAGGGTGAACAAGCCATTGGTCATTTCTGCTAGGCCAAAGGTTAGAAGTTCGTCTAACGAAAACAAGCCGACAATGACTCCCAGAGTGGTGATTTCTCCTTCGGAACCCTTTCGTTTTAAAGATTCTCACAAGGTTCCCTAGAATTATGCAGCCAACGTACCATACCTGAGAGATCAAAGCCACAGGAAGAGGTAAAATCATTGAGTGAAGAAAAGACAATGCCTGAAGAAAAAATGAGTGTAAAGCTTGATGTTGAGACGGTAAATGAGGTCGGGTACTTCACTAGAAGCAGAAGATGTTACTCACCAAGGACGTATAAAGAAGTTGAAAGGGTGAAAGGGAAGGCTGCTATAGTGCCAAAGAGAATTTTCAGGGAAGAGCCTCCTCTAAAGATAAGTGAGCCCGTTATTGAGGAACAAGCCCAGGAGTTGTTGAAGTTTTTGAAAGACAACGGGTACAACATAGTTGAAAAGCTAAAAAGACAACGAACTAGAATATCCGTCCTTGAACTTGAACTATTACTGAGTTTAGAGGGGCATCGGAACGCTCTGATCAAGGTGCTTAATTAAACATTTATTCTAAGCAATATATCGGTGAACAAGCTGGATAGAATTGTGAACCACATTACTGCGGACAACTATATAGCTTTTACTGATGATGAGATCCTAGAAGCAGGAATGGGATCTGTTAAGGGTCTGAATATAACAACACACTGCAAAGGGTACGTTCTTCCGAGAGTGTTAATCGACAATGGATCAACGTTAAATTTTCTCCCGATGGTTACATTGCAAAGGCTACCAATTGATGAATCGCATATAAAAACTTTTAAGAATTCTGTGAGAGATTTTGATGGAAAAACATGAGATATGTTGGGAAAGATCGAGGTCCTGCTGTTGATCGAACATGTCGCTTGCAATGTTGACTTTGTGGTAATGGATATCAAACCAACCTATAATTGCTTGTTGGGAAGACCCTGGATTCATTCTGTCAGAGCGGTACCATCATCCTTGCATTAGAAGCTGAAATTTGTAATAGAAGGAAAATGGATCAGTATTGGGGTAGAGGAGGACATTATCACCTCCATAGCCACAGATGCCCCATACATCGAGGCAGATGAGAATGCTGTAGAATGTTCATTTAGAGCCCTCAAGTTCATAAATGCAACTTTTATTGCCGAAGGGAAGCTGATACCCGTCTGAGTTTGTCAAACTGTACAAAGTTGACTATTTGTGAAACCTTTGGCAGAGGAGCAAGGATATGAAAAAAGATTTAGGAAGAATCTGCAAGGATGTCTACGCCCAAAACCTATTCTCATGAAAAAAGATCATTTTGGACTCGGGTTTAGGCTGAACATTCAGTAAAGGCAGAGGGATTTGAAGCAAAAAGAAGATGGAAGGAGGGCTCAATTTTTGGGAGCAAACGTTTCTAGTAAACTCATGACTTTCCTAGACTTGGCTTGCATTTTCAAGTCTTGCTGGTTTGAAAATATTGAAAAACAGCTTGAGAAGGATAACAGGGAAACTGTGAGGCTGCAGGAAGAGGAGGTTTTCGGTGAGATCATGGAGACCTGTATGTCAATGGTATATTTGAAGTATCTCAGCCTGGAAAATTTCTAGAAATGATTCATCCATGTTTCCCTGGAGAAGCACTGAATAATTGGTCATCATATGATCTTTTTTTTGTTTTTAAAGAAGAGTAATGCTTAGAACCGCCTTATACTTTTTCCCGCGAGTGTAAGGGATTTTCTATAAAGGGCTATTATACAAGTTTTACTTGAATAAGATGCTTTCATTCTGATTCTCAAATGGCAAACATGTTTCTTGTTTTTTTACGCATTCCATTCCAAATATATTATTATTTTCCTTCTCATGTCCTCAAGTACTAATTGCATGAATAATTTCGAATCCGATACTGAAATAGATCTTAAGCAGTCCGTTTGTCTAATGGAAGTCAATGAGTGTAAAGATGAAATAGAATATGAAATCCTTAATGAATTACTGAGGATAGTGGAAAAAGAAGACAAATAGATCTTACCTCATAAAGAAGAGGTAGAAATCTTGAATAAAGATGCTTTCATTCTGATTCTCAAATGGCAAACATGTTTCTTGTTTTTTCCGCATTCCATTCCAAATATATTATTATTTTCCTTCTCATGTCCTCAAGTACTAATTGCATGAATAATTTCGAATCCGATATTGAAATAGATCTTAAGCAGTCTGCTTGTCTAATGGAAGTCAATGAGTGTAAAGATGAAACAGAGTATGAAATCCCTGATGAGTTATTGAGGATAGTGGAAAAAGAAGACAAATAGATCTTACCTCATAAAGAAGAGGTAGAAATCTTGAATCTGGGCACAGAGGAAGTTAAAAGAGAGGTGAAGATTGATACCGTTTTCTCGCAAAAACAAGACAAGAACTTGTTGATCTATTGCGAGAGTTCAAAGATGTCTTCACTTGGTCTTATCAGGATATGCCAGGACTAAACACGAACATAATGGTTCACAAACTACCCATAAGACCAGAATGCAAACCGGTTCAACATAAGCTCATAAGATTAAGATCAAAAATGGTATTAAAAATCAAAGAAAAGGTACAGAAACAGATCGAGGCCTGGTTTCTCAAAGTGGCTAAATATCCAAAATGGGTAGCTAATATAGTCCAGTGCCAAAGAAAGATGAAAAGATACGCATGTGTGTGGACTACAGAGATTTTAATAGAGCAAGCCCGAAAGATAATTTTCTGCTACCTCATATTGATATTTTGGTTGATAATACGTTAGGGCATTCATGGTTTTCTTTCATGGATGACTTCTCAAAATACAATCAGATAAAACTGAATCCTAAAGATATGGAAAAGACAACCTTCATAACCTCGTGGGGCACATACTGTTATAAAGTGATGCCTTTTAGACTGAAAAATGTTGGGGTAACATACTAGCGAGCCATGGTAACCTTTTTCCATGACATGATACACACAGAGATTAAGGTGTACATGGATGGCATGATCGCTAAGTCTCAAAGTAAGGAAGAGCATATTCAAAACCTAAGAAAATTATTCTAGAGACCGAGGAAGTACCAGTTGAAACTCAATCTGAATAAGGGTACTTTTGGGGTTATATCAAGGAAACTCCTGGTTTTATTGTCAGCATGAGAGGAATAGAGATTGATCCAGACAAAGTGAAAGCAATTCAGAATCTTCCGCCTCCAAGTTCACAGAGAGAAGTTTAAGGTTTCCTTGGAAGGTTGAATTATATTTTTCATTTCATTTCCTAATTTATCGATAAATGTGATCTAATCTTCAGACTACTTTGAAAGAATAATCCAGGAGTATGGGACGAGGAATGCCAAGAGAGATTGGACAAGATTAAGAAGTATTTGACAAATGCTTCAATCTTAGTTGCTCAAATTCCAGATAGACTACTCATTCTCTACTTGACGGTCTATGAGAACTCAATGGGATGTGTCCTAGGGTAACATGATGATACGAGAAAGAAATAAAGAGCCATTCATTACTTGAGCAAGAAGTTCACAGAGTGCGAAGTGTAGTATTCGCCAATCCAAAAATTGTGTCGTGCTTTAGTCTGGGTAACTTGCAGACTCAGACAGTACTTGTTGTATCACACTACCTGGTTGATATCCCAACTTGATCTATTGAAGTTTCTGATGGAATCACCGGTGTTGACTGGAAGATTGGCTCATTGGAAAATGTTGTCAAAATTTGATATAGTATATGTAAGTTAGAAAGTGGTAAAAGGAAGTGCTATAGCTGATTTCTTGGCTTGTTGCACTTCAGAGGATTATGAGGCCCTGGACTTTGACTTCCCAGATGAGGATGTGATGAATATGTAATACCCCAAATTTTGGCTTAAGAGTATGTTACTAATTTGTTTGTAGGTCAACTTGATTTAAATATATCATTAGAGTGGATAATTAAATAATTTAAGGACTAGTTAGGGAAGTTTGGAAAGTATGTTAGCTAAATTCGAAACCTTAGGACTAAAATGCTAGAATTGAATTAAAGCTGCCTAATTCTCTAATGACTAAGATGAATTAAAAGTGGAATAAGGTGATTGCATGAAAATTAATTAAGAAGCTTGAGGACTTGGACATGTGTCCATGAGAGAGGAGCATGAAGGGAGAGGTCTAGCCTAGGTGTCATCCCCACTCATTCATCCCCTGCTTCCTCCAAAAACCAATTATCTTGAATAGGAGAGAGGGGAGAGTTTAGACAGCCATGCAAGCTATTTTGAAGCTTCAATCTTGCATGTTTTCTTGAGGATTTGATTATTCTTTCTTAAGAAAGAAGGTGATGAGCCATTCCCTTCATCTTTCCCTTGTATTTGAATTGTTGTCTAATTCATTTGATTTTGGAACACTAGGATTTGAATGATATGTGTTTTGGGTGAATAGATAATGTCCTAGTTGATGCCTAGTTCGAATATGTTCATGTATGAAGAATGATACTAGGTTGAGCTCCTAGAAATGATTTTGGACAGTCTTGAACATAAGGATGTATGGATGAATAAATTTGATTGTAAAATGGCTATGTACATGTTTATTGTCCTGTTTTGAATGATTGAGTATATAGATATGAAATTCGATTGAATTATATGTTAAATTGAGTATACATGCTGCCATGTTGGGTGAAACATGCACTATGCTGGATTGTTTTTCATGTCTAAATGTCTGTATTTATATTCTGCCCTGTTTTGAAATGACTAAGTAAATACGTAAGTCAATCGAACAGTTTTTAGGAATGCATGAGAAATGTGTGGGCTGCTATGAATAGATTCAAAGTTAAGGGACTGATTTTTGGTACTCAAGAATGTGGATATTTTACAAATGCCCTGCTTGTGAGTTTAACAATTGATAGATTGTTTGATCTTGAATAAATAAGAAAATATATGAGTTAGGACTATCTTGAGTATGTAGTAATTGGAATGGGCTGTTGAGTTATGTATAAATAGGGTCTAATGTGAATTGGGGACTGTTTTGTTATGAAAATAAGTGCATCTGTACATTTGGACTGTTTTAAAATTCATATAAGGACATTAGATAACTGTCCTGTGCATGTATGTGAGAATATACATCGGTTATGGACTGTTAAAAGCATACATAAATAATTTTGGGGACTGATTTGTACACATAAGTATGAACTTGGGACTAGTTAAAGGTTTAGGATAATGGCACTATTTTAAGAAAATGTTCTGATTAATTAATGTTGGAAACTCGATTGTATATACTGGAAAATCTGGATATGTATGCTGGAAAAAAAATATTATGTGTGTTTATTCGAATGGAAACTGTTTTATAAGATTAAAGTAATGCTGTCTTGAAGAATTAAAATGCAGTTTTGAAGATGTAAAACAGTGCAGAATTGAATATTTGGTGGATTGTTTTGTGCAGTTTTGAATGTGCAGCTAGTGTACATGTGCAGTTTGTGCAGTTTCGAATGTGTCTAAAATATTAAAGGCTATTTTATAATAATTCAGGATTATTTTGAGTGATTAAGGACTGATTTGAGTAGGAAATAGTACAAAAAATTTGTGATTAAGTAATGAATGCAATATTCTAAATCCTAAAACTGTTTAAGACATGGGATGCATAAAAATAGCCTAAAATGCAGTATGGGATAGTTAATAAAGTGCAGTTTTGTGAATGTTAAAATAAATTTAAGAATATATGTTTGTATAAGGTTTGGTACTTGAGCTTGAAGTAGGAATCATTGATTAATGGTATTGTCGTGGACTGTTTTAGTATACATATATGTATACAAATAAAATTGGGATTTGCTTTGTGTTTGTATGTGGATACATACAAGTTTAGGGGCTGTTTTGTAAGATTGATTTAATTGGATTGATTATAATGATTTATAATTTCTTTTTGAGGTGCATACGGTGATATGGAAGTGTAGGAGAAAAGTGTTGGTTGGAAGCTAAAGGAAATTGTGGTTCGTATTCCATAACTTTGGAATATAGGTGAGTGTAGTTGTATGGTCTCGGGTGACACGGTGTCACATCAAATTTTTCTGTTATATTGTATATCTTACCTAAACCGCATAAGTATGTACATATGGCTCAAGTAGAGCACAATGTGTGATTTGCCTTAATAGCATGGCATTCATGATATGACTTTGGTTATGCTGTAACTTATTTGCTTTTGATGCCTTGTTATGCTTTGCTTGAATGATTGGTTATGTAGTTTCTTGATTTAAAGTTTGAAGCTAACAAATGAATGATAATGCCATGGAACTTAAAGAAGAATGACTTTTTCCTAACTCAACATTTTATGAATTAATAAGCTTAAAGAAGAAAAAGTTCAATAATTGATATAAGACATTGAGTAAATAACAAGCAATATTACTTGTGAAATAAGGTACTTTCCCCAATATCAAATATGAGATAAGATATCTAAGTTGCCTATACAATGGAAGCCCTTAGACACTTTGGTATGATGCATGGTATACTTTGGGACTACGGTCCATGAGCTACGGCTAGGGGGACGCCCTATTTATATGTGATATGTATATTGGTGACAGTAGGAGGTAACATGGGAGTTGTACGGAGATTGGTGATAATTTGGTTGGATAGTTGAGAAGATAAGTTTGCCATTGCTATGTGCTTTGGGCTATGTTAACACGAACCAATACGGTCAAACTTGGACCAATGATATTCATGACCAGATGTGATCCAAGGCAAACTTTTAAAAGATATGAACATTTTTGTGAAATCAAATAAGAAATTCAAAGAAAATCTTGAATATGTTATGATTATAAATTGAGCTCTTGGTGAGCATAAAGTTGTAAAGCTCTTGGTGAGCATAAAATGTTAGCTCTTGGTGAGCACTCGAATGATACAAGCTTAAATTTCAAAAGGAAATTTTGAATGATACTTAAAAGATCAAAATCTCTAAAGAAGCTTTTAATAAAAAAAGTTATGTTTAAGCTAACTTAACTTATAAGAAAGCTCTTGTATGATTACATACTTGAATGACTGGGTTTCTTTTTTAGCCCTTGTCCATTATTGCTTATTACTTTGTCTACACTACCTCACTTAGGCTATATAAGCCTAATGCATTTCTTAATCATGCATTGCAGGATACTTAAAGCCTATGTAATCTATTCGAGATCAAAGGTTGCAAGTTGCTACTTCAGATTCAAGTAGAATTTTACAAGTTCTTGTTAAAATCTCCTAGGATGGTGGCACATAGAGTGTTGTTTTGGCTTATATGACCTTTTTATTTTGGCATGTAAAATTTAAGTTGGATCTATGTTTGTAAGCCTTTAAATCTGGTTGTGATTGGCTGTTTTGCTTTGATGGTTTGATAGAGGGCATTAGCTACATATCATGATTTGTTGCTTGATTGTAATATGTGTTAATGCTTTGTTGGGAATAGGTAATTATGCTTGGCTGCCATGTTACTAATCAATGAGTTAGTTTCATAGATAGATTATGGGAAAACAAATAATGGAATACGAATGCGAATACTCGATAAGCTTGTGTTGCTTGCCTTATGATCATTCGAAAGGAAATGGTGTTAGTTACGCTTTTAGGAGTAAAACTTGTTAAGTGTAATATTTTAGGAAGTTGGTAAATAGTTATAAAGATTTGCTTAA
This sequence comes from Hibiscus mutabilis, assembly GCA_019671005.1. Classification (NCBI taxonomy): domain Eukaryota; kingdom Viridiplantae; phylum Streptophyta; class Magnoliopsida; order Malvales; family Malvaceae; genus Hibiscus; species Hibiscus mutabilis. The sequence goes on along the minus strand of CM033718.1, from coordinate 57,840,140 downwards.
TCTTCAAATCTGTGTAAGGAAAGAATTGTTTAAATCTTTTAATGCGATAATCAAAAAGTTACCTAGATCATAAGTTAATTTATCCCCTTAATAAATTTTGCTTCTATGTCAATCATATGCTCGGAAATGGGTCTATAGAATAGTAAAGTTAAAGGTTGTAATAAAACAACATAACTTGATTATCATGTTCACTATTAACTTGCCAAAATTTCTAGAATGGTAGTATGACCGGATGAATTTGATCAAATGCCTTTTTAATCTTGTTTCGTATGCTCTCTCTCTTGTGACTCAAGATAGTTGTTTGTTTATTCTAAATAGCTCATGATATAGTTAATAATTTAACTTGTCTTTAAACCTGAAAGGCATGTAAGTGAAATAGGTTAAATGTATGTTAATTAAACAATAGTTCCACTAGTTAAGGGTACGTAAAGTTGGCAAATTATGTGATTATATATCTCTAAGTGTGAATGTGGAATGGTTGAATATATGAAAGTCCTAGTTGAACGATATTAAGGGTTATAGGTAAAAAGTGTTAAACCTTAAGAAGTAAATGTCTTAAATATGATATCAATCTTGTGAAAGGTTGTAGGAAGTTAAATAACTAATATTTATATAAAATTGAAGCTTGTATGCCATTGATTGCTAAATGACTCATACATAAAAGAAGTAATTCGGGTCTTGATGATATTATAGGATTCTTGTATTGATAAAACAAGAGTGTGTTTGTTATTGTTCTCGTGATAATAAAATGTTATAAAAGGAAAACATAAAGGAATTTATAATAACTTGCTCTTAAATTTTGAAAGGTTCGAAATTTTCTAGTTCATGTTTTCGGTCTTCTTTGCAGTAACATCTTCGATTTCGGTTTTCTTCTAAACCGGGTTGAGGGTGTTATAGAATATCTCCACAAAAGAAAATGGAACCTCAAAGAATGAAACATGGAAATTATACTTTGATGGGGCTACTAACGCCCTGGACATGGAATTGGAGCAGCGTTGATCTCCCCAAATAATGAACATTATCCTTTCACAAGCAAATTGGAATTTCATTGCACCAATAATATGGCATAATATGAGGCTTGTGTCATGGGATTACGAGTTTCTATTGAAAGAAAAATAGAGATTTTGAAAGTATACGGGGACTCGACATTAGTTATTTACCAGCTCCGTAGAGAGTGGGAAACAAAAGATGCAAAGCTGATTAAGTATCGAAAGTTGATCCTCAAGTTGATAAAAGAGTTTGAAGAAGTCACTTTCGCGTACATTTCGAGGGAAGATAATCAAATAAAGGATGCCTTAGCTACATTGCCTTCGGTATTTTTAGAAAATAAACCCGAGGATATGATGCCAATTCAAATGCAGAGTTATGATACCTATGCTCACTGTAACAACATAGAAGATGAGGCAGATGGAAATCTATAGTATTTCGATATCTTGCAATACATAAAATTCTAGACTTCTTCCATGGAGGCGAATGATAATGAAACAAGAACTATTAGAAGGATGGCTTCAGGATATGTGCTTGATGGTGAAATCTTGTACAAAAGGGGCAAATATCAGATCTTGCTAAGATGCGTCAATTCCCGAGAAGCAAGAGATATTTTAGCAGAAGTGCATGATGGAATTTGTGGGACACATACAAATGGCTTTGCAATGGCTAGGAAGATAATGAGATATGGTTATTACTGGTCAACAATGGAAGGACATTGCATTGAGTATGCTAAAAATTGTCACAAGTGTCAGGTATACGCTGACAAGATTAATTCCCCGCCAGTACCTCTTCACACCATGAATTCATCGTGGCCATTTATTGTCCGGGGCATAGATGTTATCGGTCATTGATTACTTCATCCTTTTGGGTGGAAGCAGCTTCATACGCCAATATTACAAGATCCACGATTTGTAAGTTTTTGAAGAAAGAGATTATTTGTTGATATGGATTGCTAGAAAGAATTATCACTAATAATGCCAACAATTTCAACAAAAAAAGTAATAGCAAAAGCGTGTGAGCAATTCAAAATAATGCACCATAATTCTGTGGCTTACCGCCCTAAGATGAATGGGGCAGTGGAGGCACCAAACAAGAACATCAAGAAGATCATATCAAAGACAATAGAGACGTACAAAGATTGGCACGATAAGCTACCCTTTGCTTTGTTCGCATACCGAACTTCAATACGAACTTTTACGGATACAACCCATTACTCTTTGGTTTATTTGTTGATATGGATTGCCAGAAAGAATTATCACTAATAATGCCAACAATTTCAACAAAAAAGTAATAGCAAAAGCATGTGAGCAATTCAAAATAATGCACCATAATTTTGTGACTTACCGCCCTAAGATGAATGGGGCAGTGGAGGCAGCAAGAAAGAACATCAAAAAGATCATATCAAAGACAACAGAGACTTACAAAGATTGGCACGATAAGCTACCCTCTGCTTTGTTCGCATACTGGACTTCAGTACGAACTTTTACGAATACAACCCCTTACTCTTTGGTCTATAGGACAGAAGCTGTACTTCCAATTGAAGTTGAAATTTCGTCTCTCCAAATTCTATCCGAGGTAAAAATGGATGAAGCAGAATGGGGACGGGTTCGATTCAACCAGTTGAATCTTATTGAGGAAAAAAGGTTGAAGGCAATTTGTCACAGCCAGATGTACCAAAAAAGAATGATGCGGATAAGAAATTCTGGCCCATAGAGTTTTGAGAGGGTGATCTAGTGCTAAAAAAGATCTTGCAAATACACTGAGATGTCTGTGGAAAATGGATGCCTAACTGGGAGGGGCCTTATGTTGTTAAGAAGGCTTTCTCTAGATGAGCATTGATTCTAACTGAGATGGATGGTAACGAGTAACACAAACCAATGAACTTTGATTCAGTCAAGAAATATTATGTTTGAAGAAAAAAAGAGATTGAAAAAAGGAAAATAAAGAAAAAGAGGAGTGAAAATCTAAAAAGGGCGCTTCGCAAAATGAAAATATCTATGGTGAAAACCCAAAGGGGCACCATTGATAAAAAATAAAGTGAAAAAAAGGGTTGTTCAAGATGAAAAATCGTAAATAGCATCTTGAAACCAAAGGAGAATCTGGGTTGAAAACCCGTAAAGGGCGGCTCAGATACATTGAGAATAAGCATCCGAAAATTTAAACCTCTCGGACACTTGGTATTTCGAAAGGGATTTCATATCTGTAGACATCTTGACAACATTCGAAGTCTGTTGGACAAGGGTTTGAACTCAAATTTAATTTTAGTCAATGGGGTTGCGGAATCCCTCATGTGGTGAATACTTGGGGAGCTAACTTTGTTTCTTGATTTTTTTATTTTAGTTTGCCATGTCTTTTTTCAAATCTCATTGTATACCTGCTTATAAGCCACAATAAAATTCATGAATTCTCTTTCGAGCTTTCTTTTATTTCTGAAGCATCTTGCAAGTAAACTAGTATAATTCATTAAAAGCATAAGATTTCTAGGTATTAATATTTTTTGAAAGATGCAGATGAACTTTAGCACTCGTGGATATTGAATAAGAGTGTATAAAGTAAAGACAATGTTGAATCTCACACCGGCAAGTACACAGAAATGTAAGAATGATGAAACACTGGATCAAGTATAGAGGTTTTAGGAGTTCTCGGGTGTCACTTGGAACTGTTATTGACAACAAAGTCTGCCACCCGAAAAACAATGATTTTTATCTCTGTGCTCATGCTGGTATGATGGGAACCGCAAGGCCAATATATTATTATGTAATCTTGGACTAGGTTGGCTTTTCGACTGATGATCTATAGGAACTTGTCCATTCTCTGTCCTATATGTATCGAAGGAGCACCGCTGTCATTTCTGTCATTGCTCCTATTTGTTACGCTCACTTTGCTGTATCTCAGTTGGGAAAGTTTATGAAGTTTGAGTATGCTTCTGAGATATCGTCGAGCCTTAGTGGTATTACTACACTTGGGGTCGTTACCGTCCCTCAAATTCCAGATTCAATGAGAATGTTCGTAACTCCATGTTCTTCTGTTGAGAAAGAAAATTTGAACCGTCGTTTTGCAAAGGCTTCGGGATTTGGTAAAACTTTAACATTATTCAAGAGTAGGCTTGCTTCAGACCTTTTAATTACCATGTTTTTGGGTGGTTACAATGTTACATAAACATGAATGGTTGTTGACGGATCAAGATCCACTTCTTTAGTGACGGGATCAGCCTAGTTGACTTTCTTTTAAAAAAGAAAAAAGAAATAGATAAAGAAAAAAAACCAAACTGAAAGCCCGAAATGGCGCTTTGAGAAAAGCAATCTAAAGAAAAATCCTGAAAGGGCACTTTAGAGCAACAGACCAGAAACGTAGAATGAAGGTCTCAAAGGCTAATCTCGAATGTGAGAAAAAGTTGCCAAAGCCGACTAAGGGTCAATGAGGAAGCCTAATGAAGAAAAAGCCATACAGGTCTTCTAAGAGGCGGAAGCTGCCTAATTAATCTCAATATGCTAAAGTTCATGCATCATACATAGAAATTAGGATCATGATAACCTGCATACAAGCATTTTTAATATGTTTTGTTAGGAAATGAGCCAAGATCAAAGGGATCCTAATATGATGATTTTGCCCAGAATAGAAAAAGCTCATAATGTGAAGAGTTAGCCTAGCAAAGATAGAACTCCTAATGTGAAGAGTTCGCCCAGCAAAGATAGAACTCAAAATGTGATGAGTTCGCCCAGTGAAGAATCCGAAGCTCCTAATAAGAAGAGTTTGTCAAGCAAAGAATCCAAAACTCCAAATAAGAAGAGGTTGTTAGAAAAAATGCAGAGTTCCTAACAAGAAGAGCTCACCAGTTTGTCATTTCTACAAAAAGGAAAACTAGTATTGTAGAGAAGAGAGAATTAGTTCCTAATAAGAAGAATTGGTTCAAACTTCATGGTCAGTTAAAGAAAGAAAGAGTGAGAGTTCGCAATAAGAAGAACCTGAAGCTCAAGAATGGTGGTCAGACACTTGAAGCCAAATTTGTGTATTCTTAGTCTTTTCCCTGTTCCTGTTTCAAAGCAATGAGCAAAGAGGGGCAGATATAATACTTGAATTTAGTCCGAGCCTATATATATATAGAAAAATGATATGAAACGAGTAAGTAAATATATGAATAAATAAATAGTTAGTATAAATAAATAAACCCAAAAAGATAGTCCATATCTAAAAATAAGTCCATCTATACAAATAATGGTTTGATATAGGGCATTAGCTACATATCATGATTTGTTGCTTGATTGTAATATGTGTTAATGCTTTGCTGGGAATAGGTAATTATGCTTGGCTGCCATGATACTAATCAATGATTTAGTTTCATAGATAGATTATGGGAAAACAAATAATGGAATGCGAATGCTCGATAAGCTTGTGTTGCTTGCCTTATGATCATTCGAAAGGAAATGATGTTAGTTACGCTTTTAGGAGTAAAACTTGTTAAGTGTAATATTTTAGGAAGTTGGTAAATAGTTATAAAGATTTGCTTAATCTTCAAATCTGTGTAAGGAAAGAATTGTTTAAATCTTTTAATGCGATAATCAAAAAGTTACCTAGATCCTAAGTTAATTTATCCCCTTAATAAATTTTGCTTCTATGTCAATCATATGCTCGGAAATGGGTCTATAGAATAGTAAAGTTAAAGGTTGTAATAAAACAACATAACTTGATTATCATGTTCACTATTAACTTGCCAAAATTTCTAGAATGGTAGTATGACCGGATGAATTTGATCAAATGCCTTTTTAATCTTGTTTCGTATGCTCTCTATCTTGTGACACAAGATAGTTGTTTGTTTATTCTAAATAACTCATGATATAGTTAATAATTTAACTTGTCTTTAAACCCGAAAGGCATGTAAGTGAAATAGGTTAAATGTATGTTAATTAAACAATAGTTCCACTAGTTAAGGTTACGTAAAGTTGGCAAATTATGTGATTATATATCTCTAAGTGTGAATGTGGAATGGTTGAATATATGAAAGTCCTAGTTGAACGATATTAAGGGTTATGGGAAAAAAGTGTTAAACCTTAAGAAGTAAATGTCTTAAATATGATATCAATCTTGTGAAAGGTTGTAGGAAGTTAAATAACTAATATTTATATGAAATTGAAGCTTGTATGCCATTGATTGCTAAATGACTCATACATAAAAGAAGTAATTCGGGTCTTGATGATATTATAGGATTCTTGTATTGATAAAACAATAGTGTGTTTGTTATTGTTCTCGTGATAATAAAATGTTATAAAAGGAAAACATAAAGGAATTTATAATAACTTGCTCTTAAATTTTGAAAGGTTCGAAATTTTCTGGTTCATGTTTTCGGTCTTCTTTGCAGTAACATCTTCGATTTCGGTTTTCTTCTAAACCGGGTTGAGGGTGTTATAGAATATCTCCAAAAAAGAAAATGGAACCTCAAAGAATGAAACATGGAAATTATACTTTGATGGGGCTGCTAACGCCCTGGGACATGGAATTGGAGCAGTGTTGATCTCCCCAAATAATGAACATTATCCTTTCACAAGCAAATTGGAATTTTATTGCACCAATAATATGGCATAATATGAGGCTTGTGTCATGGGATTACGAGTTTCTATTGAAAGAAAAATAGAGATTTTGAAAGTATACGGGGACTCGACATTAGTTATTTACCAGCTCCGTAGAGAGTGGGAAATAAAAGATGCAAAGCTGATTGAGTATCGAAAGTTGATCCTCAAGTTGATAAAAGAGTTTGAAGAAGTCACTTTCACGTACATTTCGAGGGAAGATAATCAAATAGAGGATGCCTTAGCTACATTGGCTTCGGTATTTTTAGAAAATAAACCCGAGGATATGATGCCAATTCAAATACAGAGTTATGATACCTATGCTCACTGTAACAACATAGAAGATGAGGCAGATGGAAATCTATAGTATTTCGATATCTTGCAATACATCAAATTCTAGACTTCTTCCATGGAGGCGAATGATAATGAAACAAGAACTATTAGAAGGATGGCTTCAGGATATGTGCTTGATGGTGAAATCTTGTACAAAAGGGGCAAATATCAGATCTTGCTAAGATGCGTCAATTCCCGAGAAGTAAGAGATATTTTAGCAGAAGTGCATTATGGAATTTGTGGGACACATACAAATGGCGTTGCAATGGCTAGGAAGATAATGAGATATGGTTATTACTGGTCAACAATGGAAGGACATTGCATTGAGTATGCTAAAAATTGTCACAAGTGTCAGGTATACGCTGACAAGATTAATTCCCCGCCAGTACCTCTTCACACCATGAATTCATCATGGCCATTTATTTTCCGAGGCATGGATGTTATCGGTCATTGATTACTTCATCCTTTTGGTCATTGATTACTTCACCAAATGGGTGGAAGCAGCTTCATACGCCAATATTACAAGATCCACGATTTGTAAGTTTTTGAAGAAAGAGATTATTTGTTGATATAGATTGCCAGAAAGAATTATCACTAATAATGCCAACAATTTCAACAACAAAGTAATAGCAAAAGCGTGTGAGCTATTCAAAATAATGCACCATAATTCTGTGGCTTACCGCCCTAAGATGAATGGGGCAGTGGAGGCACCAAACAAGAACATCAAGAAGATCATATCAAAGACAACAGAGACGTACAAAGATTGGCACGATAAGCTACCGTTTGCTTTGTTCGCATACCGAACTTCAATACGAACTTTTACGGATACAACCCCTTACTCTTTGGTTTATTTGTTGATATGGATTGCCAGAGAGAATTATCACTAATAATGCCAACAATTTCAACAAAAAAGTAATAGCAAAAACATGTGAGCAATTCAAAATAATGCACCATAATTTTGTGACTTACCGCCCTAAGATGAATGGGGCACTGGAGGCAGGAAGCAAGAACATCAAAAAGATCATATCAAAGACAACAGAGACTTACAAAGATTGGCACGATAAGCTACCCTTTGCTTTGCTCGCATACTGGACTTCAGTACGAACTTTTACGGATACAACCCCTTACTCTTTGGTCTATAGGATAGAAGCTGTACTTCCAATTGAAGTTGAAATTTCGTCTCTCCAAATTCTATCCGAGGTAAAAATGGATGAAGCAGAATGGGGACGGGTTCGATTCAACCAGTTGAATCTTATTGAGGAAAAAAGGTTGAAGGCAATTTGTCACAGCCAGATGTATCAAAAAAGAATAATGCGGATAAGAAATTCTGGCCCATAGAGTTTTGAGAGGGTGATCTAGTGCTAAAAAAGATCTTGCAAATACACTGAGATGTCTATGGAAAATGGATGCCTAGCTGGGAGGGGCCTTATGTTGTTAAGAAGGCTTTCTCTAGATGAGCATTGATTCTAACTGAGATGGACGGTAACGAGTAACACAAACCAATGAACTTTTATTCAGTCAAGAAATATTATGTTTGAAGAAAAAAAGAGATTGAAAAAAGGAAAATAAAGAAAAAGAGGAGTGAAAATCTGAAAAGGGCGCTTCGCAAAATGAAAATATCTATGGTGAAAACCCGAAGGGGCACCATTGATAAAAAATAAAGTGAAAAAAGGGGTTGTTCAAGATGAAAAATTGTAAATAGCATCTTGAAACCAAAAGAGAATCTGGGTTGAAAACCCGTAAAGGGCGGCTCAGATACATTCAGAATAGGCATCCGAAAATTTAAACCTCTCGGACACTTGGTATTTCGAAAGGGATTTCATATCTGTAGACATCTTGACAACATTCGAAGTCTGTTGAACAAGGGTTTGAACTCAAATTTAATTTTAGTCAATGGGGTTGCGGAATCCCTCATGTGGTGAATACTTGGGGAGCTAACTTTGTTTCTTGATTTTTTTATTTTAGTTTGCCATGTCTTTTTTCAAATCTCATTTTATTCCTGCTTATAAGCCTCAATAAAATTCATGAATTCTCTTCCGAGCTTTCTTTTATTTCTGAAGCATCTTGCAAGTAAACTAGTATAATTCATTAAAAGCATAAGATTTCTAGGTATTAATATTTTTTGAAAGATGCAGATGAACTTTAGCACTTGTGGATATTGAATAAGAGTGTATAAAGTAAAGACAATGTTGAATCTCACACCGGCAAGTACACAGAAATGTAAGAATGATGAAGCACTGGATCAAGTATAGAGGTTTTAGGAGTTCTCGGGTGTCACTTGGAACTGTTATTGACAACAAAGTCTGCCACCCGAAAAACAATGATTTTTATCTTTGTGCTCATGCTGGTATGGTGGGAACCGCAAGGCCAATATATTATTATGTACTCTTGGACTAGGTTGGCTTTTCGACTGATGATCTGTAGGAACTTGTCCATTCTTTGTCCTATGTGTATCGAAGGAGCACCACTGTCATTTCTGTCATTGCTCCTATTTGTTACGCTCACTTTGCCGTATCTCAGTTGGGAAAGTTTATGAAGTTTGAGTATGCTTCTGAGATATCGTCGAGCCTTAGTGGTATTACTACACTTGGGGTCGTTACCGTCCCTCAGATTCCCAGATTGAATGAGAATATTTGTAACTCCATGTTCTTCTGTTGAGAAAGAAAATTTGAACCGTCGTTTTGCAAAGGCTTCGGGATTTGGTAAAACTTTAACATTATTCAAGAGTAGGCTTGTTTCAGACCTTTTAATTACCAAGTTTTTGGGTGGTTACAATGTTACATAAACATGAATGGTTGTTGACGGATCAAGATCCACTTCTTTAGTGACGGGATCAGCCTAGTTGACTTTCTTTTAAAAAAAAGAAAAAAGAAAGAGAAAAAGAAAAAGAAAAAAAAACCAAAGTGAAAGCCCGAAATGGCACTTTGAGAAAAGTAATCTAAAGAAAAATCCTGAAAGGGCACTTTAGAGCAACAAACCAGAAACGTAGAATGAAGGTCTCAAAGGCTAATCTCGAATGTGAGAAAAAGTTGCCAAAGCCGACTAAGGGTCAATGAGGAAGCCTAATGAAGAAAAAGCCATACAGGTCTTCTAAGAGGCGGAAGCTGCCTAATTAATCTCAATATGCTAAAGTTCATGCATCATACATAGAAATTAGGATCATGATAACCCGCAGACAAGCATTTTTAATATGTTTTGATAGGAAATGAGCCAAGATCAAAGGGATCCTAATATGAAGAATTTGCCCAGAAAAGAAAGAGCTCATAATGTGAAGAGTTAGCCTAGCAAAGATAAACTCCTAATGTGAAGAGTTCGCCCAGCAAAGATAGAACTCAAAATGTGATGAGTTCGCCCAGTGAAGAATTCGAAGCTCCTAATAAGAAGAGTTTGTCAAGAAAAGAATCCAAAACTCCCAATAAGAAGAGGTTGTTAGGAAAAATGCAAAGTTCCTAATAAGAAGAGCTCACTAGTTTGTCATTTCTACAAAAAGGAAAACTAGTATTGTAGAGAAGAGAGAATTAGTTCCTAATAAGAAGAATTGGTTCAAACTTCATGGTCAGTTCGAGAAAGAAAGAGTGAGAGTTCGCAATAAGAAGAACCCGAAGCTCAAGAATGGTGGTCAGACACTTGAAGCCAAATTTGTGTATTCTTAGTCTTTTCCCTATTCCTGTTTCAAAGCAATGAGCAAAGAGGGGCAGATGTAATACTTGAATTTAGTCCGAGCCTATATATATAGAAAAATAATATGAAACGAGTAAGTAAATATATGAATAAATAAATAGTTAGTATAAATAAATAAACCCAAAAAGATAGTCCATATCTAAAAATAAGTCCATCTATACAATATAAGTCCATATACATATAAAAAATCCCAAAAGCTAAATTTAAGCCCAATTACATATATTATAATCTTTCCCGCCCATTCTGATATCCAAAAAACCAAATATTCAGTTTTCCCGCCTAAAACTGCCACATGGCAGGCACCTATTGGTCCAGAAGCTTATCACATGGATAATGGTTTTCTTGGATGCCGACGTCATACATGTGACATCAACGATGACATCATGGCCCACTATCCTATATAAAGGAAGATGGAGAAAAAGTCAGATAATGATTGTGCAGTTATTATAGCCACAATTGAAGGAGAGAGAGAGAAACTCACTGAAGCCAAAAGGTCACCTGGAAGTCCAAGCACTCACCGGAGAAGACGATCGGAGTCACCGCGCCACCACTAGAGTTCATCATAAGGTAACTTTTTTCTTAGATTTCATTTTTTGCAAGCAAACGTAAAAAAATAACTATTAGATTCTAGTTTTTAAACAACTAAAACAATAACAAAAAAGGTTAAATAAAAAATTAAGATCAAATATTATCTTGTTTGGAGTTCAGCGATGGGAAATTTAGGTTTCACCGGAGTCGAGAATGATAATGAAAGGGTTACAGTTTTTGGTAGTTAGATATAGGTGGGGAAGACGAGTGATTTTGATGAATTGGGCCTTAGATCTAGGTTTAGGACGGTGAAACGAATTTTTGGTTAGTTTTAGGGTTTTGATACGGCGGGGATACGGCAACTGAAATCGCCTTGCGGTGGCCAAAAATCACCTATGGCGGTCGAGATTCGAATCCCGGTGGTTGGCAAACATCGGAGTGTGGTCCAAAGATGATGGCCGAGGATTGAACGGCAGAAGGGATGACGAAGTTGTGCCGGTGTTCTTGGTGTTCATCCTGTTCTTGATGAACAAGGATAAACACCAAGCAAAAGCTTGGTGTTTTGATCCATTTGGGGTATGTTTCTGGTTAGTTTAGGTGTTGGTGTTTAGAGGATTTGGGGAGAGAGAGGGAAAAATCAAAAAAATGGGAAAAATGAAAAATAAGATATTTGAAGGGGCCTTTTATAGGTGTTCTCCGTGGGCTTTGGGGCCTGCGAATCCCCGCGAGCTCCCGGATAAGCCCTCACCTTTCTTTCCCTTTTCTTATAATCCAGCTCCTATGTTTCAATTCTTTTCTCTCTAGTCATTTTTTCTTTGTAAATTGGTTCTTCAATTTTGATAATAATTAAATTTGGTCCCGAATTTTACTTTTTTAATTTAATTTCATTGATTAATGTTTGGTTAATGCATGGTTTTGAATATAACATATAGTATATTGTTAGATAATTGTATACATTTAGGCATAATTGTTAGAGCCTGGATACTAAGTTCTTTAATTAATAGTTATATAATTAAAATAGGGAAGACCATTGTAGTAAATAAATGAGTATTAAAAGGGAAACTTTTAAGTTCTAATTTGAATAGTGTCTCATTGCAATGAGATGTTATTCAAGGGGGCTTTTATTTAGAATATTTGATACTCATTTTAATTTAGAATATGAAATTAACCTAGTTAATTAAATTAAAGCCTTAATTAGGGTTAGAACTTAAATAATTAGATTCATTGATTAAATTAGGAAAATTATTAAAGTTGGGGTTTAGTATGAATAGTGCTCAAGCAATTGGATGTTATTTCATAATTACCTTAAATTTGATAATATTCATAGTTTTAAATAATTCAATTATTTGAGTCTTTTAGGTTAGAACTTAAAATCAACAAGAAAATAATTAATCATGCATCAAAACCTTTTATGTTGGGATATATTTTTGAATATGAAACGAAGTGTCCCAAAGCAACTGGGCGCTTCTAATTTCATATCCGTTCCAAAAATATATTTCCTTATAAAAGATAAGTTCATTCGGAATTAAAATCCATTTAATAATTATTGCTAAATTAAATTTAAATTATTGTCCGAAATGCCAAAATGCCACGTAAAATTAAAAGGTACCGATAACGAGCATTTGTGTGGGTGCTAATCCTTCCCCACACGTAACCGACTCCCGAACCCAAATTTTAAAGAAACAAATCTCTAGTTGTTTTTATGGTATTCGGTCTACCAAAGTGACCGGTGGTGACTCCAAATGTTTTTAAGATTAAATAAAAAGAAAAGCAAATTTTTGTGATTAATTAAATGAAAACCTAATTTAATAAGAAAACTAAATTTTTAAGATAAAATGAATTAAAAAAGGTTAAAACCCTATTTTACAAAATAGATCGCCAGACTATTTTCACACCTCGGTTAAAATGGTCACGACAGTAAACAATACCAGTACTCCATGAAGGCATTATTTGTACATAAGCACAATTTTCCTAGTTTTAGCCTATGTTCGTATAGTATCAGTACTAGATGATCCAATATCGGTGCTTAAACCTTTAAATGGTATATTAAAGCTCGAACTTTACTTTCAATCCATTATATATCATTGTTATAAGATCTAATAAATCATTACAAGTTATGAAAGTCATTAGAAGTCTTTTAACACCAATTTTAACCATTCTAAGATCAACTACTACCATTTGACCACTCAAGCGTGCTTTTACTCAAAAACACCAAACACACATCATACAAGCATCACATTTATGATATTCATGAAGCACTTCAAAGTTCAAACTGTACTTACCTTGCTCATAATCTTGAAATGCAACTCTTAACTTAGTTTTCCAAGTTGTTCTCTTTTTTTTGAATTAAAAAGAGAGATATAGAGATAATGCTCTGCATGATGAAAATGCAACATATCTTCTACTAATAGAGCAATAATCGAAGTCGGAGGGACTACCAAGCAAATGATATCCGAGTGATGTGAGTCAACCATTCTGGCGAGCATATCAGTTGGCTTGTTGTAGACTCAAGGAACCCATGTAATATCCATAGCCCTCCTTTGTTCCCGAGTTTGCCAATATCCAGACAAGAAAAACTGGACTAACACTTGTGTTCGAAGCAATCAAGAGTTTAGTTGCTTCTATATAATCGGTGTGTACCTACACAAATTCAAAGCCCTGATCCCAAGCAACTTAGAGGCCAACTAGTATCACCCAAGGTGGACTAACACTTGTTTTTGTTACACCTTATTTGTATTGAAAACTAGTCTTAATTTAGAATTGTATGACTAATCAAAATGAAATAATTCAAGTAATGCCCTGTTGAATTAATCAAATAAACTTGCATGAATAAATCCTTGATTCGAGTTAGTTTAGATACAATTTCCTTGCCATAGAGCCTGTCGAGCTCGCTAGTTAGGACTACGGTCCCCTATTGTTAAGATCAAGTGATCTTTTAGTACCTTTGGTACTCTTGTTCAAAGTTGATATTGAATTGAGACCTTGTGGGTCCTTGAAATGGTACTATGTGTACCCTTGTTAATGATACATTTATGTTGGATTCGTCTGTCTAGTAACTATCGATCAAGGCTCAAGATAACCTAATAATTATAACTGATATCTATCTACTACAACTTGCGTGAAGAAATTGTATTGCCTGGATAATGGATTGACTAAATCCCTTGAGTTGATAATGGTTTGTATGACCCTTGTAAGAAGTTGTTTCATGCTTGATCATAGAGATTCCTAGACAATTGAAATAAATTTACTTATTTACAAGTCTATGATTATTCTTGTAATGGAATCTTGATTCAAATGAATTGCTTGAGACATCAGTCCCGTTTAAAATGTGAAAATGCTTACTTGAAATTGAATATAGAAACCTTTAAATGGTCTTGAAAACAAGCATGTTAAAAATAGTCTCCATGGAGTTTGGATTGTTCGAACACATTAGGAGATTAGACTAGTAAATGTTTATACATTGTATACAAGCTATCATTCTTGAACTTATTGAATCTCCTGAATGTGTTCTAGGTTAGCTTTGGTGCTAGTAGATTTGAATCCAAGGAGCAAAGCAAGATCACAAGAAATATAAGTGTATATTTTGTCTATTTTATTTGACTCCTATGATTGTGGCACTTACTTGATTAGTATGGTTAGTTGAACCTTTGGTATGTAATTAATGTGATGTTATGTTTTGTGGTGGTATGTAAATATGTATAAAACTACCTATGGTTTTAATATGAATTGGTCGATGCATGTTTATATATGTTGTGGTTGTTTGAGCAAATTAGTGGATAGCAAGTTAGGTTCTTAATAGGTAGCCTTTTAGATCATGCTAGTTTAAAATTTTAATTGTTAGGTTTGATTAATTGAGATTCAAATTATTGATGTTTTCAAGCTGCGAAATTGCTGGATGCTTGAATCTATTCGAATATATATATAAATATGACTCCCTTGAAATAGAATGGTCTAATAGAAGTGAGTAATAGCATATCTGGCCAGAATGACTAGTCAACTCGACAATAATTCCTTAATGTTATGTGATTCTAGTATTAATTGAATCTTGTATTACCACATAAAGTGCCAATCCTTGCTTCCTATGTATGAATTGTTTGGGTTAGGGTCGAATTGCATTTAGACTATTGCATATTATGATATCTTTACTTGATTGGTCGGATGCTCTAGGAAGCTAAGCATCTAGCTTTTGGTTGTTAAACTTCTAACTTGTGTAACAAGTTAGCTTGCTTGTGATCTCTTAACTCTTTAAACCCAGTTTACTACTAAGCCAGGTAGAGGATGTTATAATTTGGTTATTAGAGCTAAGGTTTAGTCGGTCCTAGGACTAAACTAGTTTCGATTACATCTTGGGTTAATTTGTGCCATGTAGGAGTCAATTGTAATTTATACTTGTGATCTTGCTTATTAAAGTCTTCCTTGAATGCTATTGATCTTTTTAGATATCTGGGACATATCTAGGAAGGGACAAAGATAGTCCTGCAGCTTCCTCTAATGAAGGGGGAAGTGTAAGAATAAATCAGGAATAGCAGGATCCTCAAAAGCCTACTGAACCTCAACCTGAAGCTCCTCAAATGAATCCGATTAAAAAAGAATGCTTCTTGAGTATGACTAAGATGTTCAATCAATTTGTAGTCTCCTTGAAGCAAAATTCTTCTCTTACACCTGTGGTAGGACAAAGTAGAGCACCTATAGATAAGCTGGCTCAACACCGAGCCTATAACTTCTCAGGGATTGATGATAAAAATCCTGAAGTGGCTGAGTATTGGCTTGAGACTACAATCAGAATCTTAACCAAACAACTTCAATGCTCGGATGAGCATAAACTTGAATGTGCCTTGTCTTTGCTAGCCAATGAAGCCCTTAGTTGGTGGCAGACTACACTTTAACTGCTCCGGCACATGTTGTTGTTTGGGAACTCTTTTTCAAAGAATTTCGAAAAAAGTATATCAGCGAGCAGTATTTGGTAGAATGAAGAAGGCGTTTCTTGTATCTCAAGCAATGAGGCAAGTCTATAGAACAATACGTGAGTGGATTTTGCAAGTATTGTAAGTATGGATCAGAGTATATAAAGAAAGAAGAAGACAAGTGTCGTATTTTCATTGATGGTTTGAATGATGAACTAAGCCTTATGTTTACGGCTCTCGGGATCTCTAATTTTCAAGAATTAGTGAATCGGGTGATTGCCACTGAAGCAAAGATGAAGGTATCTGATAAAAGAAAAGAAAGCTACTTTAGAAAGGATAAAAGACAGAGAAATGATAATAAGCCCTCCTGGTCATCCAAGAAACCGAAATATCAAGGGGGAACTCCTCGGGTCACCTTTCTCATCCAAAGGGTAATTTTATATCTAAGCCCCAAACTGTGATCAAGACTTCTGCACCTACTGTATCGGTGAATAGCTCGGGGAACGTTGGTAGAGAATCTCAGTCCCGGTTTTGCAAATTTTGTCAAAACTATCATACATGACTTTGTAAAAAAACAAAACAATTTATGTTTCAATTGTGGACGATTAGATCATTTCATCAGAGATTGCCCGCAAAATATAAACAAGACTCCTTCTCGTACACCCTCCAATATCAATTCAAATCAACCATCCCAGGGTAAAGGACCAAAACAAGCTCAATCTGGTAATTCAAGAAGAGGCCGAAATCAATCCCCTAGTTCTACTCATCAAGAGTCTCGGGCCTCAGCTCGAGTATATCATATTTGGGGACGTGAGGAAGGAGACTCTCCCGATGTCATTGCAGGTACTATCGAACTTTACAATCAACCAGTTTATGCCTTGTTTGATTCGGGTTCAACCCACTCTTTCATATGCTCCAATAATTAAAAAGTTTAATTTGATCCCTGAAATTACTGATTGCAATTTGGTAGCAACAAATCTTTTAGGGGATAGAGCCTTTGTAAATCAAATGTGTAAAAATTGCCCTCTATTTATTCAAGGCGTCCCTTTTCCTGCAAACTTGTTAGTACTACCCTTCGATGAATTTGATCTAATCTTGGGATTAGATTGGTTAGCCAAACACCAGGCTTGGGTAGATTGTAGTCACAAACGACCCTTTTTGCAAGGGTTAGGAAAGGAATCCATGATCTTGCTAGACAATAAGGTGGAAATTTCAAAATCAATCTTTACCCCCATTTTCGAATTGAACAAGACTCAACTGGGTCTAGAATCTATTTTAATTGTGTCTCTTTTCCCTGGTGTTTTTCCTGAGGAACTCTTGGGCTTGCCACCAACACGAGAAGTGGAATTCAAGATCGAAGTTCAACTAGGATCCCATCCAGTATCCATTTCTCCCTATAGAATGGCACCGGTTGAATTAAAAGAACTCCAGAAGCAGTTGCAAGAACTGCAAGATAGAGGCTTCATTCGACCAAGCTCATCTCCGTGGGGAGCCCCAGTTTTGTTTATCAAGAAGAAAGACGGGTCGATGAGACTATGTATTAACTACTGGCAACTTAATTAGATCACTGTCAAAAACATGTATCCCTTACCAGAAATGAGGATCTATTTGATCAACTTAAAGGTGCACGCGTATTCTCGAAGATTGATCTTCGCTCTGGTTACTATCAAATGAGAGTGAAAGAAGCTGATGTGCCTAAAACTGCATTTAGGACTCGATATGGTCATTTCGAGTTCCTTGTTATGCCTTTCGGTTTAACTAATGCCCTAGCTGCATTCATAGACCTGGTGAATCGGGTTTTCAAACCCTTATTGGACAAGTTTGTGGTAGTGTTCATCGATGACATACTCGTATACTCCAAATATAAAGATGAACATTTCAAACACCTTCGGACAGTGTTGCAAACTCTTCGGGAACACTGGCTTTACGCAAAGTTGACCAAGTGTGAGTTCTGGCTATCGAAGGTATCCTTTTTAGGCCATGTAATCTCCGCCGATGGCATTAAAGTAGACCCAAAAAATATTCAAGCCATAGTAGATTGGCTACCTCCCAAAAATGTTTAGGAAGTCAGAAGTTTCCTCGGTTTAACCGGGTATTACAGAAAATTTGTAAAGGGTTTTTCGACCTTGGCTTCAGAATTAACTAAATTACTTAGGAAGGAAAAAAGCTTTGTTTGGTCTAAAAGGCAACAAAAAAGTTTTGATCAACTCAAACAAGCCCTTACTCATGCCCCAGTTTTGATCCAACCCGAATAAGGAAAAGATTATTCAATCTTTAGTGATGCATCTCATTTAGGACTCGAATGCGTCCTTAAGCAAGATGACAAGGTAGTGGCTTATGCATCCCGACAACTTAAACCTCACAAAGTAAATTATCCGATTCATGATCTTGAGCTTGCTGTGGTTATTTTTGCTCTTAAAATTTGGAGACATTATTTTTTCGGGGACAGGTGTTATTTGTTTACTGACCACAAAAGTGTCAAGTACATTTTTACACAAAAGACCTGAACCTTCGTCAAAGAAGATGGCTTGAATTGTTAAAGGATTATGACTTGATCATAGAATACCATCCCGGGAAAGTGAATGTTGTAGCTGATGCACTCAGCCGCAAACACTCGAATGCTAAGGATTTCTTTTGAATCATCTTGCTCTTCATTGAAATTCGAATAGAATAAATTGAACCCATCTTATATTCTGACAAACATCTCGAAAATTTCTCTTATAGCCCCAGTTGCTATCAATGCTCACTTTAGGCTCTAAAAGAATCAAAAGTTTCTATCTGAAATTCAAATTTCATCCAATCTTATGAATAGAATCAAACCTTACAACAATCTGATCTCAAACTTCGGAAAGTTATGAGTAACTTAAAAGTCAGATTTTACTCTAATTTTATTCTAAAGTTGAATGGATTACTATAGTTCAAAGATCGAGTTTGTATCCCTAATGATGAGAATTTAAGAAGAGAAATATTAACCGAAGCTCATCAAAGTCCCTTTTCTATACATCCCAGGTCAATTAAGATGTACAAGGATCTGAGAGATCTATATTGGTGGCTAAGAATGAAGAAGGATAATGTTGAATTTGTTACCTGGTGTTTAACTTGTCAAAGAATCAAAGCTGAACATCAAGTCCCTATAGGACTCTTGCAATCTATCGAACTTCCTAAATTGAGGTGGGAACATATCACTATGGACTTTGTTAGTGGTTTACCCTTAACACCGAAAAGAAATGATGATGTATGGGTAATTGTAGATAGGCTGACCATATCGGCCCATTTCTTGCCCATTTGAATGACCTTAAACCTAGAACATTTGACAAAGATCTACATCAAAGAGATAATTAGATTACATGGAGTCTCGGTCTCTATTATATCTGATAGAGACTCTCGATTTACTTCCAAGTTCTGGAAAGCTCTACAGCGAGCCTTGGGATCAAAAATCAACCTGAGTACTGCCTTTCATCCTCAATCTTATGGTCAGTCAGAAAGAGTAATTCAAGTTCTTAAAGACATGCTACGAGCTTGTATTGTTGATTTCGGGAAGGACTGGGAAAAATCCTTACCTTTAGCTGAATTTGCTTACAATAACAGCTATCACACTTCTATCCAAATGGCTCCATTCGAAGCTCTCTATGGTAGAAAATGCATAACACCCTTTTGCCGGTCAGGATTGGGAGAAAATAAAGTTTTAGGACCTAATTTGTTAAAAG
Source organism: Hibiscus mutabilis (assembly GCA_019671005.1). NCBI lineage: Eukaryota > Viridiplantae > Streptophyta > Magnoliopsida > Malvales > Malvaceae > Hibiscus > Hibiscus mutabilis. Next base: position 57,820,433 of record CM033718.1, on the reverse strand, counting down.
AAATAGAAATGCAAATTCAAATCATTCATAGCAGAATCAGAGAAGCTTTTGATAGACAAAAAGCCTATGCAGATAAGAGAAGAAGAGACATTCAATATGAAGTGGGAGATCGAGTCTTCTTAAAGGTCTCTTCATGGAAGAAAATCTTCAGATTTGGAAAAAAAATGAAAGCTTAGTCCCCATTTTATCGGGCCTTTCGAAGTGATTGAACAAGTTGGTTCCGTAGCATACAAGCTATCCTTTCCTAATGAATTCAATGAGATTCATAATGTCTTCCATGTATCTATGCTTCGTAGATATTGATATATTCTCGAACCTGAAGACATGGAACTTGACCCTCACTTAACTTATGAAGAGGAACTAGTTCAGATTTTGGATTGAGAAACCAAGAAGCTTAGGAACAAGTCAGTGGCTCTTGTTAAAGTTTTATGGAGAAATCATAAAAGTAGTGAAGCCACCTGGGAACCTCAAACTATAATGAAAGAACAATATCCTCATTTGTTTCCTTCAGGTAAATTCGGGTCGAATTTATTATTTGGGGGGGGAGAATTTGTAACATCCCAAATTAGGGTCTAGAAGGATTTGATGTTTTAAATAAATTTGAAAGATATCTTTTGTTAAATATGGTTGTTAAGAGGGATTAAATTGTGGGAGACGGCTAATCTTGTGACCATTTTATATGCATTAATAGATCTTTGGTTTGCATGCAAAAGACTAGTAATTTGAGGGACCTTGTATAGGTGTCCCCTTGATAATGCTCGATCAAAAACTTAGACCATCTTCTTCCTTAACGAATTCACCTGAAAACAAGTGAGAGAGGGAGATAGAATCTTTGAAGCTTTCGTAAGATTTTGGATGTTTTAAGCTTACGGTTTTGAAGAAATTAATCAATTGGCTTGAATTCTTGAATGCTTATCAAGGTAACAACTATCCTTGCTCTCGTTTGTGTATTTATAGGTACAAAATGATGATAATTCTAATGATTGGAGCCTAGGTAGACAGTTGATTGAATTTAGATATTGTTTAAGTGTTAAAGGGATTGACAAATGTTTAAAATGGATGATAGAAAACTTGGAGTATATGTTAATTGCATCTAGGTGTAAATTGATGTTCTTGGATCGAATGAATTACCATGTTAATCGGTTAAATTGTGGGTTGTTTAATAGAAACTTTCGAATTGCTTCAATTGTAGGTATGATCATGTAAATGGAGCTATGGAATTCAAATTTAAGGTTGTTTACATGAATGATATGATCTTGAATTAATGTCATAAGAACTGTTTTAATGATAGTTAGAGAGGTTGTTCTGTTCGACTCAATGAGTAAATGGTTTAAGGGGATTATACGATCAATGAAGTAAATAAACATAATAGTTAATATTCCATCTTGAAATATTCTCTGTGTTTGATTTGATTTGTATGTTTAGAAAACTATATTTTAAGGAGTAGTGGCCTCTTTTTCGAACCTTGATTGATGTATAAAATGAATGAGCAAAACATGAGATTGATGGAAAATGATTATGTTACATGTTAGAAAATCAAGAGGAATCAAAAGCAAAAAGGGCTATTGTAGATTCTAATAAAGAAAGGAAAAAGGGGGTCATGATACGGGAGGATCTTTAGCCGGGAAATGATTATAAGTGTAACCTAGATTGGATGCATGATTGAGGCTACCTAGTTCTAATTAAATAAAGAAAATTCAATTGCATAATAGCTTGACTAAAGGAAGTTAAATGCTTATAGAAGTAAGCATCTTGAGGTAAGTTAAATTAGTCGAATGCTTGTTTTTGTTACACCTTATTTGTATTGAAAACTAGTCTTGATTTAGAATTGTATGACTAATCAAAATGAAATAAGGCAAGTAATGCCCTCTTGAATTAATCTAAATAAAATTGCATGAATAAATCCTTGATTCGAGTTAGTTTAGACACAATTGCCATGCCATAGTGTCTGTCGAGCTCACTAGTTAGGACTACAGTCCCATGTTGTTAAGATCAAGTGATCTTTTAGTACCTTTGGTACTCTTGTTCAAAGTTGATATTGAATTGAGACCTTGGGGTCCTTGAAATGTTACTATGTGTACCCTTGTTAATGATACATTTATGTTGGATTTGTGTGTCTAGTAACTATCGATCAAGGCTCAAGATAACCTAATAATTATAACTGATATCTATCTACTACAACTTGCGTGAAGAAATTGTACTGCCTGGATAATGGATTGACTAAATCCCTTGAGTTGATAATGGTTTGTATGACCCTTGTAAGAAATTTTTTCATGCTTGATCATAGAGATTCCTAGATAATTGAAATAAATTTACTTATTTACATGTCTATGATTATTCTTGTAATGGAATCTTGATTCAAATGAATTGCTTGAGACATCGGTCCTGTTTAAAATGTGAAAATGCTTACTTGAAATTGAATATCGAAACCTTTAAATGGTCTTGAAAACAAGCACGTTAAAAATAGTCTCCATGTAGTTTGGATTGTTCGAACACATTAGGAGATTAGACTAGTAAATGTTTATACATTGTATACAAGCTATCATTCTTGAACTTATTGAATCTCCTGAATGTATTCCAGGTTAGCTTTGGTGCTAGTAGATTTGAATCAGAGGAGCAAAGCAAGATCACAAGAAATATAAGTGTATGTTTTGTCTATTTTATTTGACTCCTAGGATTGTGGCACTTACTTGACTAGTATGGTTAGTTGAACCTTTGGTATGTAATTAATGTGATGTAATGTTTTGTGGTGGTATGTAAATATGCATAAAACTACCTATGGTTTTAATATGAATTGGTCGATGGATGTTTATATATGTTATGGTTGTTTGAGCAAATTAGTGGATAGCAAGTTAGGCTCTTAATAGGCAGCCTTTTAGATCTTACTTGAGAAGTATGTTGTTTGAGATTTTGGTTGGAAAGTTATAAGGCCATCATGCTAGTTTAAATTATTAATTGTTAGGTTTGATTAATTAAGATTCAAATTACTGATATTTTCAAGCTGCAAAATTGCTGGATGCTTGAATCTATTCAAATACATATATATAAATATGACTCCCTTGAAATAGAATGGTCTAATAGAGGTGAGTAATATCATATCTGCCCAAAATGACTAGTCAACTCGGCAATAATTCCTTAATGTTATGTGATTCTAGAATCAATTGAACCTTGTATTACCACATAAAGTGCCAATCCTTGCCTTCCTATGTATGAATTGTTTGGTTTAGGGCCGAATTGCATTTAGACTTGATGATTATTGCATATTATGATATCTTTACTTGATTGGTTGAATGCTCTAGGAAGCTAAGCTTCTAGCTTTTAGTTGTTAGACTTCTAACTTGTGTAACAAGTTAGCTTGCTTGTGATCTCTTAACTCTTTAAACCCGGTTTACTACTAAGCCGGGTAGGGGATGTTATAATAATAAAGATATACATGGATAAAGGTTCATCTTGCCTCACTTCTTTAGCCCTAGAAAAATAACCAACCAGCCCTACATTCAATGCAACAGAAAATTCAGAATTTGTTATACAAACCTTTATCTGTCCTATAAACAGCTCAGGAAGCCTCAACAATCTCAGCACTTGCATAATAAAATCCCAATGTAATGAATCAAAGGCTTTCCTAAGATCAAACTTTAAAGCACACCTGGCTGACACATGCTTCCTCTCGTACGATAACCAAGCTTTCAATTGTATTAGTGTTACCATTAAACTTTTAGTTTTGCTCTAAATTGGTCATTGAGTTGTTAACAACCAGGGATGTTCCATCGATCGGTTCGGTTAACCAACTGAACTGAACTACCCAAAATTCATTAACTGATTTTTTTCTTTTAACCGTTAACCGAACCAAAATTTGTTTGAAAATTTTTAACTAAACCCTAAAAAGTTCGGTTAATTCGGCCGGTTTTCGAATTTTTTACAAAATTTGGGGTAAATTACACAAATTGTCACTAAAGTATGTTAAAATATTTTTCAGCCACTAAACATTCAAAAATTATAAAACAATCATTAAACTTATTGAACTATTACAAAATGATCATTGCACGTTATAAATTAGTGATAAATATTGAAAAGTTTCATGATCATTTTGTAACAATTCAATAAATTAAATGATCATTTTGTGCTATTTTGATTATGTTTAATGATCATTTTATAATATAAAAAAAATTTAAAGATTATTTATAATTTTAAAAGTTCAATGACCAAAAAATATATATGTAATGTATAAAATATTTAATATATAGTAATTTCAGTTGATTTGGTTAATTCAATTGACTAACCGAATTCAAATCGAATTAATCGATAATCGTAGTTTGAAAAAATTATTAACCGTTAACCGGCCGAACCTAAAATTAATCGACCAACTAACCGGAATTTTTTTCAGTTCGGTCGATTAATTCGGTTAAAACCAAACTTTGAACACCCCTATCATCAACCGTTAGAAGGGTGACGTGGCAGTTAAAATATTGTGTGTAATAACACATTTAGTCATCCACGTTTGCACATTCAGACAATTTTGTCCTAATTTGAAAAAATTATAAAATTAACCCTCATTATTTACATATTATTTCAATTTGAGACTATTTTAATTAAAACTATTTTAACCCTAACCCATATAAACTATTTTTTAAAAAAATATCAATTAAGGACATCTTAATCATGCTTGTGGAATTGAAAATTTGCAATTAGATGATTGTTTGAAACAAAAAATCCTCAATTTCGTTTTCATTTTAGATACAATAATCTATATCTTAATCAGTAATTTATATATGCTTAATCTTTTAAAAGGAGAGTTTAATCTTTTAGAATCTGATCAAATAAAGTTCTACACGTCCTTATAATGTGGGTGAGGTGCACACATGAAAAAAAAAGTTATGTCCTTATCTTTATATGGACAATTATTATTCAAATTTATGTCCTTAAATTATGTATATCCATTATTCCATTTGGAAAACTTTTATTAACTTACTTGTAAGGGTTGTTCTCCACCCCTTTATATGAATAACTATTACCAAAATTATTATAAAAAGAAAATTATGATTAATTGTGTAAAAGGCTAAAAGTTAATAATTAAAGATCATAGCGAATTTAGTTAAAAAGAAAAGAAAAGAAGGGTTGGATTGTCTGTTTGAACCCAACTTTTAAAAAAGATTATTTTGTAATTCAAGTTGGCTGAATTGGATAATTAGTTCTAAATTCAAAAGTTCATTTTTTATAAGTTTAATTAAAAAATATTAAACTATTTAATATTTTTGACAAAATATTCTTTAATATTAAAATAGGAAAAAAATTTATACACAGGCAGTGTAAACTTTAGTTTACACGTGTCTTTTAGTTTTAGAGGTTATGGTTTTAGTTTAAGGTTTAAATTTTAGGGGTTTAGGTTGTAGGGTTTAGAATTTAAGGTTAATGTTTAAAATTTAGGGTATAAGGTTTAGGGTTTAAGGTTTAGTTTTTTAAGGTTAAGTTAGGAATTTAGGATTTGGGTTTTTATAGTGTAAATACACATGCTTGTGTAAAATTAGTTTTACACAACTCATGTATCAAAGTTTTACCCTATTAATAAATAGTATATTTGAACTTATCTAAATAAAAAATTCATTGCACAGTCCAACCTAGCTCATTAACCAATCTAGAAAAAACAATAAATGATAGATATTATTAAAAGTATTTAGGAATAATTAATCCGAATCAGTTTCGATTTAAAATTAATAATTGACACATGAGTATAGTTTTATTAGTATTGATATTAATATAATTCATAGGAGGATGTAAAATCAAATATATTTAAATATTTAATATTTTTTATTTATGATTGAATTTTTTTAATAGTATATACGCTAAAAGTTAAAACAAAATTAATAATTGACAACTTGATAATTTCATTGTTTTAATAGTAATACAGCTTCCTCGTTCAGAGTTCGGGTCCTATTTTTAAAATTATAAAGAAAAGTAATTGACAAAAAAAAATGTTAAGTCGGCCTCAAGGGGAATAGCAGTGAAAATGGCTTCCTTCTTTTAATTAGATCAAGACCAAGTTTACACTTGTAATGGTATGATATGATTGTCATTTTAGTTTCTCAAGCTGGCAATGTGCTGGGATTTAGAGGGCCCAATTGCGACCGTTTCCTCTAGATTTTGAGACCTATACTTAGATAACAAGAGGTAATTGTTTGAATAATTTTCTGTGGAAGTGATATTTGTTAAATTAGTGTGTTGTAGATTATTTCTTCATTTACGGATAAGGTTATTAAAATAATAGAGTAATCAATAAAATTGTTAAAGTGACATGCAATCGAGTAGGTTTTTATACTTAAAGTCGACTTGACTTCCCCTGATGTTAGCCTGGAGTATAGTCAATTTCTTATGGTACTGTAACAATATCTTTAGTTCAGTAAATAATTTCCGGCGCACTTTATTTCACCAATTTTTTTCAATGCCATTATTTAACAAAAAAAATTAATAATTAATATTGGTATTTTTTTCATGAATTTCTTGTCTAAAATTTGAACCTAGATTTTCTTATTAGAAATATAATATAATTTATTAATACATTTAGCACATATAAGTGGTATGTTTTTTATACAAATTCTCGAACTATTTAAATATTTTTGAACCTATATTCTCATATATATAAATATAATGGTATTCCAACATAAAACAGCCAAGTGAAATTAAAGTGGGAATACACCATATAAATATATACATATATATTATTAATGATAGAGGGGTGATGGTGTGTCTGGAAGGGACCTGGAAGGGGGGCATTGATTAGTAATTCTGCCTAGGGTTGTGTGGAGTATAATTGTTTTGGCTTGGAAGTATGTTGTAATTGAAGCCAAAACGTCCATCATGCTTGTCATTTTGATGCCATCTTCCCCTCAATCCTCTCCTCCTTTACAAAATTTGTTCTTATTTAAGCTGCATTTATTCCCGGATACAAACACAAAACATATATCTTCTTATCAACACAACCCCGTAATTTAGAATATGTCAACATCTGTTGCACAATCAATCGGGGATTCTGCGATTGCAGTTATGTTTTTAGTCGCATTGTGTTTATCGTGGTTGTAAACATAACTAATATTATTATAGTCACTGCGAGTATTACGATCGTAAACTTCTTCAATAACAGATACTATTACGAACATAACAAAATATCGCGGTTTTAAACATCACTATATAACGACCAATATTACAGTTATAAACCGGTAATTAAATCCTTGCAATCAACCAGGCGCGACTCTGGGCAAGGGCAATAAAGGCACCCGCCCAGAGCCCACCGCTCAAGAAAACCAAATATTATTTTTATATATTTTTAAATTATATTTATTATTAAAAATTTAATTTTTTAATAATTATTATTAGGGGTTTATTTTTTAACACTTGTTAATAGAGGTTAAGTTTTTTTTCTAATATTTATTATTAAGAGTTTACTGTTAGTATTCAATTTTTTCTTATAATTGTTATTAGGGGCTTTTTTCGATATTGTTATTATGGGCATAGTCTTAAAAGTCAATTTTTTCAATACTTGTTATTAGGGCCCAAATTTTTCAATACTTGTTACTATAGACCTACTTTTAAAATTTATTTATTTTTTCATTGCTTGTTATTACGAACAGAGAATTAAATTGCGATATGCAACCACAACAGCGATTGTCATATGAAGAGAGTGACACCATCTGAAGCCGCGATAGCTGTAACTGTTATATCCACAATAGCGTATGTTATTAAAAAAGTTTACAACCGCGATACTCGAATTATCGAAATAACATCGCTTATGTCCGCAATCCCAAATGCAACATGACCGAAAATACGACTGCAGTCGTATTTATAATTTAAATTTTTAATTTAGAACCTATTTTTTTAGATTCGCGTAGGACAATAAAACTCAGGACCGGCATGCAATAAACAAAAAAAATTGTATGTACGAGACCGAGCTTCATCTTGTAATTATCGTATGTAATAATAATCTACTGGATTAATACTTGAACGTATTCTGACAGTAGGCAATCGAGTTTCCTTCAGACCATATTAATGGAGATAAAACCAAGGGGGAAAGGGACAGACATAAAATTCCAGCGTATTTATTGCAAAAGTTTGTCACTTCCGAGCAAATGTATTTAATCTGGGTTTCCTCTAGTCTTTTCCAGTGACGAAAATGATAGTGTTTTTTTTTCCAACCTAAATAATAGAAATGATAATGGGGGTACTAGGAATACAATAATATATCTACTGATCAGACAAGGGGCGTGGATATGTTCTTTCTTTTGATCCACTTTCCTCTGCTTTTCTTTTTTTGGTAAAGTACACTACTAGGCATTCAGCTCTGAAAAATTATCGTTTTGGTCACTAATCTTTCGAAAGTTATAAAATGATTATTAAATTTATCGAACTATGACAAAATGGTCATTAGATGCTATAAAATAACATAATAATTTGATTGATTTAGTGATCATTAGTAATAATTCGATAAAATTTAATGATCATTTTATAATAATTTGGTAAAAAAATTTCCTTAAAATTGCATGGAGTGCTCACATGTATAGTGTTAGGGAGGAAAGAAATCATCGACAATTAAGAGGTCGATCTCGAACTGCTGAGGAAATTGTAGATAATATTAGGGATATAGTTAGAATAAAAACCAACAACAAATATATAGATCGTATTAATTCTGTAAATGATAGGCTTTGTACAACATGGGGAATCTCCGAAATTTTGTGGATGATTTCGGTTCTTTGTAACAGTCTTCTGCTTATTTTGGATAAATATACACACAACTTATCTAAAAAACTGATAAATTTAACTATCATTTTATAATTTTTGAAAATTCGATAGTCAAAAAATCAATACTTATAGTTTAATGACTACTATTATACTTTACCCTTTCTGTCTTCTTATTTTTTTTATTTGGATTAATTTATGTTAAAATGTTTTCTCTTTTATTAGTTTTTTATTTTTTTAAAATATAATAATCCTATGTACAATTGCCAATAAACAAATATTAATTTTTTTTTTCATTTTAGTCTGGGAAGAGGGACCTTTTTAGTCTCCATGTGCCTTCCTGCTTCCATCACCTTCAAATTTGGTGGTGGATCCATCATCTCATACCAGAGAGATATGTTTAGGTATGTCCTCATGATCAATCTAACTTGTCTAAATTACATATTTGGATTTCGAATTAAATAAACGGTTTTAATTTAGCTTGATTTAAAATTTTGTTTATATTTACCTAAAAGACAAAATCTTTAAGATATAAAATAGTTTAAAGGGAGTCTTTGGATTATAATCATCTAGACGGATTATGCTCTACCTTGGTTGATATATGGATAATCATTATTAGAACTAGAATATGTCTTTATTATGTAGGGAGACGCGGAGAGCTATGGTTGGTGGTATTATCGTAGGTAGTTCTGAACTGATGTAACAAGAGCGATTATAGAGAGCTCAAAAAAGACTAAAAATGAATTAAATTAAACGTTTTGAAGTAAAAACAAAAAATTAGTAATGAACGAGTTGTAAAGTATATGAGAAAAGTACAATGGTGCTGTACTTCATTGATTTTGAATTCTGTTACACTCATTTTTATTCAAAAGTCAGCCTACCGCATATACAACAAGATAACAAATAAACTCTTAAAGTATTTGAACCGACTCCGAATATTATTAGAGACACTGAGAGAGTTAAGGTTGTAGGATGCAAGGGGAAATGGAGTGAATCAATGGTTGTTTTTGTTGGAAAAATTTAATTTTGGAGCTTTGAATGAGAAACTGATTTAAACGTTGTTGAGGAAAATGTAGAATCAATTGTTGGTTCGTAAATGTTCAGACATGCATGACGTGGGTAACGCAAATGTCTGAACCGGTCTGGTCCTCCGTGGGCATGTAGATATTTTTGACCCAAATTTGAAATAATTTTTTCTTGAAATAAGAGCATATATTTGCCAAATTTTATCTTGGAATTAAAAGGATAAATATTGAAAGTTACCTTTAATTCATATAGTAATTTTAGAAATTGCTCTCTAAAAGAATTAATTGATTCTCAATATTAAATGCTCCATTAGGTCAAAATTTCCTTATACCCCTCATGAAACCCCTATAAATAGTGTGCAAACCTTCTAGGTTTTGCACAACTAAAAGCACATATGTCTTTCTATTGTTTTACTATGTGAATTTTTTATAAAAATAGTTTTGGTGATAGAAGGCAAATGCATAGTTCACGATCTCTATAGTTGTGCTACTGTAGAAGATCATCTAGTTATTATATTCTGGGAGACAGATGACCGAAAAATCTCAAGCACCAAAGAGCGGCAGGAAAACTGTGTAGCTGCATGCCTAAACATGTTTCTTTTGGTTTTTCATTTCAAATCAGTTTGGTTTAAATATGTTGTATTTATTTGTTCTGTTCGGTTAATAATAATAGCAGAATTTGATTTATTGTTTATTATTTTATTTTTGAATTAACGCCATTTGTCTAATAATCTTAAGATAGATTTCAGTTTTAATCCAAGACGAATATATTATTATATCTAAAATAATAGATCATACCTCGACGATTATTTTAACGCGTATGAAAATAACAGAGAAAGGAAAGTCTAATGTTGCTATCTGTTTTTACATGCGTTAATTTCATTACGATGAAAATCCTGTTGAAATAGTGCACTGTTTTATAGCCTTTATATGGCTTTAAATCGAAAGTATTGTTCTAATTGGTAGTTGACCATTTCCTTACTTATCTTACAACGTGTTTGATGCCTTTGAATGCCCAATGACATCTCGGCAGGAATGGACCTAGAAGGGGTTGGAAGGGACGATCGTCTTCTCCAAAATTTTGAAATTCTTATATGATTTAGTAAAATTTTAGAAATTTTTTATATATTTTCTATAGAAAATTTATTTTCGCTCCTCCTAAAATTTTATAGGTTTGCCCCTCCTAAAATTTTATAGATTCGACCCCTAAAATAAAATTATGCGTCCGTCCCTGCATCTCGGCGATTTTCATGTCTGTGAATGCTTAAAGACAAGACATGCCAAGATCACCATTACCATGGCTTCAACATAGAATACCACCAACGATGCAAGCGGTTTTCTTGAGAGAGAACGTTTGAATTATTAAGGTAATTTTAATATTCCTTAATAAGTTTCATTTGAAATATGGTATGAAATATGGAACTAATAAAACCATTAAATTATGTCCATGTTGAAAAAAGTTACTTTTTAATATAAGTATAATTTTTATATTTGGATAAATTTTTCCACTGCTTATAATCAAGCTTATAATTAACTTAATTTCCTAAAGTGCTTATATGGAAACATATTGTTTACATTAATTATTTACTAATGTGATTGTTTCTTTATGTGTGCTGGTATGATGAGCAAGACTAGCTTGGCCAAGCACTATGTTCTTTTTTGGAATTACGGTATGTTATTATGCTTTGCGTAAATTATAGTATTATTAAGGTAATATTTAATTATTCCTTAAATAATAAATATGACATTGAATATGAAATATTAAATATGACATGAATATTTTTCTTTCGTACTAATAATTTCTTTTGAGAAATTTTAAAGTGACGAACATGATACTCAGGCGATATCGAGATTTGTTTTGAAAACAAAGATCTCGTAAATAATTCGTTTTGGGAATTAATTCTCGCCGTTTTAACGAGTTTACTTGATCTTCCAATCAAGAATCAATGGAATTAAAATCAAAGGATTAATTCGTATTGATTTCCGTTGGTTAAATAGAATTAAGTTGGATTGATATCTCTGTTGTTTAACAGAAGATATAATGAAAATAAATTACTAAATTTATTTCTTCATCGGAATCTTGCCTTAATTCTAATTTTGGAAAAGAAGATAAATCATTGAATTTATTTTCAAGAGAATCTTGTATTATTCTAACATTGCGGGGAAAAGAACTTCCTTAAGCATAAGAGAATGAAACTCATAAACGGTGATTAAAAGACAATTTGAAAGTGCATGTCTAGGATTGTTTCTTTGAGAGACCTGGTATTTAAGCGTGCCTAGTGCATCACCTCTCTTTAATAAGTTACCTACATGGTGCACTATTTATTATTGTTCTTTCTATTAAGACGGTGTGAACTTTTGTTTTGGGGTTTAGTTTACTAAATCTCCGTCGTCTAACAAAAGTATAAATTATGTTTTTGTTTCTGGTTTTAGTCTTTGACTAAATTCCTTACGGTTAACAGATTCATAATATCTTGGTTTTGGATTGTGTCTGTGTGACACAATGGAAAAATCAGTTAAATTCATTGGAAAAATTTTCAAATGTGGAAACAAAAGATGTTGCATATTTTTACCATGCTAAACCTAGTCAAATATCTGAAGGACGATCCTCCTATGATTAGAGAGGATAAGGTAAATATTGTTACCACCTTCAAATATTACTAAAGTAAATATTGCTAAGACAAATATTACCATGACAAACGTAGTGAAAGTAAAAAAATGACTTTAAACCGTAAATTAGGAGGTGTGTTCAAGAAGCAAATCTCATGGGAAATGCTTCAATTGTCATAAGATAGGGATCAAGTCTTCGGACTATAGACTTCCAAACGAGGTTAATGTTAATGGCATAACAATTGACATGACAAAATATTGTTCGAAGGAATACATTTATTACCTTCATTGATGTAGCACAAAAATAGTGTTATGTGCATTTGCTTAAAAGCAAAAATGAAGCTATATAGAAAACTGTTTTTTATGAGCATGATGTTGAAACCCAAACTTAATTAAAGGATTAAGACGAGAAAAAGCTTTATATGAATAATATTAGTACCATAATGTGTCTAATATGCGGGGAGAAGTTGTTCTATAAGCTAAATTACATATTTGGATTTCAAAGAAAAAATCTTTGAAACATAAAATAGTTTAAAGAGAGGCTTTGGATTATAATCATCTAGACTGATTATGCTCTACCTTGGTTGATATATGGATAATCATTATTAGAACTAGAACATGTCTTTGTTATGTAGGGAGTAGGGACACGCGGAGAGCTATGGTTGGTGGTATTATCAGAGGTAGTTCTGAACTGGTGTAACAAGAGCAATTACAAAGAGCTCAAAAAAGGACTTAAATGAATTAAATTAAACGTTTGGAAGTTAAAAACAATAGATTAGTAATGAACTAGTGGTAAAATATACGAGAAAATCAGAATGATGTTGTATTTCATTGATTTTGAATTTTGTTAGGCTCGTTTTTTATTCAAAAGTCAGCCTACCACACATACAACAAGGCAACAAACAGACCCCTAAAATATTTGAACCGACTCTGAATATTATTAGAGACACTGAGGGAGTTAAGGTTGTAGGATGGAAGGGGAAATGGAGTGAATCAATGGTTGTTTTCTTTGCTTAAAGCATTGAGATAGGGGAAGGATGTTTAATATGTGCATTTGGGGAACCAGCAGAATCTGATGTGGGGCATACAGGATGCCATGATTGAA